>CM033647.1:42183508-42612236 GCA_019512145.1 Engystomops pustulosus
GGCACCAGCTCACCCTGAGCTGGTGCTTGGTATATGCATCTTACACCTACTACTTCAAGTGGTAGGTTTCCTTTAAACAAACATCTGGGCTTCAAAGATAAATACGGCTGCTGCATTACATCCTTGAGGCAGCTAAAAAGTCTCAAACTGCGAAGTCTCAAGCAACAGGAGTTATACATTTCCCCCACTGGATCCACAAAAAAACATAGATCCCAAAGATGCTTACTAAAGTAATCAGCTCCTAGAGCTACCCCATTTTTAGCAGTGATAAACCGCCAGCTTTATTGGGCCGTGAAGTGTATGGGGGACGTATATCGGCCGTATATACATCCCTCATATATGTGTGTGAATGCAGCTGAAAACTCAAAAAATACCCCAATCGAAAAAAAAAAAGGAAGACATTGTCAATACAATTCTGTCGTGAAAAAGAACGAAAAAAAAAGAGAAGGACCTCGGAACAATAAAGCTAACGTCGAGTAATGTTAACTAAAACTTATAAAACGGCCTAGAGCGCGAGAATCACAATTTGAGAAGCTTTAACTTGCAGTGTGGTTAATTGAAAACAGGCGCTAAGAATAAGGACTTCACAAACCTGGTTGCACAGGAAGAGGACTAAAACCAGGAAAAGAACACACAACGTGGGGGCCTAATTGCATGGGTAGGTAAAAAGTGATTAGAATAGCAAAATTCATAACGCAGGGTCGGTGGGGCTGGTGAGATTAAATCCGAACATCGAGGAGCAAGGTAACACCTGTATGAAATACGAAAAAAATCGCTACCCCCACCCACTTCCTTTTATTTTCTTAGGCCTGGCCCTCGTTAATGAGAAGGAAGAAAAGTTAACCTTTGATAGAGTAAGTATATCAACGTGAGGTGAAACTGCTGGTGTGTCGAGACCAGTCCACCCCTTTCCACCGCCACCTTCCCTCTTCTGTAAGTGGCCAGTAATGACGAAATAGGTCATATTCATGACACATAGTACTCGTATTCCTATAGGCAAAAAGCGTGTATAGTTCGCACTGAGAGAAAACGGGTGAGACAAAAACGTCACATACTTCTTACATCCAAACCCTGTAAAGTTCATAAAGAAGTGGTCTTAAAAGGGGATTGTGCTGGCCCATTAACACATGTTGGTACCGGAAAAGAAAGAAAGTGCAAGAAAAACGAAAACCGTAAGGCAGAAAAAAAGTACTATGGTAACAACAAAATAGGAAAAAATGACAAGAGGAGAGTAGATATGAATCAGTGAGGGGCAGGGAGTACAAGGCGTGTGGAAAGATGCACCGAACATCTTTCGTCTCTCTGGAGATGTCACGGATCACTGTCAAGTCGGTAACACCATCGCACACTACAGAGGAAGGTGCCACACCAAGAAAAACCATTATTTGGACACGACACGAGGTCTGGTCAATGTATTACAAACAAAATTTTGATTTTTTCGAGAGAAGGGTAGTTGGAAAAATAATCACGAAGGGGGTCAGTAGGTGAGCGATTATGGACAGTGCGTGGAGGAAAATGTAATTCGAGGGAGCGTTTTGGGTCTATGTGCTTAGACCTATAACTCATAGTGTGTTTCACAAGAATTTAAACACGATGCAATCAGGTAGTACAAAGATCCCACAACAGTTTGTTGTCAGTGAGCAAGAGCTTAGTTTATTATATGTATGCAAAGGTTGTGATGGTATATTAATACTAAATGCATAATTAGGCGCATGCAAAAGTGTGCAGGAAAAAGGGGGAGGGATAGAAAAAAAGGTACGTTGTTAATGGACTTGTCTTAATGCATCGTGACACCTTTAATAGTGGGATGGCATACAGACTCAACTGATTCCTAGGGTCTGTTTTCATACATATGTCAGTTTTATTTCCCACAGATTGCATCAGTGAGAAAGGCAATGACGAAGCATCCATTAAAAAGAAAAAAGAAAGAGAAGAAAGAAAAAATTTTGAGTTTGTTCTCACATTGGCAAAAACCACATCTCTACACGAGAAGTCATTGTGGGGAAAACACATTGTAAGCATAGTTGTTTATGTGCCAAGGAACACTTGTGGAGCAAGTGTTTCTGAGTCAGCCTACTAAATCATGCAGAAGGGGGTATTCATCTGAGATTAGCTGTAGCATTTCGCCTTCATGATACATAGACGATAAGATTGGCATGATGTCAGATTGTGTAAAGAGGCTGTTGTGTTGTGCAACGTTGGAGTCAACAGAAGAACTGGGGATATCCACCCAGTAAGTAAGAAAGTGCAGGGGAAAAAAGATCTAAAAGGCAGTGCCTCTGTAGATTGGAAAAGGGAACTTCTTAGGTACAAAGAAATGGGGCATTTCAGGCCCACAGGGCCGCACAAGGTATAAAAGGAAAAGGGCATGAAACTACCACCCTGAGTCTTCACCTATAATTGTGAATGGGTGTAGGTAGGGATTAAATGGGAAACATTGAAGAAAATCGGTGGCCCTATAACCAATTCCCTAGTGTCTGTGGTAGAAAACCGTTGATTGCATGTAGATCAATGTATTTTGTAAATGCTGGAACAATGGGACAATGGAGGAAAAGCAGGGGATCTCGAAAACATAGAGCTACAGATCGACAAAGAGAAAAAAAGATGGTTTCTGTGTCAATCCTAAGACGCAGAAGAGAAAGGAGGAAGGGTTCTTGCGTGGACCTCTGTACTCTTTTTCGGGGGTTCACCGTCTTAAAAGAGGGGAGAGGGGAAAGGAGGGAGAAAGAAAGAGGAAGGGAAAGGGCTTACTCCCACATCCGCCAAATAGCCACGGTGTACTAAAAATAGGTACTGGGGCGGTTAGCCGCCTACCGATGGTAGAAGTAATCGCGGGCTCCTCTCCTATGTAGGCTGCCGCCCAAAAGAGACACACGTTTGTAGATACGAAACGTTCCCTCGCAATCTTTGGCCTTCGGGCTGCGATGCGCAGTCGCTGACGGCCCCGACATCCGCGCGCAACAAGGAAAGTGGCGAAAGAAGGGAGGGATCAGAGAAAAAAGAGGGGAGAATAAGGTAGGGAAAAGAGACGCGAAGGAAAATGACGCTGAGCTTGATCTGCGCATAAAGGAGAGCGTCAGAACGTACAGGGACCCCTGGAGCTATCGCGGACACTACGCAGGGAGATAGGTGCGCGCTCAAAGAGTTACCGTGTAAAATACGAGTAAACATGCATACTGGTGGGCGGTGTATTACCCGCGCTAATAGCACTCATGTCCTGCTACTCCACGCCCAGTAAGCCGGCATAAAAAAATTGTGCATATAACCATGCAGATAATCAATTAATTCTAAAAACACCGGACGGGGACGTAGGATTAGCGCCAAAAAAGGGGATATCCTCACGGGCCAGTAACCATCCACCTACTGGGACCAACCCCTTCTCCTTTATAGGTTAGATCGGGGTGTTAGGGGTCAACCTTAAAGAAACCTAATCCACTTGCGTGGTGAGGTGGAAGATGGGCGATACAACAAAACCGAGCACCAGCTCATTGGTTAGTGTGGTGCGTGACTATACATTCAGTTAGTGTACCTGAAGAAACTGCAGTACTTGTAGAGAAGGTCAATGAGAACAAGTTTTAAAACCGTTTTTGATTTCTTAACGGCGAAGGAAAGCTTCGTCGCAGGGGAAAGAAGAGGGGGGGCCAATGTCATGGGGGGCGACCGGGTAAGAAAAAGAGAGAGAGGGAAGAAAAGCGGGTCGGCGCTACATGAAAAAATATGATTGAAAAAACTAAGGAACAGACGGATTGACGAGTCATGCGTGGGCAACGGAGTCACAATGCTCCTTCACCTTGAAAATCGAATAAAAGTTTTATAAAAGGTGCCGACGATAGCAGAAATCTAGTTGAAATGAAGTAAAGACACATAATGAAAGTGGACGTCGCACGCGGCACCATCTCATCCCTGACGTGGATGGCTGTGGTAAATGCATCTATAAACAAAACCACTGACTATAAACGAAGTGTAATTTTATAATTATCATTGTATACACATCTCTGCTTCACAGGATAGCGGTGCGGCGTATGCTGCAATTAAAAGCATGCTGTGTTAGGCAAACCTAAAAGAAGTTCTAAAAAGCAAATGAGTGCTAGTGTCATCGTAAGTCAACAGGGGAGTTTATACATTTTGCCCCCACTGTATCCACAGAAAGTAACAAAACAAGAGTGCCCAGAAAGGCTTACTAAAGGTAATCAGTCTCCTAGAGCCTCCCAAAGACAGGGGAGGACCCTATTGGTATATGCAGTGATAAAGGAGACCCTGGCAACAGCTGTTAAAGTGTTGAAAAAGCCTTGGAATATTATTCGGTGGGGTTGGGTGAGCGTATATCTGAAACTTATAGCATCCACAGAAAGGGGCCCTCATGAAGAGTGTGTGGGTAAATGCAGCGAAAGACGTCACAAAAGATACACCCAATGCATTTAAGGCCATTGTGTTAAGAAGGAGAATGCATAACGAACAAAAAAAAAAAAGCAACCTGATGTAATATGCATGGAAACAGATTTATTTTGGATGGAAAGCTAGCAGAAGCACAGTCCTCTTACAGAGTCATCTAAATAGCACCAAAGTCACGAAAGTGGCGCTAATAAGGCGGGGGTTAGGTACTCGGTGATAGAGCCTAGTTTTTATCAGCCGTCGACCAAAAATGTGCTGAAAAAACCGGTCAAACGCGGCTGATCATCGACAAGGAAAGATAAATAAATTAACGAATAACTCGACCTTGTGTCTAGGGCGGACAGAAGGCCCGTAGATCTTCTGTAATGCGATGCCGCCAACCGGTTTTTGTGTGGTGCTTTAAAAATACAGAAGCGGTTCATAGGTAAAGTCTGTTCAGGGTCTATATACCGCTGGGTCAGGGCCGTGGTTTCATTCTAGTGAGTAGAGACACTGGCTGTGGACTGACAGGAAGGCTATATACACTGGGGCAGGGGCTGGCAGGCTATATACACTGGGGCAGGGGCTGGCAGGCTATATACACTGGGGGCAGGGGCTGGCTGGCTACATACTGGAGAGGCTGTGACCACTGCATTTCCCACCCTCGGCTTATACTCGAGTCAAAAGGTTTTCACAGGCTTTTGTGGTAAAATTAGGGGTCTCGGCTTATACTCGGGTGGGCTTATACTCAAGTATATACGGTAATTGTCTAAAAACCCATAGGCAGCTTCACACATTCAAAACCCCTCGCAAGCGATCCCCTATTGAAGTAGGCACATTCTCACTTTAATAGCTAATCACAGGAAGCGTCAGTGTGATGTGTTTTCAACGCAAACACCACATGTGAACGTACCCATAATAAATATGGTGCAAGTCATTTCAGAGTTTTTTTGCCCAAATTACTCAATTCTTGAGTGAAAAAAAAAAAGGAAGACATTGTCAATACAATTCTGTCGTGAAAAAGAACGAAAAAAAAAGAGAAGGACCTCGGAACAATAAAGCTAACGTCGAGTAATGTTAACTAAAACTTATAAAACGGCCTAGAGCGCGAGAATCACAATTTGAGAAGCTTTAACTTGCAGTGTGGTTAATTGAAAACAGGCGCTAAGAATAAGGACTTCACAAACCTGGTTGCACAGGAAGAGGACTAAAACCAGGAAAAGAACACACAACGTGGGGGCCTAATTGCATGGGTAGGTAAAAAGTGATTAGAATAGCAAAATTCATAACGCAGGGTCGGTGGGGCTGGTGAGATTAAATCCGAACATCGAGGAGCAAGGTAACACCTGTATGAAATACGAAAAAAATCGCTACCCCCACCCACTTCCTTTTATTTTCTTAGGCCTGGCCCTCGTTAATGAGAAGGAAGAAAAGTTAACCTTTGATAGAGTAAGTATATCAACGTGAGGTGAAACTGCTGGTGTGTCGAGACCAGTCCACCCCTTTCCACCGCCACCTTCCCTCTTCTGTAAGTGGCCAGTAATGACGAAATAGGTCATATTCATGACACATAGTACTCGTATTCCTATAGGCAAAAAGCGTGTATAGTTCGCACTGAGAGAAAACGGGTGAGACAAAAACGTCACATACTTCTTACATCCAAACCCTGTAAAGTTCATAAAGAAGTGGTCTTAAAAGGGGATTGTGCTGGCCCATTAACACATGTTGGTACCGGAAAAGAAAGAAAGTGCAAGAAAAACGAAAACCGTAAGGCAGAAAAAAAGTACTATGGTAACAACAAAATAGGAAAAAATGACAAGAGGAGAGTAGATATGAATCAGTGAGGGGCAGGGAGTACAAGGCGTGTGGAAAGATGCACCGAACATCTTTCGTCTCTCTGGAGATGTCACGGATCACTGTCAAGTCGGTAACACCATCGCACACTACAGAGGAAGGTGCCACACCAAGAAAAACCATTATTTGGACACGACACGAGGTCTGGTCAATGTATTACAAACAAAATTTTGATTTTTTCGAGAGAAGGGTAGTTGGAAAAATAATCACGAAGGGGGTCAGTAGGTGAGCGATTATGGACAGTGCGTGGAGGAAAATGTAATTCGAGGGAGCGTTTTGGGTCTATGTGCTTAGACCTATAACTCATAGTGTGTTTCACAAGAATTTAAACACGATGCAATCAGGTAGTACAAAGATCCCACAACAGTTTGTTGTCAGTGAGCAAGAGCTTAGTTTATTATATGTATGCAAAGGTTGTGATGGTATATTAATACTAAATGCATAATTAGGCGCATGCAAAAGTGTGCAGGAAAAAGGGGGAGGGATAGAAAAAAAGGTACGTTGTTAATGGACTTGTCTTAATGCATCGTGACACCTTTAATAGTGGGATGGCATACAGACTCAACTGATTCCTAGGGTCTGTTTTCATACATATGTCAGTTTTATTTCCCACAGATTGCATCAGTGAGAAAGGCAATGACGAAGCATCCATTAAAAAGAAAAAAGAAAGAGAAGAAAGAAAAAATTTTGAGTTTGTTCTCACATTGGCAAAAACCACATCTCTACACGAGAAGTCATTGTGGGGAAAACACATTGTAAGCATAGTTGTTTATGTGCCAAGGAACACTTGTGGAGCAAGTGTTTCTGAGTCAGCCTACTAAATCATGCAGAAGGGGGTATTCATCTGAGATTAGCTGTAGCATTTCGCCTTCATGATACATAGACGATAAGATTGGCATGATGTCAGATTGTGTAAAGAGGCTGTTGTGTTGTGCAACGTTGGAGTCAACAGAAGAACTGGGGATATCCACCCAGTAAGTAAGAAAGTGCAGGGGAAAAAAGATCTAAAAGGCAGTGCCTCTGTAGATTGGAAAAGGGAACTTCTTAGGTACAAAGAAATGGGGCATTTCAGGCCCACAGGGCCGCACAAGGTATAAAAGGAAAAGGGCATGAAACTACCACCCTGAGTCTTCACCTATAATTGTGAATGGGTGTAGGTAGGGATTAAATGGGAAACATTGAAGAAAATCGGTGGCCCTATAACCAATTCCCTAGTGTCTGTGGTAGAAAACCGTTGATTGCATGTAGATCAATGTATTTTGTAAATGCTGGAACAATGGGACAATGGAGGAAAAGCAGGGGATCTCGAAAACATAGAGCTACAGATCGACAAAGAGAAAAAAAGATGGTTTCTGTGTCAATCCTAAGACGCAGAAGAGAAAGGAGGAAGGGTTCTTGCGTGGACCTCTGTACTCTTTTTCGGGGGTTCACCGTCTTAAAAGAGGGGAGAGGGGAAAGGAGGGAGAAAGAAAGAGGAAGGGAAAGGGCTTACTCCCACATCCGCCAAATAGCCACGGTGTACTAAAAATAGGTACTGGGGCGGTTAGCCGCCTACCGATGGTAGAAGTAATCGCGGGCTCCTCTCCTATGTAGGCTGCCGCCCAAAAGAGACACACGTTTGTAGATACGAAACGTTCCCTCGCAATCTTTGGCCTTCGGGCTGCGATGCGCAGTCGCTGACGGCCCCGACATCCGCGCGCAACAAGGAAAGTGGCGAAAGAAGGGAGGGATCAGAGAAAAAAGAGGGGAGAATAAGGTAGGGAAAAGAGACGCGAAGGAAAATGACGCTGAGCTTGATCTGCGCATAAAGGAGAGCGTCAGAACGTACAGGGACCCCTGGAGCTATCGCGGACACTACGCAGGGAGATAGGTGCGCGCTCAAAGAGTTACCGTGTAAAATACGAGTAAACATGCATACTGGTGGGCGGTGTATTACCCGCGCTAATAGCACTCATGTCCTGCTACTCCACGCCCAGTAAGCCGGCATAAAAAAATTGTGCATATAACCATGCAGATAATCAATTAATTCTAAAAACACCGGACGGGGACGTAGGATTAGCGCCAAAAAAGGGGATATCCTCACGGGCCAGTAACCATCCACCTACTGGGACCAACCCCTTCTCCTTTATAGGTTAGATCGGGGTGTTAGGGGTCAACCTTAAAGAAACCTAATCCACTTGCGTGGTGAGGTGGAAGATGGGCGATACAACAAAACCGAGCACCAGCTCATTGGTTAGTGTGGTGCGTGACTATACATTCAGTTAGTGTACCTGAAGAAACTGCAGTACTTGTAGAGAAGGTCAATGAGAACAAGTTTTAAAACCGTTTTTGATTTCTTAACGGCGAAGGAAAGCTTCGTCGCAGGGGAAAGAAGAGGGGGGGCCAATGTCATGGGGGGCGACCGGGTAAGAAAAAGAGAGAGAGGGAAGAAAAGCGGGTCGGCGCTACATGAAAAAATATGATTGAAAAAACTAAGGAACAGACGGATTGACGAGTCATGCGTGGGCAACGGAGTCACAATGCTCCTTCACCTTGAAAATCGAATAAAAGTTTTATAAAAGGTGCCGACGATAGCAGAAATCTAGTTGAAATGAAGTAAAGACACATAATGAAAGTGGACGTCGCACGCGGCACCATCTCATCCCTGACGTGGATGGCTGTGGTAAATGCATCTATAAACAAAACCACTGACTATAAACGAAGTGTAATTTTATAATTATCATTGTATACACATCTCTGCTTCACAGGATAGCGGTGCGGCGTATGCTGCAATTAAAAGCATGCTGTGTTAGGCAAACCTAAAAGAAGTTCTAAAAAGCAAATGAGTGCTAGTGTCATCGTAAGTCAACAGGGGAGTTTATACATTTTGCCCCCACTGTATCCACAGAAAGTAACAAAACAAGAGTGCCCAGAAAGGCTTACTAAAGGTAATCAGTCTCCTAGAGCCTCCCAAAGACAGGGGAGGACCCTATTGGTATATGCAGTGATAAAGGAGACCCTGGCAACAGCTGTTAAAGTGTTGAAAAAGCCTTGGAATATTATTCGGTGGGGTTGGGTGAGCGTATATCTGAAACTTATAGCATCCACAGAAAGGGGCCCTCATGAAGAGTGTGTGGGTAAATGCAGCGAAAGACGTCACAAAAGATACACCCAATGCATTTAAG
Source organism: Engystomops pustulosus (assembly GCA_019512145.1). NCBI lineage: Eukaryota > Metazoa > Chordata > Amphibia > Anura > Leptodactylidae > Engystomops > Engystomops pustulosus. The sequence continues at coordinate 42,192,898 of CM033647.1, forward strand.
GCCATTGTGTTAAGAAGGAGAATGCATAACGAACAAAAAAAAAAAAGCAACCTGATGTAATATGCATGGAAACAGATTTATTTTGGATGGAAAGCTAGCAGAAGCACAGTCCTCTTACAGAGTCATCTAAATAGCACCAAAGTCACGAAAGTGGCGCTAATAAGGCGGGGGTTAGGTACTCGGTGATAGAGCCTAGTTTTTATCAGCCGTCGACCAAAAATGTGCTGAAAAAACCGGTCAAACGCGGCTGATCATCGACAAGGAAAGATAAATAAATTAACGAATAACTCGACCTTGTGTCTAGGGCGGACAGAAGGCCCGTAGATCTTCTGTAATGCGATGCCGCCAACCGGTTTTTGTGTGGTGCTTTAAAAATACAGAAGCGGTTCATAGGTAAAGTCTGTTCAGGGTCTATATACCGCTGGGTCAGGGCCGTGGTTTCATTCTAGTGAGTAGAGACACTGGCTGTGGACTGACAGGACTATATACACTGGATGCGGGGCCTGGCGAGCTATATACCTTGGGGCGGAAATGTGGGCTTGCAAATGCTATATACAGCTGGGGCAAAATTGGCTGTGGCGAGCTAGTGGAGTATCGCTGGGGGCAGGGGCGTTCGGGGTTCTATATAACAACTGGGGGTGCATGGGGGCTGGCGGTCCCCTACATAACTAAAAATAAGAGAGGGCTTGTGACCAAAACGTGGCGATTTGCCCACCCAGTCAGGCATTAGAATACAAGTCGAGGTCAAAAGGTTTCAACAGGCTGTTGTGGTAAAATATGGTTCCTCGCTTATACCGCGGGTGGGCTTATACTCAGTATATCGGTAAGTTCTAAAAAAACCCATAGGCATCTTCCACAACATTCAAACCCCTCGCAATCGATCCCCTATGAAAGTAGTCACATTCTCACTTTAAAATAGCTTAATCCAGGAAGCGTCAGTGTGATGTGGTTTCAACGCCAACCCACATGTGAACGTACCCCATAATAATATTGGTGCAAGCAGCAAGTCATTTCAGAGTTTTTTTGCCCAAATTACTCAATTCTTGAGTAGACCACTCGTCTCCCGCACATTTTGGGAAACCATTTTCTAATGGGGTTTTTCAGCCAAACCCAGAATGCCGCACACAGGAGAAATACATGTTTCCTATTCCCATATACAAATAAAAAAAAATACATGAAAAAAAGGTGTGGGGTGCCAAACACTTCAGATATTTTATCTTGAGCGTCCCAGGTTTATGCCAGCCAATACTACTGGTATCACCCGCTGTAGTGATAGTGATGCTGCTGCCAGGCTGCCTATGTTACAGGTAAGTCAATTAATATATGTGCAACTACAACTCTCAACATGCCAAAGCTGTGTGTGACACATACCCCTTGGGCTTCTTGGAGTTATCTTCAGGATCCCCCTTTTCCACCCCATGTTTGGGCTCAGACCAGGTGCCCAGCAGTTTTACATCAGACACCTCTTTACCGATAGTAAACCAGTCATTGATCTGATCTACAGTCAATTTCTTCAACATGGCGGCGGCGTCGTCTCTTCTCCCCTCCCGCTCGGAGCTCGCGCAGCGGCCTGACTGACAGGGGGATGCGTCACGTGACCGGCAACAGGGCGGCGGCGGGAAAATCTCCTATTACAGTATAGGACAGGCAGGCGGCGGTGTGTCCTGCCCGTGCATTACACTATCGCTAGTGACGTATACATTCTAAATAATACAAGCTACAAACACGTGTCTTATTTTATTCTTAACATAAGTGCATGGGAGGTTGATTTTTCTTCGTGTGGAAAAAATTGCATCATATTAATTGCGTAACTTGGACATAGCTAATTAACATTTATTAAAGGAATTTTCCAGTCTGTGCCCTTTTCCCCAGTCTTTATTCCACCACCTAGTAGTCACACACCGAGTATAGTACAGTATACACTTTAGGGTGCATTCACAAATTCAGTTTTTCTGAAACAGGTTACAAAGCCAAAAGCAGGTGCGGGTTAAGTGGATAGGGGCTACTCCTTCTTTTTTCCAATCCACTCCTGGTTTGGACATTGAAAACTGCATCTGAAAATTGAGTGAATGAGAATGCGCCCTTAGGCTACATTCACACGAACGTATGGGGGACGTATATACGGCCGACGTATATACGGCCGATATACGTCCCCCATACACTTGAGATTAAGGGCTCATTCACATGGCCGTGGGTATATCAAAAGTACCTCGAGTATTCAGCGAAAAGTCCCAAGACAAAAACTGTGCGAATGGCAAAAAGGGGAGAATCATAAAATTCCTCCCATATGTGTCTGTCTATCTACTGAAGACTTTAAAATGGAAAAAATGATGCGAAAATATGCTTTCTAATGTTCTGCTGCTGGGTAGTCCCGGAGCATCCTGGTATTGCCAGACATATGTTTTGACAGAAGCTTTGCTGACACTACTTTGTGAGTGGAATAAACGGTGAGATTTATTTAAATGAAGCACAAGTGTTTTGGGGGGTGGTTAACAGAGGTTCTGATATAACATGCCATGCCCCCTCGCCAACCTGCGTTCCTGTCCCACTGTCTGACAAAATATTGTGGTAGCCGTGAGTGTGGCCTGTTATCACAAATTTTCAATGGGGCAGATAAACTTAAAGTGTATACAATAGAAATTCAGAAAGCGAGTAAGATTACAACGTACTCCACTACCTACCCAGGTGCATTAAGCTACATGGGCTTTATAAATGTACATGAAACGTAACTCAAGTAAACCAAAACTTTATATACAACAATTGATTACCCGGTCCTGTGCGATCCCCGCGGGTGTTGCAACGAGAATGAACTTTGCCGCAATTCACCAAGATTGTATGCCGATTTCCGCATGTGTCGCTTCCCCCTCAGGTCCCTAGAAGTTCACTTATGGTCCCAAGTGTATGATCTTATGACACAATTTTAAAGTTACATCCACGCTCAGAAATCCGTCGGATCGTCCGAAGGCCCGCCCCAAATTTTTTTGATTCTTTTCCCGATGCGGGAAAATCCAATCGTGTGCGAACACAATTCGTCCTTCTAATTAGCTGTCCGGCGGAGCAATACGAAAATTTCTCAAAGCCGGACGAAAGTTGTTCCTGGACACTTAGTAAAATAAGCCCCATAGAGAGATACCTGGAAGGGGGCTTACAGCCACGCCCTCACATGTACCACCATTACTTTTTAGCCTCTACTTCTGATAAAGAATATAGGGTATTAGTGTGCGCCGGCATAGATAGGCCGCGCGCATCCAACGCAGCCAGAAACATCAAGAGGCTCCAGCCCATGAATGAAAATTCAGCCGCGTGAGCAGCAGTGAGTGCGAAGACAAGGGGACCCATGGCAGCCCACTCACCTTCAGCTCTCATGCGCTTCCCGGATTGGAGGAAAGGGGAATGGTCAACTCTACAAGTGCTGTATTGCAATTCTTTCATGGTTGTACCCCCTGGCGAGGCCAGAATCCATAAAAAAAAATACCCCCCCCTCATAGTGTTGATTATTCATTGTGAAACCTGACTTATAATTTCTTCTGGCTCTATGCCTAAAACACATAATAATTGATGCATGCCCTTTGAAATGCATGACTCCATATCTACATGGGAGGTACTTTGCATGCAAACCAGGATATTACCATAAACAAACTATGTATACATGCAATTTCTATAATCAATGGTAGGAAGAAAGCTCTTGATTGTCCTGGATAAGCTTATAACAACATTTCAGGTATACATATGCAACATGTGTCAAAATTTTAAAGGGATCACTTTTACATATATTCCAGTGAATCCAGGGGCTAAATTAGAAATAACAAAACAATTAAATGATATACACCAATACTCTCAATCATTAAAAATATTCAGGTATAACAAAACTGGCCACAAGAGAAAATCAACTGAATATACTACCTTGACACGGAGATGTCAATACCATCCAGGTCATCCACATGGAGAAGTCCAAAATAAATCAAGCGTGACACCCACTTACAGACTCCTATAGGTCCCTGCAAATGGAATGTGCCAAGGTCAAGGAACAGAAGTATGCTGGATGATCCCATGGACTGAGCACATTTACAGAGGAGGGGAGTCCTTTGCATCATACATATAATTTAATGGAAGGAGTCCCTGTCTTCTGGCTCACGCCATTTTCTGGTACTGTTAAGTGTTCAGTGTGAAGTCAGAGTTATTCGAGTATGATTGGCTTATATAATAAGCTGGAAATATATGGTATAATATAGGTGGGTAGTGACATCATTAGTATAGTTGAAATAGACAGATGGTCATCCCGTTCAACCAAGAGGAAATGGGAGGGATGAAGGAGGTAAGGAACACAATCTATATTATAACATAACCATCCTGTTATTTTGCTGTAAAAGGCATTTAGCTCTCTGCTGTCCTGTTGTGACCACTAATGAAGGGGCTATTCCATAGACTCAAAGTCTTCATATTACAGGGGGTGTAAGAGTTCTTGGAAAAAAAGCTCAAAAGTGGCCGGGACATGTGGATGCTTAAGAAAATAAAGATGTACTTCCTTTGGTGCCTCCGGTATCAGCGCTGCTGTCACTCCGGTCCGGGACGCCATGTAAAAAAACATGGCCGGCCGGAGCAGCGATGGACTACAGTTCGGGATGGACCGCCAACCTTCGGCCCCCATAAACAATGCTGTGAGAGGGCGGATAGGAGGGAAACGGAAAAGAGTCTAGGAAGGAAGTGAAGAACTAGAGCGGAGAAGGAGGAAACGGCGGAGGGTTACAATGAGAAACGGAAAGGCCAGAGTGAAAGAGAGGGGATAACGGAGTGGCAAAAGCGAAAGGGGAAATAGGAAATATTTAGTGTCTTAAGCAGAACGGTCCGCCGGCCATTTTAGTTTTTTTTTTTAAGAACTCGGACAACCCTGTAAAGAAGCCTTTGTGGTAATCTTCTTGGAAAGTTTAACCAACTAGCATCCAAGGGATCCAAGGCAGAAGGGAAGGGCGTGTTGTAAAGTCAGGAATAGCCAGGGTCAGGTCAGGTTACTAGGCATATGTGCCTAAGTGTGGAAGGGAACCAAACTTAAAATTTAATAGTACACAAACTAAGATCAGAAGGGAATATAACAACGTGTTGAGCGTATCCCGGTCCATGAGTATGAATGAGAGGAGCTGTTGTGGTATTGATTGTAAATCATCAGTGTGAACATGGGTTTAGGTTTTTTTTTTTTTTTAATTGGCTGTTTGGCTGATTAGCACCACACCCATCTCTTCCTGCAGCTCGGCTCTGGTTCTTGAAGAGCCAATGATTGTTATTGACAGGTTTGCAGCTGCCTTAAATACTTCCAGCGCTCTCTGTGCCGGATCTAAATGTTAGGGCAAGGGTTCTGTATAAACTAAAGAGTGCTACCCATCCTGTAAAGGTTTATCGAGAGAGGGTCTTAGTTAGCCCTACTACATTTGTGTTCTGATTCTGTCTTCCTGGTAGTCTGAGTTTTAGCTTGGTTTAGCTACTAGTTGTCCTCTTTTCACTAATACAGGGTCTTGCATGACATCATTACCTCTTCAAAGCATGGGAGAGGGAGATGAATAAGCTAGGACACCCGGCGACGGACTTGCGCCCTGGACTGCTTTTCTACTATTGTTCCAGGTATCCCCCATTAAAGAGACCACAGCGGGATCCGGATGAAGAGGAGCTGTATTTTTTTTGTCTTACACTTAGCAGTAGTTTTCCATCAAAATCGCCATCAATCAAATTTATTTACCAAAAGTTCGACCTCCAACAATTTATGTTCAACACAACCCTTCCAAATTATTGTTTACTTTACACAGCTGACAAATAGTAGGGTGAAGCAACATGGCGTTTTTTGGGCCGTTTTTGGGGCCGTTTTACTAGTGCGTTTTCAGATGTAAAAACGCATGCGTAAACGAATCCGTTTTTTTAACAACGCCTGCTTTTTTTTAAACGCGGCCTGAGTTTTTGCCGGTTTTTATTGCGCAATTCGGAAAAGACACAACCGCGCGTTTTTGAAAACGCATGCGTGTTAACGATCTGGAAAACGCACTTAGTAAAAACGGCCCAAAAAAGCATGTGTGTCTTCCCCCTTACGTTCCACATCCTGCATATGTTTGCCTTTCCCATCCCCTTTTCCCTTTACCTATTTTTTTCCTATATCCCTGCCCTCCCTTACATTCCTTTCCCATGTTTATCATTTATGTGACACACCTATGAGAACATAAAAAAAAATTGAAACAAAAATAAAGAGAAAAAGAATGCAGGCTGGCATTACACCCTCAGCCCCTTACTGTCTCCCATATGACTTAAGGACTTATTTAAAATTACATTCACCCTCCAAGATTCAGATTGATTAACGTTTGTAAGGCAAATGTGAACGCACCCCTAGAGGGTCTTTAGAAGTGTAGGTTACTCTACAGTGTATTTCTCCAGCTCAAGCAGGTGTTATTGCTGATGCACTAATGGGAACTGGTGAATATACTGCGTACATGATTGATTGTATACCCTTATATCAGTGTTACCCAAACCTTTTTGTTCTGGGGATGGGTGCCCACAAATTTTTATTACCAGGCCAAGTCACCTTGTTAACCATGTCCGGAAAATTAACTTGTGGGCCCCGCAAATCAGTCCATATCTAAACCAACCATATAATGCCCCCTTTCCTCCAGATGCCTTTGTTCGGTAGTGTCCTTCAAATGTCTTGATTAAGATGGCCGGCTGCCGAAACGTGGAGATTATTATATCCCTTTTTCTATAGAAACCCCCACACCTTAGTGACTGGCTGATTTTGGACTGGAATATGTGCCATTGAATAGCACTTGAAAAATGTGTCGATTTAATCCACCAAGGAATTTGCATTTGATGATTTTAAGCCCGTTTCCCCTTGAACAGGAAAGCAGAGTGGAGTCCTGGTTGCCATTCATTGGTAACACACAGTATTGAATAAAAAGCTCTTCTACATCATCTAAGGTATTCCAACTTCTTTCTCCCTAGATTTAGGACGTTAGCACAAAAAGAGGGTAACACGATGTCCTGATTTTATGGAAGTTCCGATACTACTTTCAGAGCAATAATGGGTCTAGTTTTGAGAGGATTCTATCCTCTAAAATAGTGGACTAGTGGGCATTACATGACAGGGCCTGTATTAAATATTCGAAGAGTGGATGTAATTGCCTATCAGGAAGGCTACTTCATTGTTACATGTTTGATATCACTATGACTGTAGTGGCTGAAAAGGATTTAGAAAGCAAGCAAGAAGGTGTGGGACCTTAGTGGGTCTAGTCTAGAACAACCCTAATAAATCTTCTAACCACGGATGTCAGCAATGGACGTTATTTACTTGTCGAGTATTCGGTTTCCACTTTAAACCCTTGCAGCAGAAATTCTAGTATTTGTTTTAGATTTGCACCGGTTTATGACTGGCTACAGTGTGTCATCACATCATCTTTAAGGACCTTACTTTTTACTGTCCCTTTAGGATCTGTGTGCTAATTTTAAGTGGTTTAGGTTCGGTGATAAAGTGGTCCCTGAAAGAGAAGATAGAATGTCGTGAACCGCTGACTGGCACCAATGGCGAGAGGGAGCCGGAGCAGAAACATTCAATGGCTAGAAAGAGGAATCCAGAGGGGCATCGGAAGGTGAGTACAATTTTTTCTGATAGGATGGGCATACCTCGGTGAGGGGGTTACTGGGGGCAGGGGGCTGCAGGCTGTGTACTCTTACTGGGGGGCCGGGGATGCGGGCTATATATAGGGACAAGGGGCTGCATCTATTAATGGGGGGATGCGCTGGTGGATCTACTCTATGCTGGGGGAGGGGTGCAAATGCATTCCACACCAAAGGCTATACTAAAGGCAAAGGTCTTCCAGTTTTTTGTGTAAAATTAGGTTACCTCGAGACTGAGTCTATAAGGCAGGGTAGGGAACATATGGCTCGGAGCCAGATGTGGTCTTTGTGGCTGCACTCTGGATCTCAGACAGATCTTTCATAAATAGTGTGGCTGCTGTGTCTCTTAGACTGATCACTGAACACAGGCAATGATGTTACCGCTACCTATATACTGGGGTATGTGTGTGCGCGACCTATATACTGGGAGTATGTGTGTGCACCTATAAAGGGGCCTCCATGTACTGTGGCTACCAACTCCGGGGAGTATGTGCGTGGCTACCTATCTACCGGGGTATGTGCCAGGGCTGCCATCTTACTGGGGATAGGGGCTGGCCAGCGGGACGCAGCAGGAACATGGAGAGTTGCGTAACACTCGTAAGGGGTGCCGCCTGGAGAGGGGCACGGGGGTTGTGCTGGATCCGATATGTAGATAGAAGGTGCACCGTGGACACTGAGGGGGACTATCTATCACTTGGGGGCATGTGCATATGCTGGCTCTTATGGAATACACTTTTAAATATGTGGCTTGTGCATGGTTCTCTCAGCCAAAAAGGTTCCTGACCCCTGATATCGTATTAACCAGTACAAACTGTTTTTTTTTTTTTTAACGAAGAAATAAAAGGGGAGACTAATTCCTTCCCCCCTTCTTGTGGGCCGGAACTGGAACAATCACATGCAGTGAAAAGATCCTGGTTGTGGGTCCCTAAAAGTTTTTGCCAGAGTCTGTGTGGTTAGGAGCGAAATAAGGACCTATTTGGTAGTTGATCTTATTAACTATAAACCTATGGATTTTCTCCCAGCTGACTACAAAATTTTCTCCAAGTCTGCCCCACTTTGGCCAATCACTCTTTGTTGTCATTATGTTTTGGGCAAAGAGAGCCCCTGGGGGGCCATCTGCCTTATCTACCCTGGACAATATTGTCCCTAAGACAAAAAAAAACGCCTTCTTATAGGAGATGTATTTTTCAGGAAAACTTATTCCTTCAGGATAGACTCTCGTCAGAACCAAAAGTAATTCCCCAGAAAGGGTAGGCCCCAAAGGTTATTTTTTTATTTAAAATTTCACCACTGTTTCACCCAAGATTTGCGAGCAGCGTTTCCTTTGATGAACAATCTCCTAGCCTCGGCAGAAGCATCTGCTAGAACGGGCTACGGCTTGATTTAAAAGGGAACAGTCTGAAGTATTGACTTCTTGGGAGATTTTTCTTTTACGTAGGTTCCAGGTTCTCCCAGCAATACTGAAGTGTGCCAGGTTAGCGAATTGGCTCTCATATTCGATTTTTTATTCATCATGAGGCTAACCTATGACTTTTTAAGAAGTTGCATCCCGTTTTCTATCATGGGCTCAGTTAATTGCGCTACATCTCAAATGGTAGATCAGTCTATTTTACACCTTGGTTATTGATCCATTAACCTGGAGGGGTTCCCCTACTAGTTATATATAGACGCCTATTATGGAATTCTTTAGATTCAATAACCGCTTCCACCAGGGTTCTTTCCTTTCCCGAACACTATACTCTTTAGTGTCTCATTAATGGAAAAAACTCTTTTTTCTGGGTGTTATCCCCGAAGGACTTCTTCAGCCACTGATTGGTTCAATAGCTCTTCTATATTCAGCATTTTGATTTGGAACACTCAGAATGGAAAAGATATCTCGCACAAGTACTATCACTACAAACATCATAGGGACTCTCTGCATCCCCCGTTTCTTTAGTATTATGTAGAAGACTTATGAATCAGGAATCATCACATACAAACATGTTTCAATTTTTTCTCAGGTGGTTCAGATAAAGAGTAATCACTGCTGTACTGATTTTTTAATGCGGATATCATTAGGATTTCAAGACTAAGGTGTAACGTCATTTCAAAAACTTTGGATATGAGGTAGAGGCAGGGAATTTAAGCCCTTTTTGCATGGATTAGTTACCCGAATTTGCTCTTTTTCTTGAATAGGCAGACTTCCCCTTGATGTCAGTGACCTCTTAGATAGATGTTTACTCAACTAAGGACATTCCGCTTCCGAAAGGAGTAGAGACTACAGAGAAGGAAGACGCCCCAGTCTCTCCCGGCAATATATGCGCCCGAGTCATCTCATGTCTCACTGCTCCAGCAGTCACTGTGCCAGGTGAGAAGCCTAACTAATAGTAGTGACCAAGACACTACAGCTTACGTTATTATTTTTTTTCATCAGCCTTCCCTGCATTGTGTAATAACACAACTAATTCCACCAGACGAAACTGCAGATCCATACACAAGCCCCCATACTCAAACAAGGAAGTGGCAGGTAGACACTCTTCCAAGTGTGAAAGCTGTGCCCGGACGTTGTGTTCTCGCACGTTTTACTTAGGCAGCGATGGCTGTGGACGAACTTTTTTTTCTTTGCAGGGGCGTGTATGGTGAGGCGACGTATGAGAGTCACCGACTGGTATGGTTTGCATGAGCTTGACAGCGAGGCAGGTCTCTCATGCACAATCACCTCTTATCATCAGCGATTGATCGTTTTTGTGAGATGCTGGAAATCCCATGGTTGCTATTACCATGGACATTTTTTTGTTTTTTGAGGTCCACAAGAGGTTGTGTCTACAATACGCCTCACGCCGTTACGCCGTCAGGCTTGGGTGGTACTCACAGGAATAATTAGAGGAACAATGACTTGTCCAGGGAGCGTGATTCTAGAGAGCAATTATGCATTTTATAGTGCTTTTTTTAATTATCAGAACGGATGCTTACACTTAAGGCCGCTTTTTCCCTGGCAAATTCTGCATCCTTATCTGCATTGCCGGGTGACATAAAGGTATGTTATATGGGTCCATGGTAACTTTGAGGATACGACTACCGCCTGCCTGTATAACGTTTTCCTATTTTTACAGCCTAGAATAAGACCTCCGTACTTTCTTTTATAAATTCCCCCCCTATTTCTCCTATGAAGATGTCCCTCCGGTAAAAGAGCTAATATGAAGCTACACCACTAAAGCCCTCAGACATTCAATTTCCCGTTGGGGGACGTATATTACGGCAGCGATAGATATTATAATATATATGTCTCCCCACCCCCCCCATCGGCTGGACTGTGCGGCGCGTGACTCTACGATCCATCCCGGGCAAAAGATAGGACTTTATTATCGTTGAGGGACTGGTCTTGATTAGGAGATTCCCGATGTGACTACAACCTGCTCATTGACAACTATTCACAGCTCCAACCTGATCATTCCAGCGGATCCGTCTGTAAGGTGTTTCATAATGTGTTAGGACCAAGCTATTAGGTCTCTACTAACTTTAGGCAGAGATTTGTACTTACCATGGTCTCATAATAAAAGTCCTCTGACACCCCTGTGAGGAGGACTGACAGATAGTTTACCATCTCACTGTCCTCACAAGTCTTTCAAAAACGAATCAAAAAAATATGCTAACTTTACCGACCACAGGCTGTATATGCTCAGCCAGCTGGCTGTCATTGATTTTGGTAATTGTGATGTACATACTTAAGGGAATTTGTACAATTGACAGCTGTTGATCCAACTGCACGTACTTCCAATTGTGTACAGCATGTTCCACCTCCTTAGGGCCATCGCTTATTTTCTCTGTAAAACTGGACAAAGTGCGCCTTCATGTCTATTCTCTATAAAAATTCTACTGCATACTTTATAAGTCTTAAAACCATTGACATTTACTAAAAATAGTAAATGCATTCTGGAGTTTACAGTCCCCATTACGCTATTGGAAACACAATAATAAGTTACACACAGATAGTACAAAAAAGCCCAGTCACCAATATTCCAAGGGCGTTTCTGTGGGAGTGCTGCTAGGGATTCCCTCATTGTAATAGTAGAAGCGGTGCAGCAAATATAGCAGATTGACAGGGCACAAACGCTCCAGTGATTAGAGGAAACTCATCAGAGAGTAGCCATTAAACTACTGTGGTATGTTGTCTAGCGCTTTACACCTTACAGATTGTTCTTCCAAATTGGCCAGCAGTGTTACATACTACCCCGAAACATACTTGTGCAGTTAAAATGTAAATTGGTTGTAATGAAATACGTGATTGGGATTGACGAGAGAGATACTATGTGTAATTGGCCAGCTCTCCCTGATACCGTACTGACTACCTCTCATGTCTTACCTATGAACCAGACTTCAGGAGATCTGGTGTGCCTGTTTAGTCTATGGCGTTGCAGGAGCCATCATTTATCGATGTAGGAAGTGGGCTTTCTGAGACAGGGAAACTGATATTTAGGCTAAAGTCTCCCACTCTACTTGACTTTGAAACTCAAATTCATAGTTGATTTTTGGCTGTCTGCACACCCAGAGCATGAAAGAAATATGACATGGCAGGTGTTCAGATGCTTGACACATACTTGGTAGTTGTTATTAGATCTTTTGCGGACAGGTTCCCTTTAAACGTTGTCTCGGTTTTATTCCACGATATAAATCATCCATAAAGGATTTCCAGCCAGTAACAGTATATTACGACCTTTTATCGGCAAAACCATGATCTTGAATCGAGGCACCATAACTGTACTATAGAAAAATCTAGTAGCAAGGCAGGTGTATTTCCGATTCAACCATACTAAAAAGCAAATTTATTCTTTAAAAAATAACTTAGCCTTTGGGCAAATGCAGCCAGGACCAACAACTGAAGCGGAAACGAAAATACAAGGTAAGTCTAAGAGGAGAGCATTACACCACTTCAGGGATTGTGTCGACAACTGCAGCTCTGGTATATAAAGGACATATCAAACGTAGTAAACTCGGAGGGTATTGTCCGTGGTGTTTGCTGCGTTACTGTGGGAGGGCACAGTAATAGGGTTTGGTTTCCATTAAATTACCGCCACTATAGGACTACCTAATTAAAGAAGGTCGTTGCTGCCTCAGAATTTCGAGCCAAGCACACTGTGCAGTTGTGTGGCCTGCAACCTTGCTTATACCGATAGCGTGGGCTTAGTCGCAGCAAGACAGACTATGGGCAGTAGATCCGTGGTGCTGCTAGGTAGGAGCGGGTTGTGTCCGTTTTTCTTTTTTTGAGTCTTTCCGTTATTCGGAATAAGGATATACCTATAATGGCTAAGTTCGCTGACTCTAAGCCCTTCTAAGAAGCGGCAATGTTTTACCATCAATAATTATTTTCGCGTTAGTGTACCACTTGTATACAACGGGTGATTCGACGTGGAGGGAGTCCTCGGAGGTCTGACTTTTTTGTTATCGCCGCGTACTCCGTGCTGAGACGACGATGTTCGGTAATTACTCCCCCATATATACTTCTGACACAAGCAGTGCGATAGGACTTAGAACTCATGTTTGATGGTATACAGAGAGTACCACGGAGTTATATTAGCATGTATGGCTTCGTATTGCCATTCTTATCTGAACCAACAAGAATTTTATGCCGCACATGTAAGATCCCCATACTTGAGTACTGGTTTGAGTTTAAATGTTTTCCTGCTAATTGTTACCAATTTTCCTAGCGGGACAAATGAGGTTAGATGGAATAGTAGCAATTGATATTTATTAGGAGAAACAGATGGCAGTCCGATTACAGCAATTCAAAGGCAGCAGAGAGAGGCCTTCTGCTCCAATGCATAACGTTTACACCTAAATGACTGCGATCAGGATAGAAACATCCCATGTGTTTGCTTATAAACCATGGGAAAAACGTGTCCTTTACCTTGCAATTACCAGTCATCCAAAGGCTGCCAAGTATGTGAACGCCTGGCCGAGAAAGAGTCAAACGAGCAAACAATATTTGCTACTTCCTGTGTTAGAGAAAATATGGAAAACAAAAGCTTGACTTTCATGGCAATGGCTTCGACTTCTATGGCCTATTCTTCTCTTACTGGCCGCATTGTTATACTGACACCTAAGGCGCGAGACCAGATACTCAGCAACCAGTGGCATTCTGAGTGGCAAATCAGAACTAGTGGATAAGTTCAGCTTAGAGGCGCTCCACTTTAGTCGTGAGCCACCCATGGAATCGCCTTATTCTAGTTATAAGCCTAATGGAATTATGTAATGCTTCGCACAACACTTTCTACAAAACAAACAAAGCTGTTGTGGTGACTTTCTCGATTTGTCATGCGTTTCAGTGGAAACTAAAATGGCATATAGCCAAGCCTCCTTGTTAGCACTTTAACTGAGCGAACGAGTCGTAGCTGACGTAGCTCGGTGGACTTACAACAATTAATGCCGTTAACCCGTACGCTTATCAGAAGATCAATCGAAGTTACATCCCCCCAGACTAACATGCTATCGGTTTGCATCCACCGAAAGGCGACAGTTCACACTATGCGACCAAGCAGGACCATGGACAACCACAACACTAGACGTATTGCTTACAATTATATGCGGATCCTAATATCTATGCGTCGACATATCAGCCATGTGAATTAGACTGGCTTATAGCGTGGGCAGCCACAAAAGGTCATGAAAATATTGTATCCTGGATAAATATTTTGATGGTCTTTGCAAAATAAAATTGAGCCTTATCTTCCTTTTAGCCAAAATGCCAACATCTGCGACTCCAGATCCAAACAGTCCTGCCATACGGACCTCCAAAAAAAAAAAAAAAAAAAGGTGGAAATAACTCACCAATGGCCCTTTGAGGTCACCACGTTAGAAAAACATCTTATTAATATCTGAGAACGTGTGCGAACTCCTTGCAGCTCATAGAAACACGATAAGCGATCGATCTCACATGGAGCGCGGGGTTGGTTACTGGGTAACTGGCAGACATGTAGGTACGATGCATCTAGATGATGTCCAGATTCTAAAAAACCACACACAAAGGAACCTACGAGAATAATGACCACTTGGAATCCAATGTTTTCCACTAGGCAGGGTGTATTACTTAATCAACAACATGAAAACTTCCTGTCATCTTCACGCCGGCCTTTCTGGCCAGCAAAGAAAAGAAAACAAATTGCATGCTATCGTACTTGTTCTCCCATTTCTCCCGTAACTACAACCTTGCATATCCACTGTTTAGATACTACTTCTGATCTCACTGCCAATGAAGTCATATTTACTAATATTTTTTGTAAAATCATAATCTACATGAACTGGGCCTAGGCCTACTGACCACACAAGCGTGCATTCTCAGGCCCTAAGTACAATGGGATTGTGGTTATTTACATCGGTGGGGAATATTAGGTATGTGAAGTATCAGGCATAATGCACAGTAGAGAAGACTGAAGCGGGCGCAAACTTCGAGCTCTATAGAACAGCTCAAAACTTAAAGGAAACTGGACAGATAAACTTGACTAATAAACCCTACAGATGTTGTTAAACAGCTGAAACACCTTCATCATCATGTTTCTTTCATGGACAGGGTGGTGCCATATCCAGAAAACTTATAAACCAGATTGAAGCGTCCTGGTGACTGACATATGCTGGTAGTGGTTTCATGGGTTATTTGCTGCTGCAGTTTCCTTAAAGAGTACCTGCCAGGTCGTTAGGGACGCCGCCTTAAACTAAGACACAGGTCCTTAGTGGTTTCTTTTAGGATCCAACTTGGCCCATATAAGGTATCTACAAGGGCTCCTATTGCCCCTGCTGTGACGTTCTATATAGTCCTTGTATTTCACCGGTTGTCCGACCAGCCCACAAGCTTAAATGTTTGATTGAAAATACTTAGGGCATTTGTTACATGTTATTGTTGGTCTTGAAGCTTTTCTGAATTCAGCCCCAATACTAGCCAGTGCATGGAAGACATGTTTTTTCCTGGGTGGTTCCCGGAATGTGAGTTTGACAGTGGTGGAGAACCTGTTATGGGAACTGGGGTGCCAGAGGGGGGGGCGGCAGGCACCGGGCCCTGTTTGTGTGTGGCACTTGGGCCATCGCCCAGAAACCGAATAAAAACAGGACCACGACTCTCCTCAGTTCAAAGCAAACTTAAAGATGCTGTTCCAGTATACAATAAGCAACTATACTTGCAATGTAGACAGGGAGCAATAAGTTACCGCCTTCTGTTTGGTTGCAACCTCGTGATAAAAAGCAGGGGTTTTGGGGTTGTATTTTTGGCCCTCGGCCTCTAAAAGGCGCCATCACTGTCATATGATATGAAAAGTTTCTAAATTTGGCTTGTATGAGGCAAACTTCTCTAGGCATTTTTACAGGATAAACAATTATTGAGCCGTGGACACGCAGACACAGGACATTCATTGCGCAGTTAGTACTTGGTTGACTAGTCCTTTTCGCCCAAGGTTAGCTTCTCAATACACAGTTCTGTAGAACTTGTGACCAGGTGGTGAATTCATGCTTTTATATTCCATTCAATCACGTTTCAGTAAATCAGAACATATTCTACTCCAACATCTTCCAGCAAAATTCTACAATTGAGGGAAGGAAAACTCAGAATCTACCCCGGTCACATCAGCAAGATGCACGGGGATGATAGGAGTTCTTTATATGGGGGCCAGGAGGGTTCTGATGTGGACCGAAGTCATAAATCAGAGGCCTGAGGCCCTTCAAACATGGCATTCCCATTGGGTTGCGTTTCAAAGCGCAAGCCAGACTCCTCTGAAATAACCTAATAATGATGCGTTTTCCAAACGTTGTGTCGAAAAAACAATCTTGTTCATAGGTCGTCGCAGGAGGAATCTGAGTTGGCATCTCGCCACAACAAACAATTACAAATGTCACGTGTGACTTTGGCTCCTATGTGAATCATATGCCAGTTTGTTTTGTTAAATGTTTTATGATGTGGAAAGTAATAACATACTGTTAAAACAATTTTTTTTACATGTGGTTTCTCACTGTGCAATGGCCTATTCCTTGCGCCCATTAAAACACAAATAAATGGGCAACTACGATTTTTCAGACACATTTACAGCAACATTAAACCACTTTAAAACGCCAATTACAAAAAGTGCTCCACCTCCCGCTTCGGGGTTTGTCTTATATTGAAGGGAATCTCTCATGATCACAGCACTTTAAAGGTACCCCCATTTGATCATACCTCACTCCAAGGTGTGGCATGGGATGGCAGAGGTACCAGAGAGGTACATTACCATTACAACCGTGTTTCCAAGCAAATTCAGATTCCAATTAAGAGTTGAACTGGCATGCGGACTCCACAACCTCTCTTCTGGCCGGGGTCTATTTGAGAACCTGATGTGTGATCGTTCAGGCGTGTGGGGGAGAGTTACGGTGTTAAAGGAATGTCTGAGATAATAATTCTATTACTGGTGGGCGGCTGTTGGTTAGAAAAATTCTATATATTTTTTAAGCTCTATGGTATCTGCTCTAGTAAAGCTCGGGACCTTCTGCTAAAGTTCAGTCTCGGTTGGCATACTCGAGGCTCAGGGGTATGGAACATTCACACGGCAGCTTCACCTGCTGTCGCCTGGCAGAAACTGGTGGTGCCGGATGCACAAGCTTTACCGAACCTAGGACCAGAGGCCAAGTGAACATGAACACTGCTCCGAATCCAGGCATTCTCCTGCTACCTGT
Organism: Engystomops pustulosus; assembly: GCA_019512145.1. NCBI lineage: Eukaryota > Metazoa > Chordata > Amphibia > Anura > Leptodactylidae > Engystomops > Engystomops pustulosus. The sequence goes on from CM033647.1 coordinate 42,210,208, forward strand.
TCATTACCTGGGCTGTGGACTGCAGCGCCTGGCACTCACGGACCTACTGCGGATTGAGAGTGGCCTTAGTGAGCATTGTAACATAGCCCAGAGATTAATGGAGTAGCAGCTCTCTTCCGGCCCCACTTTTTCAGCCCCAAATGTTCGTCTGGTGAAACAGATATGACAATGTGGCCACGGGGAAACAGTGCGAATAAAATGTTTTTTTTTTTACTATCACTCCAGTACCGTTAAAGCAGACCCCGATCAGTGGAAAGGTAGATACGGACGCTCCCCCAATGCCATCCTGAGAAACTGTGCACCGATTTCGCCCGGTGTGTGTTGTTCCGCCGCACCTACCAGAGGGAAGTGCAGCACATCACATGTCAGGAACTACATTAGTGTATCCCTGCACCCCCTTACCTTTGAGCATACTGTAGCTACACTTACTGCCAGACAGACACAACTCTTGTGATTTCCTGAATGGAGCCGCTTTTCCCAGAACAAAATATTGAAAACCCTATTGATAATAGGGCTTTGTTGCTCCCACGGCCTATTGAGCGGCGCCCTCAGCCACATTTCGTCAGCTCAGCGACCGCATTACATGGACCGAAGACAACAGTCATGACACTGCTGGTCGGCACCATTTAATCTGAGGGGCCACGCGACCAGGGGTCCGCATCCGCGTCCCCACGTAAACGTCCTGGGGCAGGAACTTAGTTGAATGGTGGTTTTTGGGAAAAATATATGCATTGCAGAAAAAGAGGGACGAAGAAAAAAAAAAAAAAACTACAAGACATGATTACCTTCCGATATCGATAGTTTATAATAAGAAATAACACATAATTGGCAGGACAGATAACACCTACGTGGTAGGCCTTAGCATAGTTGGCGGGGGCAACGGACACAAAGTGCAAATGATTTTTCGGCCATCTGAAACCAAAGAGAGTGCTTCATGTTTGTCCTTCAACATCAAAAGTTCATTGACTCAAAGAACAGAACAAATCTTCGGACCCACAAAATTACATGAGCCTCAAGGACACTTGAAACGCACGTGCTGTGCAGCTCTGGCAGGTCCATGCTATGTCATAGACAATGTAGTAGTTCTAATAACCACAAAAAAGTAGACAGTCAACGCGCACCCCGACTTCTAGTGAGTCAGAGGGTCTAACTGCTGGACCCAATGACCAATGACATCCTGATCTCCGGACGGTAACCCGTTGAGGATCTGAAACTCATACCTAATACATTTTGGGGAGGAACTAAAGGGCTATACCACAGGACAGTAAATAGTGTTGAAATTTTACTGCACGAGGGCTTCAATATAGACAGTGTCTCCATTGAGGGAAGGGGACAGTATCCTGATACCAACCTGGACTAAACCTTTAATTGTACTGCATGCGATCGGCCTGAAGTGCACATCAGCGCATCTTACAAGACTGAGACATTGGCAGAAAGGCATTCAGGGCTCTGGGAACAGAGGGCGGTGACAACCTATAGAGCGGGTATAACAAAAGGGACTACTGTAGTGCAGGGCATTAGTGGGCTCGCCTTAATGGGGGCAGTGCCGCACGGAAAGACCTGCAAGACACCGTGCTAAGACTAATGAAATGTGACAGTACTAGTCGGCAGGCAGCAATGACGAAGCGCTACTACGGAATAATGTAGGACGGATCCTGCTATGCGGCAACTCCCGCAGCTCAGAGCCGGGAACCAAGAGCGCATGACACAGCACGGGGTCTCCTACACAGCCAACCCGCAAGATTGGCACGGACACGGCAGTTTGTCCAGCCAAGGCCCCGGGAGTCATGATCCGCACAAACAAGAGAACCCACATTAAGGTTCAGCAGCAAGTCATCAGCCAGGAAAGGTCACCGGCAAGGCCTGCCACAGAGAGTATCAATGATAGATGTAAGGGAGAGAGAGGAGAACTCCTGCTGGAAGAGTAGTTCTCCAGCGCACAATCGCACCTAGGGCTGGAGGAGTGATGGATTGTTAATTAACTGAATGTGGGGATTGCGTCATGTACAGGCGGTCCCCTACGTCAAAGGGCACCTATCCACGGATTCTACCTATCAAGGTAGCTCGGGTGTTAGGTGGCTGTAAGGGACATGAGGAGAGCTCTTCCCTTTTAGAGCTAATACTCCCGTACCGCTAACTTTTGGTACACTTTATGGAACTAATATGAAAATTTCGTATGCAGTACTGGGGAGTGGGAGTAAGCGGGGACGCGGCTAACAGCGCGGCTACTACCAACGCCACAGTAGCCACATTATCCTACTATACGGTTGCGTGCGGCGCGCAGCCATCGTAGCTGCGCACCCTCGTCCTCATGACGGAGTTATGCGCACGCGCAGCTCGAGGCCGGAGGCTACTGGCACTCGCGTAGACGGCGTGTCGGAATGAGGGGCGCGCAGCTACGAGGAGCTGCTCGCAGCAAGCAACAGGGTCGGATGCGCCCCGTGGCTACTGGGGCGTGGAAGTAAGCGCGCTGTGTAGCCTCGTGGCCGCCGGCTACTCACGCCCGTAGCCGCAAAACGAAATTACATATTAGTTCCCTAAGCCGTACCAAAGTTAGCGGGGAGTGAGGATTGCTCTAAAAAGAGGCTATCCTCCGTCCTTACTCCCCCTACCACCGATAAGACCTTTATAGGTATAGGTAGGAATCGTGGTGGTTAGGTTCCTTTAGAACACAGACTTACATTATACCATACAATTACAACGGACTCTGGATTGTGATATGGATTGTACTTTAAGTCTTAGAGGCTACAATATAAACAGCTTACTAAACCAGTTATCCTGGTGGTCACAATGAAGCTTTAAGTGTTAATCCTGGTTATACGGAGACCTTCAGCGTAGGACATCCAACTTTTTTTTTTTTTTATTATGTAATTTTTCATCAAATTTTTCCCAAACATACCATAGAAAGTCGGAGAAGTAATATTTTAACAATGTTTCTTTTCCTATATTCTAAAGTATCATGCATTTCTATATGCTAGATGGGTGGAAACCGAGAAGGAGAAGCACTCGAAGGATAAAAGGAGGCATTAACGACCACAACCTAAAATCCAAAATTTTAAATCCAATGTCACAGAGACCACAAAAATTTGGCTGGGGGGTTACAATGATATAAAGTATTACAGTTCCGACTTAACATAAAAACTTCAAAGTAAGAAAAAAACCTACAGACCCACTTGTAGTAACCCGGAGGACTGCCGTATAATGTCTTATACACGGCTTCCTTTGACATTTGTATAGTGAGGCGTTAACAGGCTCAGTAGGGATTATAATAGGGGAGGCCAGGTTGTCCATGGCAAAACTCTCTTTTACCAAAATCTCTTCGACGTGTGTGAAAGTCCCCTCTTTTCCGGAGCTACTCGGAATATGTGGTGAACCTATGGCAACCAGAGCCAAGGCTGTTAAGGTTGGTGGGGACCGTCAACTTTGGTCGGTGTGCCCACATGAATGTAGCCAGACAGGGGAACAGCAATCATTTTACAGTCCTGATTTTTTTTTTTTAGTTAATTTTTATTTTGTACTATTTTCTACAGACTCCACCTCACCGCCGGGCCCCGGCACTTTGCAGTCATCGACGGCACCGTCACGTCTGCACCCCGCCTCTGTTTCTTGCGCTCCTACAAGGCCATAATCACAGCGCACGGTTGACCAACCCTCACATATAACTACATACAGCTTATACAGTATATACTACAGACCCCAGTAACCATCATCCCATCTACGCAGTACTCCGATAAGCACAGAGACTAATTACGCGCCCTTGAGGCCCCTAGCGGTAATAAGACTCATTGATGGGTGACCCCCACTAAATGACAGTTCCTACAAAAAATAAACCAGCTCGTATCTACAGCCCCCAAGTAATCACTGATACAGCCACCACGCAACTAACTATTTACAGCCTTTCCAGTATAAGTATATACTGCCCCCACTGTCTAAAGCTTCCTAACAAAATATATACAGCTACCAGTATATACAGCCCCAAGTAATCATATATACAGCCCCAGGCAAATCTAGATACAGCCTGTCAGTAATAACATACACTGCACCATACTCATTACAGCTCCCTAACCATAACTATTATACCGCTCCTGTAAATACAGGCCCAAAGTACTCACTATATACAGCCATCAATAACAAACTATATACAGCTCCCCCAGCAAATAACTATGTACATCCCACTAGTAATCACTATATAACAGCAACACCAGGACATAACTATGTACAGACCCAGTGATCAGCATGTACGCCCCAGTAATCAATATACCAGCCCCCCAGCAATAAACTAGGTAGGTTAAAACAATAAAACTTGTACTCACTTTCCCGTTCCACCAGGTGCGCCGACAACTCATCTTTCTCCCTACGGTTGTAGGATACCCCGGGAGCGCCGCCATCTGAGTACACCTCCGATGGTCAATGGCCGAGAGAGGGGACCAGTGGTCAGGCAACCGCTTGAATCACCCACATTTGCTGAGGGCAAAGTGGTGGGGGCACTGGGGCACACTCCCCAAGTGCCCCCCCTGTAATGCGTCCCGCTCGAGTCATTCTGTGGGTACCCCCAAGCTGTACCCTGCACAGGTTTGCCAGACAGCTTGATATGATTTAAAGCAACCATTTCTGGGAACTGCAGGACACGAAAGGAGATGTGAAAAGGGCTGGATTATCATGGAGCTGTCTGCCCTGTGATTCTTCATGTTGTACGGGGCCCTTTAAGAAGCGACAATGATCATCTAAATTTCCCTCGTTCTAAAAATGACGGGAGAACGTACAGTGTATTCACGAGATTATTACTCCAGTCAATAAAAAAAGAACGTCAATATTCATCTTTCCAATGTCTCCGAAGGTTTTCTTTTTTTGGTTGGCAGCGGGGTAGATCTGTGTGCGTTGCAGTGCACAGGATATGATGTCAGAGATGTAGCACACACAATATTGATGGCATCAGTGGGCTGGCATTCAGCACCTGGCGCTGGCAAACATCACTAATGCTGATGCCGAACGGAAGAATGAGAACACCTGCAGGGGGCATCAGAAGGTGAGTATTGATTTTTTATTGATGTGTTGGGGATTATGGGGTGTCTCTATATGGGGACTGGCTATAATAACTGGGGCGGGGGCTGGCTATAAATCGGGGAGGCTGGCTGGATAATACTGGGCAAAGGACTGGATGACTAATAGTTTGGGAGCAGTCTGGCCTGACTATATATGGGGCCGGTTGGATGGGATATACACTAGGGGGAGGGTATGGCTATATATTAGGGGATGGCCATCTTACTATGGGGTTGCTATATTACTGAGTGCAGGATGTCTGGCTATATATTGGGGCCGGGGGGGACTATATACTGGGGGCTTGCTTGGCTTGGCTTGCTATATCTGGGTGTTGTGGCATTTCTACTGGGTTGCTAGCTATTATCTCAGGCGGGTGGCTATATACGGGGGGTCCCGCTGGACTATAGACTGGGGGCTTTGCTGGATGGATACATACTGTGGGAAGGCTGGCTAGCTATCTCTGGGGTGGCTGTTCACTGGGTCGGCTCTGACTATATACTGAGGGCTTGCTTATATCCTGGGTCAGGGGCTGTTCGCTCACATAGGGGCAGCAGGTGGCTTTGATAAACTGGGGAGAGGCTGGCTGGTTATTGACTAGGGCGGGCTGGCTTATCCTGGGCTATGGGTGGCTGGCTATCTAGGGATCTGGGGCGTATGTACTTGGGCCGTTCTGGCGGCTTATTTGACTGGGCGATGGGCTTGCTGGCTCTATACTCGGGGGTAGGCTGGCCTATATAGGAGGCAGTGGGTGCATAAGATATTGACTGGGCGAGGCTTGTGACCACTGCATTTTCACCCTAGGATTATTACTCAAGTCCAATAGGTTTACCACTTCTTTTGCGATAATCAGGAGCGTTGGCTTATATTCGGGTCCGCTTATACGCGGGCATACACGGTAAATAAGTGTTTTTGGTTTTGCAAATATTCTACCCAAGGAGAGGGCCACAGTATAAAGGGAAGAAAGCAACAAGTTAAGGAGGGGGGGTTGTAATATAAGGCCTCTTTCACACTAACGCGTGCGAGATCTGGCTGCAAAGAAGCCTATGGTGCCTGGCAGTGATAAGCGACCACACACTTGTAATCACTGACCGTCAGAAGAAAAAGATCTCATATGGCAGTTCATATGGAGGAGAAGGGGTGAGAGAAGGGGTAGCAGGGCTCCTCTCCAGCGCCACTGGCTGTGGCATATGTTAGGGGAAAGAGGCCTAGGAGAGCAGCAGCAGGGCCACAATCTAGAGGTGTGGTGTAAGGGGGCCCACAATATAGAGGGGGGGCACCTACATTGTGAGGTTTGGGGGTTCAAAAGGTTAGGGAACATATAAGGTGGGGGGGGATTAAAATAAAAAGGATAAAGTTTAGAGTGGGTATTATACTGGGGTGGGATACTAGGGGGTGGGAAAAGGGCGGGGAACGCGGGAAAAGTTTTGAACGGTGGACTGAGTGGGTTAGACTTCTGCCTTGCAGCGCTGGGGTCCAGGGTTCAAATCCCACCCAGGTCAACATCGGCGAGTTTGTATGTTCGCTCAGTATGCTTCTGTGGCGTTCCCTGGGTCCTCCGGTGTCATAACACGATCCAAACATACTGTTCGGTGTTACGTTGTGAGCCCCAGTGGGGATAGGGACCAATTTGCATGCTTTCTGCAGCGCTGGGTAACTGTAGGCGTTAATCATAAAGAATTATTATTATTCACTTTGATTCAGTATAAGACTGAAGCTCCCTCTTCACCAATGTCGTGAGCGTATCTGACAAGTGAGGGAGCGTTCACAAGTTCCGCTAGCGCCGCGTTCCTAAGGTGACGCTAGCGCACAGGGGGCGGACGTTGGGGCGATCGCATCTGCTTTTCCAGAGCAAAACGCATGCGATGGGGGTTATTAATCGCATGCGTTTCCCGGGAAACGCAAATGCGATCGGCCCGAGCCCCGGCACACTGTGGGCTGCGTCGCGTTTTCGAAGCGACGATAGCGGAACGTTGCTTGTGAAGCGCCCTGAGGGGGGTAGGGGCACAATGAGAGAGGGAGTGGACAATGATCAAAAGGGAGAATGGGGGGTACAGAAAGGGGGGGCCTGGCGCACTGCGACACCGCATCTTTTGTCACTCCAAGGACATGATCACATTTGCCACCAGCAGGAGGAGCGGTTCACATGTGAAATATTTGCGTTGCCAATTTAAAACACAAGCGATGCTAACCAGCCCCCGGTTGTTGCGTGCATTTATACAATATGCAAACGCAGCTACCAACCGGACCCCTCATGCGTAGCAGTTTGTATCAAAGAACGTAACACTAGTGGTAAGTTTGTAAACCGAGGCCGGATATTGAGGGGACCAGGGCCACTCAGCGCATTATACAGTTTGGACCTTTAAGGGCATATTCACACTGCCGTGCCGCCCGTACGTACCGTAGCGGGACAACGCCAGTGTACGGGAGAGGAGGAGGGGTGAGCGCAGCTCACCACGCCCTCTTCCATAGCAACTATAGCGAACGGAACCGTATTACGGGAAAAGATATGACATGTCCTATCTTTTCCAGGGTACGGAACGGTACGGTGCCGAACGTGTGTGCGGGCACCGTACGCCCCGTAGGTGCGTGCCGCCATAGGTCTCCTCGTACACTGCCGTTGCCCGCTACGGTACGGTACGGGCGGGCAACGGCAGTGTGAATATAGCCTTAAAGGGGTATTCCCATGAAGACAAGTATGTTACATCTACTCAGGATAACAAAATAACACATTCTCTAATTCACTGTTATTAACAAAAATGCAGCATTTCACAGATATAAGTCCAACCTGTCTCTATCAGTCCTGCTGTACACTATTTCAGTTGCCCCTAGACATGACGCAGTAACTCCTGACTTGGGGTCGGGTGTCATCTTGGATTAGATGACAGATTTCTGTCTGTCTCTGCTGTGTGGCTGTAGCCCCGCCCCCTGCATGGAGCTCAGAGACACTTACTAATCACTTCCTGCCAGGACATCTTGAGCAGAGAGACAGATTGCAAACTACAAGCTACAAGTAGATAAGTGATCTGGAGGAAGGGGGAGGCAGGCACATGGCTGTGAGGTGTAGCAGAGCTCACAGTGTAACAGTGGGCGCTAGCGGAACGTGTGAACGCGCCCTCACATTGTCATACCTCACGACATTTGTGAAGAGGGAGCTTCAGTCATTTTATGACTGAAGCAAATAATAATAATAATTCTTTATTGATATAACGCCTACAGATTACCCAGCGCTGCAGAAAGCATGGCAAATTGGTCCCTATCCCCAATGGGGCTCACAATCTTAACAACCTAACAGTATGTTTTGGAGCGTGGGAGGAAACCGGAGGACCCAGAGGAAACCCACATAAGCACTGAGAGAACATACAAACTCGCCAGATGTTGACCTGGGTGGGATTTGAACCCTGGACCCCAGCGCTGCAAGGCAGAAGTGCTACCCACTCAGCCACCGTGCAAAAAACTTTTCCCGCCCTTTTCCCCACCCCCTAGTATTCCCACCCAGTATAATACCCACTCTAAACTTTATCCTTTTATTTATCCCCCCCCACCTTATATTTCCCTAACCTTTTGAACCCCCAAACCCTCACATGTAGTGTGCCCCCCCTTCTATATTGTGGCCCCCTTACACCTCCATATATTGTGGCCCTGCTGCTGCTCCTCCATAGGCCTCTTTCCCACTAACATATGCCACAGCCATGCGCTGGAGAGGAGCACTGCTCACCCCTTCTCTCCATATGAACGTGCCATAGAGATCTTTTTCTTCTGGACGGTACAGTGATACAAGTGTGTGGTCGCCTTATCACTGCCAGGCACCATAGGCTTCTTTGCAGCCAGATCTCACGCGTTAGTGTGAAAGAGGCCTTATATTATGCACCCCCTCCTTAACTTGTGGCTTTCTTCCTCTTTATACTGTGGCCCTCTCCTTGTTGTAGAATAATTGACAAAACAAAAAACACATTATTTACCGTGTATGCCCGAGTATAAGCTGACCCGAATATAAGCCAAAGCTCCTAATATTATCGCAAAAGAATTGGGAAACCTATTGACTTGAGTATAAGCCTAGGGTGAAAAATGCATTGGTCACAGCCTCCGCCCAGTAAATAGCTATTCAGCCCCCTGCCTCCAGTATATAGCCAGCCCATACCCCCAGTATATAGCCAGCAAGTCCCATAGCCCCAGTATATAGCCAGCCAGACTGCCCCAAGTACATAGCCAGCCCCATAGTCCCAGTATATAGCCAGCCAGCCCCATAGCCCAAGGATATAGCCAGCCAGCCACTAGTATATAACCAGCCAGCCTCTCCCCAGTATAAAGCCAGCCTGCCCCTAGTGTAGAGCCAGACAGCCCCTGACCCAGGTATATAGCAAGCCCTCAGTATATAGTCAGCCGGACCCCAGTATATACAGCCAGCCCCAGTATATAGCTAGCCAGCCTTCCCACAGTATGTATCCATCCAGCCAGCCCCCAGTATATAGTCAGCGGGACCCCCGTATATAGCCAGCCAGCCTGAGGATATAGCTAGCAAGCCCCAGTATATAGCCAGTCAACACCCAGTATATAGCAAGCCAGCAAGCCCCCAGTATATAGTCAGCCCCCTGCCCCAATATATAGCCAGACATCCTGCACTCAGTATATAGCCAACCCCATAGTATATGGCCAGCCCCTAATATATAGCCACCCAGCCCCTAGTGTATAGCCAGCCACCTGCCCCAGTATATAGTCAGCCAGACTGCTCCCAATATATAGTCAGCCAGTCTTTCCCCAGTATTTAGCCAGCCAGCCTTCCCCGAGTATATAGCCAGCCCCCTGCCCCAGTATATAGCCAGTCCCCAGTATAGAGCCAGCCCCAGTATCCCCAACACATCAATCAAAAAAATCAATACTCACCTTTCTGATGCCCCCTGCAGGTCTTCTCTTCTTCCGTTCGGCATCAGCAGGTTCGTGTGATGTTGCAGCGCACAGGTTCTGATGCCAGCCACTGCTGCCATCATATTGTGTGTGCTGACATCTCTGACATCAGAGCCTGTGCACTGCAACGTCACACAGATCTACCGCTGCCAGACAGAAGAAGAGAAAACCTGCGGGAGACATTGGAAAGATGAATATTGACTTTCTTTTTTATTGACTGGAGTATAATACTCGGGAATACACTGTACCTTTCCTCATTTGTAAGAACGAGGGGAAATTTAGATGATCATTGTCGCTTCTTAAAGGGCCCCCTTAAACAGGAAGAATCACAGGGCAAAAGCTCCAACGATAATCCAGCCCTGTTCAAACCTCCTTGCTTCTCATGCAGTCCCAGAAGTGTTGCTTTATCATATCAAGCTGTCTGGCAAACTCTGTGCAGGGGTGACAGCTTGGGTACCCACAGGAATGACTCTGAGCAGGGACGAATTACAGGGGGGGCACTTGGGGAGTGTGCCCCAGGGCCCCCACCACTTTGCCCTCAGCAAATGTGGGTGATTCAAGCGGTTGCATGACCACTGGGCCCCTCTCTCTGCCATTGACCATCGGAGGTGTACTCAGATGGCGGCGCTCCAGGGGTATCCTGACACCGTGAGGGAAGAAGATGAGGTCGGCGCACATTGGGGGAACGGAGGAAAGTGAGTACAATTTTATTGTTTTACCTACATAGTTATTGCTGGGGGGCTGTATATAGTGATTACTGGGGCTGTACATGCTGATCACTGGGGGCTGTACATAGTTATTCCTGGGGTGGCTGTATATAGTGATTACTGTGGGATGTACATAGTTATTGCTGGTGGAGCTGTATATAGTGGTTATTGAGGGCTGTATATAGTGATTACTTGGGGCTGTATTTACTAGGAGCTGTATATAGTTATGGTTAGGGAGCTGTATATAATGGGTGCAGTATATAGTTATTACTGGAAAGGCTGTATATAGATATTGCTGGGGGCTGTATATAGTGATTACTTGGGGCTGTATATACTGGGAGCTGTATATAGTTATTGTTAGGAAGCTGTATATGAGATTAAGGGCTCATTCACATGGCCGTGGGTATATCAAAAGTACCTCGAGTATTCAGCGAAAAGTCCCAAGACAAAAACTGTGCGAATGGCAAAAAGGGGAGAATCATAAAATTCCTCCCATATGTGTCTGTCTATCTACTGAAGACTTTAAAATGGAAAAAATGATGCGAAAATATGCTTTCTAATGTTCTGCTGCTGGGTAGTCCCGGAGCATCCTGGTATTGCCAGACATATGTTTTGACAGAAGCTTTGCTGACACTACTTTGTGAGTGGAATAAACGGTGAGATTTATTTAAATGAAGCACAAGTGTTTTGGGGGGTGGTTAACAGAGGTTCTGATATAACATGCCATGCCCCCTCGCCAACCTGCGTTCCTGTCCCACTGTCTGACAAAATATTGTGGTAGCCGTGAGTGTGGCCTGTTATCACAAATTTTCAATGGGGCAGATAAACTTAAAGTGTATACAATAGAAATTCAGAAAGCGAGTAAGATTACAACGTACTCCACTACCTACCCAGGTGCATTAAGCTACATGGGCTTTATAAATGTACATGAAACGTAACTCAAGTAAACCAAAACTTTATATACAACAATTGATTACCCGGTCCTGTGCGATCCCCGCGGGTGTTGCAACGAGAATGAACTTTGCCGCAATTCACCAAGATTGTATGCCGATTTCCGCATGTGTCGCTTCCCCCTCAGGTCCCTAGAAGTTCACTTATGGTCCCAAGTGTATGATCTTATGACACAATTTTAAAGTTACATCCACGCTCAGAAATCCGTCGGATCGTCCGAAGGCCCGCCCCAAATTTTTTTGATTCTTTTCCCGATGCGGGAAAATCCAATCGTGTGCGAACACAATTCGTCCTTCTAATTAGCTGTCCGGCGGAGCAATACGAAAATTTCTCAAAGCCGGACGAAAGTTGTTCCTGGACACTTAGTAAAATAAGCCCCATAGAGAGATACCTGGAAGGGGGCTTACAGCCACGCCCTCACATGTACCACCATTACTTTTTAGCCTCTACTTCTGATAAAGAATATAGGGTATTAGTGTGCGCCGGCATAGATAGGCCGCGCGCATCCAACGCAGCCAGAAACATCAAGAGGCTCCAGCCCATGAATGAAAATTCAGCCGCGTGAGCAGCAGTGAGTGCGAAGACAAGGGGACCCATGGCAGCCCACTCACCTTCAGCTCTCATGCGCTTCCCGGATTGGAGGAAAGGGGAATGGTCAACTCTACAAGTGCTGTATTGCAATTCTTTCATGGTTGTACCCCCTGGCGAGGCCAGAATCCATAAAAAAAAATACCCCCCCCTCATAGTGTTGATTATTCATTGTGAAACCTGACTTATAATTTCTTCTGGCTCTATGCCTAAAACACATAATAATTGATGCATGCCCTTTGAAATGCATGACTCCATATCTACATGGGAGGTACTTTGCATGCAAACCAGGATATTACCATAAACAAACTATGTATACATGCAATTTCTATAATCAATGGTAGGAAGAAAGCTCTTGATTGTCCTGGATAAGCTTATAACAACATTTCAGGTATACATATGCAACATGTGTCAAAATTTTAAAGGGATCACTTTTACATATATTCCAGTGAATCCAGGGGCTAAATTAGAAATAACAAAACAATTAAATGATATACACCAATACTCTCAATCATTAAAAATATTCAGGTATAACAAAACTGGCCACAAGAGAAAATCAACTGAATATACTACCTTGACACGGAGATGTCAATACCATCCAGGTCATCCACATGGAGAAGTCCAAAATAAATCAAGCGTGACACCCACTTACAGACTCCTATAGGTCCCTGCAAATGGAATGTGCCAAGGTCAAGGAACAGAAGTATGCTGGATGATCCCATGGACTGAGCACATTTACAGAGGAGGGGAGTCCTTTGCATCATACATATAATTTAATGGAAGGAGTCCCTGTCTTCTGGCTCACGCCATTTTCTGGTACTGTTAAGTGTTCAGTGTGAAGTCAGAGTTATTCGAGTATGATTGGCTTATATAATAAGCTGGAAATATATGGTATAATATAGGTGGGTAGTGACATCATTAGTATAGTTGAAATAGACAGATGGTCATCCCGTTCAACCAAGAGGAAATGGGAGGGATGAAGGAGGTAAGGAACACAATCTATATTATAACATAACCATCCTGTTATTTTGCTGTAAAAGGCATTTAGCTCTCTGCTGTCCTGTTGTGACCACTAATGAAGGGGCTATTCCATAGACTCAAAGTCTTCATATTACAGGGGGTGTAAGAGTTCTTGGAAAAAAAGCTCAAAAGTGGCCGGGACATGTGGATGCTTAAGAAAATAAAGATGTACTTCCTTTGGTGCCTCCGGTATCAGCGCTGCTGTCACTCCGGTCCGGGACGCCATGTAAAAAAACATGGCCGGCCGGAGCAGCGATGGACTACAGTTCGGGATGGACCGCCAACCTTCGGCCCCCATAAACAATGCTGTGAGAGGGCGGATAGGAGGGAAACGGAAAAGAGTCTAGGAAGGAAGTGAAGAACTAGAGCGGAGAAGGAGGAAACGGCGGAGGGTTACAATGAGAAACGGAAAGGCCAGAGTGAAAGAGAGGGGATAACGGAGTGGCAAAAGCGAAAGGGGAAATAGGAAATATTTAGTGTCTTAAGCAGAACGGTCCGCCGGCCATTTTAGTTTTTTTTTTTAAGAACTCGGACAACCCTGTAAAGAAGCCTTTGTGGTAATCTTCTTGGAAAGTTTAACCAACTAGCATCCAAGGGATCCAAGGCAGAAGGGAAGGGCGTGTTGTAAAGTCAGGAATAGCCAGGGTCAGGTCAGGTTACTAGGCATATGTGCCTAAGTGTGGAAGGGAACCAAACTTAAAATTTAATAGTACACAAACTAAGATCAGAAGGGAATATAACAACGTGTTGAGCGTATCCCGGTCCATGAGTATGAATGAGAGGAGCTGTTGTGGTATTGATTGTAAATCATCAGTGTGAACATGGGTTTAGGTTTTTTTTTTTTTTTAATTGGCTGTTTGGCTGATTAGCACCACACCCATCTCTTCCTGCAGCTCGGCTCTGGTTCTTGAAGAGCCAATGATTGTTATTGACAGGTTTGCAGCTGCCTTAAATACTTCCAGCGCTCTCTGTGCCGGATCTAAATGTTAGGGCAAGGGTTCTGTATAAACTAAAGAGTGCTACCCATCCTGTAAAGGTTTATCGAGAGAGGGTCTTAGTTAGCCCTACTACATTTGTGTTCTGATTCTGTCTTCCTGGTAGTCTGAGTTTTAGCTTGGTTTAGCTACTAGTTGTCCTCTTTTCACTAATACAGGGTCTTGCATGACATCATTACCTCTTCAAAGCATGGGAGAGGGAGATGAATAAGCTAGGACACCCGGCGACGGACTTGCGCCCTGGACTGCTTTTCTACTATTGTTCCAGGTATCCCCCATTAAAGAGACCACAGCGGGATCCGGATGAAGAGGAGCTGTATTTTTTTTGTCTTACACTTAGCAGTAGTTTTCCATCAAAATCGCCATCAATCAAATTTATTTACCAAAAGTTCGACCTCCAACAATTTATGTTCAACACAACCCTTCCAAATTATTGTTTACTTTACACAGCTGACAAATAGTAGGGTGAAGCAACATGGCGTTTTTTGGGCCGTTTTTGGGGCCGTTTTACTAGTGCGTTTTCAGATGTAAAAACGCATGCGTAAACGAATCCGTTTTTTTAACAACGCCTGCTTTTTTTTAAACGCGGCCTGAGTTTTTGCCGGTTTTTATTGCGCAATTCGGAAAAGACACAACCGCGCGTTTTTGAAAACGCATGCGTGTTAACGATCTGGAAAACGCACTTAGTAAAAACGGCCCAAAAAAGCATGTGTGTCTTCCCCCTTACGTTCCACATCCTGCATATGTTTGCCTTTCCCATCCCCTTTTCCCTTTACCTATTTTTTTCCTATATCCCTGCCCTCCCTTACATTCCTTTCCCATGTTTATCATTTATGTGACACACCTATGAGAACATAAAAAAAAATTGAAACAAAAATAAAGAGAAAAAGAATGCAGGCTGGCATTACACCCTCAGCCCCTTACTGTCTCCCATATGACTTAAGGACTTATTTAAAATTACATTCACCCTCCAAGATTCAGATTGATTAACGTTTGTAAGGCAAATGTGAACGCACCCCTAGAGGGTCTTTAGAAGTGTAGGTTACTCTACAGTGTATTTCTCCAGCTCAAGCAGGTGTTATTGCTGATGCACTAATGGGAACTGGTGAATATACTGCGTACATGATTGATTGTATACCCTTATATCAGTGTTACCCAAACCTTTTTGTTCTGGGGATGGGTGCCCACAAATTTTTATTACCAGGCCAAGTCACCTTGTTAACCATGTCCGGAAAATTAACTTGTGGGCCCCGCAAATCAGTCCATATCTAAACCAACCATATAATGCCCCCTTTCCTCCAGATGCCTTTGTTCGGTAGTGTCCTTCAAATGTCTTGATTAAGATGGCCGGCTGCCGAAACGTGGAGATTATTATATCCCTTTTTCTATAGAAACCCCCACACCTTAGTGACTGGCTGATTTTGGACTGGAATATGTGCCATTGAATAGCACTTGAAAAATGTGTCGATTTAATCCACCAAGGAATTTGCATTTGATGATTTTAAGCCCGTTTCCCCTTGAACAGGAAAGCAGAGTGGAGTCCTGGTTGCCATTCATTGGTAACACACAGTATTGAATAAAAAGCTCTTCTACATCATCTAAGGTATTCCAACTTCTTTCTCCCTAGATTTAGGACGTTAGCACAAAAAGAGGGTAACACGATGTCCTGATTTTATGGAAGTTCCGATACTACTTTCAGAGCAATAATGGGTCTAGTTTTGAGAGGATTCTATCCTCTAAAATAGTGGACTAGTGGGCATTACATGACAGGGCCTGTATTAAATATTCGAAGAGTGGATGTAATTGCCTATCAGGAAGGCTACTTCATTGTTACATGTTTGATATCACTATGACTGTAGTGGCTGAAAAGGATTTAGAAAGCAAGCAAGAAGGTGTGGGACCTTAGTGGGTCTAGTCTAGAACAACCCTAATAAATCTTCTAACCACGGATGTCAGCAATGGACGTTATTTACTTGTCGAGTATTCGGTTTCCACTTTAAACCCTTGCAGCAGAAATTCTAGTATTTGTTTTAGATTTGCACCGGTTTATGACTGGCTACAGTGTGTCATCACATCATCTTTAAGGACCTTACTTTTTACTGTCCCTTTAGGATCTGTGTGCTAATTTTAAGTGGTTTAGGTTCGGTGATAAAGTGGTCCCTGAAAGAGAAGATAGAATGTCGTGAACCGCTGACTGGCACCAATGGCGAGAGGGAGCCGGAGCAGAAACATTCAATGGCTAGAAAGAGGAATCCAGAGGGGCATCGGAAGGTGAGTACAATTTTTTCTGATAGGATGGGCATACCTCGGTGAGGGGGTTACTGGGGGCAGGGGGCTGCAGGCTGTGTACTCTTACTGGGGGGCCGGGGATGCGGGCTATATATAGGGACAAGGGGCTGCATCTATTAATGGGGGGATGCGCTGGTGGATCTACTCTATGCTGGGGGAGGGGTGCAAATGCATTCCACACCAAAGGCTATACTAAAGGCAAAGGTCTTCCAGTTTTTTGTGTAAAATTAGGTTACCTCGAGACTGAGTCTATAAGGCAGGGTAGGGAACATATGGCTCGGAGCCAGATGTGGTCTTTGTGGCTGCACTCTGGATCTCAGACAGATCTTTCATAAATAGTGTGGCTGCTGTGTCTCTTAGACTGATCACTGAACACAGGCAATGATGTTACCGCTACCTATATACTGGGGTATGTGTGTGCGCGACCTATATACTGGGAGTATGTGTGTGCACCTATAAAGGGGCCTCCATGTACTGTGGCTACCAACTCCGGGGAGTATGTGCGTGGCTACCTATCTACCGGGGTATGTGCCAGGGCTGCCATCTTACTGGGGATAGGGGCTGGCCAGCGGGACGCAGCAGGAACATGGAGAGTTGCGTAACACTCGTAAGGGGTGCCGCCTGGAGAGGGGCACGGGGGTTGTGCTGGATCCGATATGTAGATAGAAGGTGCACCGTGGACACTGAGGGGGACTATCTATCACTTGGGGGCATGTGCATATGCTGGCTCTTATGGAATACACTTTTAAATATGTGGCTTGTGCATGGTTCTCTCAGCCAAAAAGGTTCCTGACCCCTGATATCGTATTAACCAGTACAAACTGTTTTTTTTTTTTTTAACGAAGAAATAAAAGGGGAGACTAATTCCTTCCCCCCTTCTTGTGGGCCGGAACTGGAACAATCACATGCAGTGAAAAGATCCTGGTTGTGGGTCCCTAAAAGTTTTTGCCAGAGTCTGTGTGGTTAGGAGCGAAATAAGGACCTATTTGGTAGTTGATCTTATTAACTATAAACCTATGGATTTTCTCCCAGCTGACTACAAAATTTTCTCCAAGTCTGCCCCACTTTGGCCAATCACTCTTTGTTGTCATTATGTTTTGGGCAAAGAGAGCCCCTGGGGGGCCATCTGCCTTATCTACCCTGGACAATATTGTCCCTAAGACAAAAAAAAACGCCTTCTTATAGGAGATGTATTTTTCAGGAAAACTTATTCCTTCAGGATAGACTCTCGTCAGAACCAAAAGTAATTCCCCAGAAAGGGTAGGCCCCAAAGGTTATTTTTTTATTTAAAATTTCACCACTGTTTCACCCAAGATTTGCGAGCAGCGTTTCCTTTGATGAACAATCTCCTAGCCTCGGCAGAAGCATCTGCTAGAACGGGCTACGGCTTGATTTAAAAGGGAACAGTCTGAAGTATTGACTTCTTGGGAGATTTTTCTTTTACGTAGGTTCCAGGTTCTCCCAGCAATACTGAAGTGTGCCAGGTTAGCGAATTGGCTCTCATATTCGATTTTTTATTCATCATGAGGCTAACCTATGACTTTTTAAGAAGTTGCATCCCGTTTTCTATCATGGGCTCAGTTAATTGCGCTACATCTCAAATGGTAGATCAGTCTATTTTACACCTTGGTTATTGATCCATTAACCTGGAGGGGTTCCCCTACTAGTTATATATAGACGCCTATTATGGAATTCTTTAGATTCAATAACCGCTTCCACCAGGGTTCTT
Organism: Engystomops pustulosus; assembly: GCA_019512145.1. Taxonomy (NCBI): domain Eukaryota; kingdom Metazoa; phylum Chordata; class Amphibia; order Anura; family Leptodactylidae; genus Engystomops; species Engystomops pustulosus. Next base: position 42,228,429 of record CM033647.1, read on the forward strand.
TCCTTTCCCGAACACTATACTCTTTAGTGTCTCATTAATGGAAAAAACTCTTTTTTCTGGGTGTTATCCCCGAAGGACTTCTTCAGCCACTGATTGGTTCAATAGCTCTTCTATATTCAGCATTTTGATTTGGAACACTCAGAATGGAAAAGATATCTCGCACAAGTACTATCACTACAAACATCATAGGGACTCTCTGCATCCCCCGTTTCTTTAGTATTATGTAGAAGACTTATGAATCAGGAATCATCACATACAAACATGTTTCAATTTTTTCTCAGGTGGTTCAGATAAAGAGTAATCACTGCTGTACTGATTTTTTAATGCGGATATCATTAGGATTTCAAGACTAAGGTGTAACGTCATTTCAAAAACTTTGGATATGAGGTAGAGGCAGGGAATTTAAGCCCTTTTTGCATGGATTAGTTACCCGAATTTGCTCTTTTTCTTGAATAGGCAGACTTCCCCTTGATGTCAGTGACCTCTTAGATAGATGTTTACTCAACTAAGGACATTCCGCTTCCGAAAGGAGTAGAGACTACAGAGAAGGAAGACGCCCCAGTCTCTCCCGGCAATATATGCGCCCGAGTCATCTCATGTCTCACTGCTCCAGCAGTCACTGTGCCAGGTGAGAAGCCTAACTAATAGTAGTGACCAAGACACTACAGCTTACGTTATTATTTTTTTTCATCAGCCTTCCCTGCATTGTGTAATAACACAACTAATTCCACCAGACGAAACTGCAGATCCATACACAAGCCCCCATACTCAAACAAGGAAGTGGCAGGTAGACACTCTTCCAAGTGTGAAAGCTGTGCCCGGACGTTGTGTTCTCGCACGTTTTACTTAGGCAGCGATGGCTGTGGACGAACTTTTTTTTCTTTGCAGGGGCGTGTATGGTGAGGCGACGTATGAGAGTCACCGACTGGTATGGTTTGCATGAGCTTGACAGCGAGGCAGGTCTCTCATGCACAATCACCTCTTATCATCAGCGATTGATCGTTTTTGTGAGATGCTGGAAATCCCATGGTTGCTATTACCATGGACATTTTTTTGTTTTTTGAGGTCCACAAGAGGTTGTGTCTACAATACGCCTCACGCCGTTACGCCGTCAGGCTTGGGTGGTACTCACAGGAATAATTAGAGGAACAATGACTTGTCCAGGGAGCGTGATTCTAGAGAGCAATTATGCATTTTATAGTGCTTTTTTTAATTATCAGAACGGATGCTTACACTTAAGGCCGCTTTTTCCCTGGCAAATTCTGCATCCTTATCTGCATTGCCGGGTGACATAAAGGTATGTTATATGGGTCCATGGTAACTTTGAGGATACGACTACCGCCTGCCTGTATAACGTTTTCCTATTTTTACAGCCTAGAATAAGACCTCCGTACTTTCTTTTATAAATTCCCCCCCTATTTCTCCTATGAAGATGTCCCTCCGGTAAAAGAGCTAATATGAAGCTACACCACTAAAGCCCTCAGACATTCAATTTCCCGTTGGGGGACGTATATTACGGCAGCGATAGATATTATAATATATATGTCTCCCCACCCCCCCCATCGGCTGGACTGTGCGGCGCGTGACTCTACGATCCATCCCGGGCAAAAGATAGGACTTTATTATCGTTGAGGGACTGGTCTTGATTAGGAGATTCCCGATGTGACTACAACCTGCTCATTGACAACTATTCACAGCTCCAACCTGATCATTCCAGCGGATCCGTCTGTAAGGTGTTTCATAATGTGTTAGGACCAAGCTATTAGGTCTCTACTAACTTTAGGCAGAGATTTGTACTTACCATGGTCTCATAATAAAAGTCCTCTGACACCCCTGTGAGGAGGACTGACAGATAGTTTACCATCTCACTGTCCTCACAAGTCTTTCAAAAACGAATCAAAAAAATATGCTAACTTTACCGACCACAGGCTGTATATGCTCAGCCAGCTGGCTGTCATTGATTTTGGTAATTGTGATGTACATACTTAAGGGAATTTGTACAATTGACAGCTGTTGATCCAACTGCACGTACTTCCAATTGTGTACAGCATGTTCCACCTCCTTAGGGCCATCGCTTATTTTCTCTGTAAAACTGGACAAAGTGCGCCTTCATGTCTATTCTCTATAAAAATTCTACTGCATACTTTATAAGTCTTAAAACCATTGACATTTACTAAAAATAGTAAATGCATTCTGGAGTTTACAGTCCCCATTACGCTATTGGAAACACAATAATAAGTTACACACAGATAGTACAAAAAAGCCCAGTCACCAATATTCCAAGGGCGTTTCTGTGGGAGTGCTGCTAGGGATTCCCTCATTGTAATAGTAGAAGCGGTGCAGCAAATATAGCAGATTGACAGGGCACAAACGCTCCAGTGATTAGAGGAAACTCATCAGAGAGTAGCCATTAAACTACTGTGGTATGTTGTCTAGCGCTTTACACCTTACAGATTGTTCTTCCAAATTGGCCAGCAGTGTTACATACTACCCCGAAACATACTTGTGCAGTTAAAATGTAAATTGGTTGTAATGAAATACGTGATTGGGATTGACGAGAGAGATACTATGTGTAATTGGCCAGCTCTCCCTGATACCGTACTGACTACCTCTCATGTCTTACCTATGAACCAGACTTCAGGAGATCTGGTGTGCCTGTTTAGTCTATGGCGTTGCAGGAGCCATCATTTATCGATGTAGGAAGTGGGCTTTCTGAGACAGGGAAACTGATATTTAGGCTAAAGTCTCCCACTCTACTTGACTTTGAAACTCAAATTCATAGTTGATTTTTGGCTGTCTGCACACCCAGAGCATGAAAGAAATATGACATGGCAGGTGTTCAGATGCTTGACACATACTTGGTAGTTGTTATTAGATCTTTTGCGGACAGGTTCCCTTTAAACGTTGTCTCGGTTTTATTCCACGATATAAATCATCCATAAAGGATTTCCAGCCAGTAACAGTATATTACGACCTTTTATCGGCAAAACCATGATCTTGAATCGAGGCACCATAACTGTACTATAGAAAAATCTAGTAGCAAGGCAGGTGTATTTCCGATTCAACCATACTAAAAAGCAAATTTATTCTTTAAAAAATAACTTAGCCTTTGGGCAAATGCAGCCAGGACCAACAACTGAAGCGGAAACGAAAATACAAGGTAAGTCTAAGAGGAGAGCATTACACCACTTCAGGGATTGTGTCGACAACTGCAGCTCTGGTATATAAAGGACATATCAAACGTAGTAAACTCGGAGGGTATTGTCCGTGGTGTTTGCTGCGTTACTGTGGGAGGGCACAGTAATAGGGTTTGGTTTCCATTAAATTACCGCCACTATAGGACTACCTAATTAAAGAAGGTCGTTGCTGCCTCAGAATTTCGAGCCAAGCACACTGTGCAGTTGTGTGGCCTGCAACCTTGCTTATACCGATAGCGTGGGCTTAGTCGCAGCAAGACAGACTATGGGCAGTAGATCCGTGGTGCTGCTAGGTAGGAGCGGGTTGTGTCCGTTTTTCTTTTTTTGAGTCTTTCCGTTATTCGGAATAAGGATATACCTATAATGGCTAAGTTCGCTGACTCTAAGCCCTTCTAAGAAGCGGCAATGTTTTACCATCAATAATTATTTTCGCGTTAGTGTACCACTTGTATACAACGGGTGATTCGACGTGGAGGGAGTCCTCGGAGGTCTGACTTTTTTGTTATCGCCGCGTACTCCGTGCTGAGACGACGATGTTCGGTAATTACTCCCCCATATATACTTCTGACACAAGCAGTGCGATAGGACTTAGAACTCATGTTTGATGGTATACAGAGAGTACCACGGAGTTATATTAGCATGTATGGCTTCGTATTGCCATTCTTATCTGAACCAACAAGAATTTTATGCCGCACATGTAAGATCCCCATACTTGAGTACTGGTTTGAGTTTAAATGTTTTCCTGCTAATTGTTACCAATTTTCCTAGCGGGACAAATGAGGTTAGATGGAATAGTAGCAATTGATATTTATTAGGAGAAACAGATGGCAGTCCGATTACAGCAATTCAAAGGCAGCAGAGAGAGGCCTTCTGCTCCAATGCATAACGTTTACACCTAAATGACTGCGATCAGGATAGAAACATCCCATGTGTTTGCTTATAAACCATGGGAAAAACGTGTCCTTTACCTTGCAATTACCAGTCATCCAAAGGCTGCCAAGTATGTGAACGCCTGGCCGAGAAAGAGTCAAACGAGCAAACAATATTTGCTACTTCCTGTGTTAGAGAAAATATGGAAAACAAAAGCTTGACTTTCATGGCAATGGCTTCGACTTCTATGGCCTATTCTTCTCTTACTGGCCGCATTGTTATACTGACACCTAAGGCGCGAGACCAGATACTCAGCAACCAGTGGCATTCTGAGTGGCAAATCAGAACTAGTGGATAAGTTCAGCTTAGAGGCGCTCCACTTTAGTCGTGAGCCACCCATGGAATCGCCTTATTCTAGTTATAAGCCTAATGGAATTATGTAATGCTTCGCACAACACTTTCTACAAAACAAACAAAGCTGTTGTGGTGACTTTCTCGATTTGTCATGCGTTTCAGTGGAAACTAAAATGGCATATAGCCAAGCCTCCTTGTTAGCACTTTAACTGAGCGAACGAGTCGTAGCTGACGTAGCTCGGTGGACTTACAACAATTAATGCCGTTAACCCGTACGCTTATCAGAAGATCAATCGAAGTTACATCCCCCCAGACTAACATGCTATCGGTTTGCATCCACCGAAAGGCGACAGTTCACACTATGCGACCAAGCAGGACCATGGACAACCACAACACTAGACGTATTGCTTACAATTATATGCGGATCCTAATATCTATGCGTCGACATATCAGCCATGTGAATTAGACTGGCTTATAGCGTGGGCAGCCACAAAAGATCATGAAAAATTGATATCCTGGATAGATATTTTATGGCTTTGCAAAACTAACAATTTGAGCCTATCTTTCCTTTTAGCCAAAATGCCAACATCTGCGACTCCAGACCAAAAGTGCTCATGCCAGTACGAGACCCTCCAAAAAAAAAAAAAAAAAAAAAAGGTGGAAATAAAATCTCAAAGGCACCTTGAGCACCACGTTGAAAACATTTTATTAAATTCTGAGAATCGTGGTGCGAATCCTTGCAGCTCAAGAAACACGTAAGCGCTAGATCTCAATGGAGACGCGGGTTGGTACTGGGTAACGGCAGATGTAGGACGTATGCATCTAGTATATGTCCAGGATTCTAAAAAAAACACAAAAGGAATTAACGAGAATAAATGACCATTGGAATCATGTTTTCCTCAGCAAGGGCTGTATTCACTTAATCAACAACAGTGAAAATTCCTGGTCATCTTCACGCTGGCTTTTGCCAGCAAGAAGAAAAAAAACAAAATTGCATGATCTTCGTATTGTTCTCCCATTTCTCCCTACTAACAACCTTGCATATCCCCAACTGTTTAGGATACTACTTCTATCTCACTGCCAATTTAATTGCATATTTATCTAATATTTTTTGTAAAATCATACATCCTACATGAATGGGCCTAGGCCTACCTGCACCACACAAGCGTGCATTCTCAGGCCTAAGACAAGGGACTTGTGGTTATTTACATCGGTGGGATATTAGGTATGTGAAAGTTCAGGCATAATGACAGTAGAAAGGCTGAAGCGGGCCGCAAACTCGAGCTCTATAGAACCAGCTCAAAACTTAAAGGAAAACCTGGCAGCATAAATTGACCTATTAAACCACTACAAGATGTTGTTAAAAGCTGAACACCTTCATATACATGTTTCTTTCATGGACAGGGTGGTGGCCATATCCAGAAAACTATAAACAAAAGATTTGAAGGCGTCCTGGTGACTTGACAATATGCTGGTAGTGGTTTCATGGGTTATTTGCTGATTGCAGGTTCCTTAAAGAGTACCTGCAAGGTCGATTGGGACGCGCCTTAAACTAAACTACAGGTCACTTAGTGGTTTCTTAGGACCCAATTGGCCCATATCAGGATATCTACAAGGGCTCCTATGCCCCTGCTGTTGACGTTTATATATGTCTGTATTCACCGGTCGACCACCCCACAAGCTTAAAATGTGTTGATTGAAATACCTTAGGGCTTTGTTACATGGATTGTTGGTCTTTGAAGCTTTTCTGAATAGCCCAATACTAGCCAGTGCATGGAAGCTTATTTTTTTCCTGGGTGGTCCCGGAATGTGAGTATGAAATGGTGGAGAAACCTTATGGCAACGGGGATCCAGAGGCGTGGGGGCGGCAGGCACCGGAAGCCCTGTTTTGTGGGCACTTGGGGCCATCGCCCAGCAAACCGTAAAACAGGACTCAACGAACTCTCCTGCAGTTCATAAGCAACTTAAAGATGTGCTTCCCGTTATACAATAAGCAACTATCTTGAAATTGCTAGAACAGGAGCAATAAGTTACCTGCTTCTGGTTGGTGGCCAACCTCGTGATAAAAAGCGGTTTGGGCTTGTAGGTGTTGTGGCACTCGGCCTCTAAAAGGCGCCATCACTGTCATATGATATGAAGTAAGTTTCTAACATTTGGGCTTGTATCGAGCGCAAACTTCTCTAGGCCCATTTTACAGGAAATAAACACATATTGAGCCGTGGACACGCAGACAAAGGACATTCATTGCAGCAGTTAGTACTTGTTGAACTAGTCCTTTTCGACCCAAGGTTAGCTTCTCAATACACAGTTCTGTAGAACTTGTGAAGGTGGGAAACTTCATGCTTTTATATTCCTTCAATCACGTTTCAGTAAATCAGAAATATTACTACTCCAAATCTTCCAGCAAAAATTTACAATTGAGGGAAAGAAAATCAAATCACCGGTACATCAGCAAGATGCACGGGGATGGATAGAGTTATTATATGGGGGCCAGGAGGGTATGATGTGAACGAAGTCATAAATCAAGAGCCTGAGGCCTTCAAAACATGGCATTTCTTGTTGCGTTTTCAAAGCGCCAATGCCGAGACTCCTCTGCAATCAACCTAATAATGATGCGTTTTACCAAACGTCATGTCGTCGAAAAAACAATACTTGATCAATAGGTCGTGCAGGAGGATCTGAGTTGCATCGAACCAAACAAACAATTACAAATGTCACGTGTGAATGTGGCTCTATTGATGAATCATATGCAGTTGTGTTTTGTTAAATCGTTATATGATGTGGAAAAAGTAATAAATACTGTTTAAAAAATTTTGTCTTTAAGGTGGGTTCTCAAATGTGCATGCCTATTCTTGCGACCATAAACACAAATAAATAGGGCACTACGATTTTTCAGAAACAGTTTACAGAACATTAACACTTTAAAACGCCAATTACAAAAATGCCTCCTACCTCCCCCGCTTCGGGGTTTGCTTATATTGAAGGAATCCTCATGATCACGGCACTTTTAAAGGAGTACACCCATGATCATACCTCACTCACAAGGTTGTGGCATGGGATGAGGGTCCGAGAGGACATTACCATTTTACAACCGTGTTCCAATGCAAATTAGTTCAATTAAGAGTTTGAAGCGGCATCGGCTCCACAACCTCCTAGTACTGAGGCGGGGTAATATTTGATGAACTGATGCTGTGATCGTTCAGGGGTGCGGAGAGTTACGGTGTTAAAGGAATGGTCTGGAGATTAATAATTTTCATATTACTGGTGGGGGCTGTGGGTAGAAAAAATATTATATATTTTTATAGTAGTCTATGTGTATCTGACTCTAGTAAGAGCTCGGACCATTCTGACTAAAGTTCAGGTCTCTGGTTGCGCATACTGAGGCTCAGGGGTGTGGACATCACAACGGCAGCTTCACCTGCTGTAGCGCCTGGACAGAACACTGGTGGTGACACGGAGCACCAAGCTTTACCGAACCAGGACAGAGGCAAGTGAACATGACACTGGCTCCGAATCCAGGCATTGCTCCTGCTACCTGTTAATTACCTGGGACTGGGACTGCAGCGCCTGCACTCACGGACCTACTGACGGATATGGATGAGGGGCTTAGTGAGCCATTGGTAACATAGCACCAGAGATTAACGGGAGTAGCGAGTCTCTCTTACCGGCCACTTTTCAGCCCAAATGGTTACTCTGTGAAACAGATTATGACAAGTGGCACAAACAGTGCGAATAAAAATGTTTTTTTTTTGTAACTATCATAACTCCAGTACCGTTAAAGCAGACCTCCGATCAGTGTGGAAAGGTAGGAACTGGAAGCCCCCAATGCAATACCTAGAAACTTGCTGCACGATTAGCATCCGTGTTGTTGTCCCCGCCCTACCAAGAGGGAAGTGCAGCCATCACATGTACATGGAAACTACGATGTTCAGACTGACCCACATACCTTGAGAATACTGTAGCTTACCCCACTTACTGCCGCGAACACTCTTGTTGATTTCTGAATGGAGCTTCAGCTTTCCCAGAAAAAATATTGAAAACACTAGTGATATAGGGTCTGTGTTGCTCCACGGCACTATTGGCGGCGCCTCAGCCACATTTCTTCATGCAATCAGAGACGATTAATGGCGCAAGAAACAGTCATGCACACTGCTGGTCGGCCCATTTAATCTGATGGGGCAGCGACCAGGGGTCCGATCGCGTCCACGTAACCTTGTGAGGCAAACTTATTGTTGAATGGTGGTTTTTGGGAAAAAAATATATTGCATTCATGAAACAAGAGGGGAAGGGAGAGGAAGAAAAAAAAAAATACAAGACATGATTACTCCATATGATAGTTTAATAAGAAATAACCACATAATTGGCAGGCGAAGATAAACACCTTGGTAGGCCTTAGCATAGTTGTTGCGGGGCAACGGACCACAAAGCTGCAAATGCATTTTTCCTGGCCATCTGAAACCAAAGAGAGTGCTTCATGTTGTCCTTCAACATCAAAAGTCTTGACTCAAGAACTGAAGAACAAATCTTGACCACAACTTACATTGAGCTCTTGCAAGGAACACTTGAAGAGACGTGCATGTGCATTGCGTCTGGCAGGTCCATGCCTAATGTCATAGACATGGATGTAGTTCATATAACCACAAAAAAAGTAGAAACAGTCAACTGCGCACCCCTAGCTTCTAGTGGTAGAAAGGGTCTAACGCCTGGACCCCAATGACAATGACATCCTGGATCTACCGGAATCGGTAACCCGTTGAGGATCGAAACTCACTACCTATACATTTTGGGAGAACTAAGGCTATACCACAGGACAGTAAATAGTGTTGAATTTTAATGCAGAGGGCTTCAATATAGACCAGTGTCTCCATTGAGGGAAGGGGACAGTATCCTGATACCACCTGGACAAACCCTTTAATTTGTACATGCATGCTGAATGCTGAATGCACATCAGCGCATTTACAAGACTGAGGACATTGCACAGAATAGGCATTCAGGGCTCTGGGAACAGGGGGGTGACAACCTATAGAGCGGGTATAACAAAAGGACTACTGTAGTGCAGGGCATTAGTGGGCCTCAGCCTTAAGGGGGCAGTGCGCAGGAAAGACCTGTCAAGACACCGTGCTAAGACAATGACAATGTGACAGTACTAGTCGCAGGCAGCAATGACGAAGCGATACGGAATAATGAGGACTGGATCCTGCTATGCGGCAACTCCGAGCTCAGAGCCGGGAACCAAGAAGCGCAGACACAGCACGGGGTCTCCCTAACCCCGCAAATTGTGCACGGACACGGCAGTTGTCCAGCCAAGGACCCCGGGAGATCATGATCCGCACAACACAGAGAACCCACTTAGGTCTCAGCAGCAAGTCTCAGCCCAGGAAAGGTCACCGGCACAGGCCTGCACAGAGAGTAATCAATGATAGATGTAAGGGAGAGAGAGGAGAACTCCTGCTGAGAAGAGTATTCTCCAGCGCGCACCTAGTGCTGGAGGAGTGTATGGATTGTTAATAATGGAATGTGGGGATTGGTCATGTACAGGCGGTCCCCTACTAAAGGGACCTATCCACGATTCTACCTATCAAGGTAGTCGGGTGTAGGTGGTGTAAGGGACATGAGGAGAGTCTCTTTTAGAGCTAATCTCTCCGTCCGCTAACTTTTGGTACACTTTATGGAACTAATATGAAAATTTCGTTATGCAGTACTGGGGGGGGAGTAGCCGGGGACCGGCTACACAGCGCGGCTACTCCACGCCCAGTAGCCACATTACTCCTCTATACTGGTTGCGTGCGGCGCGCAGCCTCGTAGCTGCGCACCCTCGTCCGTCATGACGGGTTTGCGCACTGCGCAGCTCCGAGGCCGGAGGCTACTGCGCATCGCGTAGTACGGCGTTGTCGGATGAGGGGCGCGCAGCTACGAGGAGCTGCTCGCAGCAAGCAACAGGGTGGAGGGTGGCTACTGGGGCGTGGAAGTAGCCGCGCTGTGTAGCCTCGTGCCCGGCTACTCCACCCCAGTAGCCGCAAACGAAATTTACATATTAGTTCCCTAAAGGTACCAAAGTTAGCGGGGGAGTGAGGATTAGCTCTAAAAAGAGCTATCCTCCGTCCTTACATCCCCCTACCACCGATGACCTTTTAGGTATAGGTAGAATCGTGGTGGTAGGTTCCCTTTAGAACACAGACTTACATATGACCATACAATTACAAACGGACTCTGGATTGTGCATATACTTGTACTTTAAGTCTAGAGGCTACAATAAACAGCTTACTAAACAGTTATCACTGGTGTCACAATGAAGCTTTAATGTTAATCCTGGTTATCGCCTTCAGTAGACAATCCAACTATTTTTTTTTTTTATTATGTAATTTTTATCAAATTTTTCCCAAACATACCATAGAAAGTCGGAGAAGTATATTTTACAATGTTTCTTTTCCTATATTCTAAATATCATAAGCATTTCTATATCTAGATGGGTGAAACGAAAAACCGCGAATAGCACTCGAAGAGATAAAAGGAGAGCATTAACACACAAAACAATCCAACTTTTAAATCCAATGGTCACAGAGACCACAAAAAATTTGGCTGGGGGTTACAATGAATAAAGTATACAGTTCCGACTTAACATACAAATTCAAAGCTTAAGAAAAAAACCTACAGACCCACTTGTAGTAACCCGGAGGACTGCCTGTATATATGTCCTTATACACGGCTTCCTTTTACACCTTGTATAGTGAGGCGTAAAGGCTCAGTAGTGGATTATAATAGGGGCGTAGGTCAAGGTTGTCCATGGCAAACCTCTCTAAACCAAAATCTCTTCGACGGTGAAATCCAATATTCTTCTGGAGCTACTCGGAATATTGGTGAACCTATGGCACCAGAGCCAAGGCTGTTTAAGGTTGGTGGGGGCCCTGGGTCAAATTTTGGTCGGTGGCCCCATGAATGTAGTCCAGACAGGACAGCAATCATATTTACAGTCCTGATTTTTTTTTTTTAGTTAATTTTTATTTTGTACTATTTTCTACAGACTCCACCTCACCGCCGGGCCCCGGCACTTTGCAGTCATCGACGGCACCGTCACGTCTGCACCCCGCCTCTGTTTCTTGCGCTCCTACAAGGCCATAATCACAGCGCACGGTTGACCAACCCTCACATATAACTACATACAGCTTATACAGTATATACTACAGACCCCAGTAACCATCATCCCATCTACGCAGTACTCCGATAAGCACAGAGACTAATTACGCGCCCTTGAGGCCCCTAGCGGTAATAAGACTCATTGATGGGTGACCCCCACTAAATGACAGTTCCTACAAAAAATAAACCAGCTCGTATCTACAGCCCCCAAGTAATCACTGATACAGCCACCACGCAACTAACTATTTACAGCCTTTCCAGTATAAGTATATACTGCCCCCACTGTCTAACTGTATATACTGGGAGCTGTATATAGTTATTGTTAGGAAGCTGTATACAGTGGGGGCAGTATATACTTATTACTGGCAAGGCTGTATATAGTCATTGCTGGGGAGCTGTATATGGTGATTACTTGGGGCTGTATATACTGGGAGCTGTATATAGTTATTGTTAGGAAGCTGTATATAGTGGGGCCAGTATATAGTTATTACTGGGAAGGCTGTATATAGTTATTACTTCAGGACTGTAAATAGTGATTGCTGTTCCCTGTCTGGACTACATTCAATGGGGGCCCCGACCAAATTTTGCACCCAGGGGCCCCCACCAACCTTAAAACAGCCTTGGCTCTGTGTGCCATAGGTTCACCACATATTCCGAGGAGCATCCATGAAGAATATTGGACAATTTCACGCTCGAAAAAGAGATTTTGGTAGAGAGGTTTTGCCATGGACAACCTTGGACCTACGCCCATATTATAATCCACTACTGAGGCCTTTTACGCCTCACTATACAAAGGTGTAAAACGGAAAGCCGTGTAGTAAGACATTATACAGGCAGTCCCCGGGTTACATACAAGATAGGGTCTGTAGGTTTGTTCTTAAGTTGAATTTGTATGTAAGTCGGAACTGTATAGTTAGTAGTTTAAAGAGAACCTACCACCACGAATCTACCTATAAAAGTAGATCGGGTGGTAGGTGGATGTAAGGGACGTGAGGATAGCTCTTTTTAGAGCTAATCCTCACGTCCCCGCTAACTTTTGGGAAAAAAGTGCTTGACTCATTTTAAAAATGTTAACCATAAGCACATTCGGTGCTTTTAGACAGTTTCTATACACTTGAATTACAAAATGTATAAACGCACAGGGAAAAAGGGAAATTGCCAATGCACAACATTTAGACATTTTCTGGGGTAAACTTGATCATCTACCTATAGGAGACGCAAAGTTAAAAACAAAACTGTCATCATTGGAAACTGATCAATCAAACGAATTGTTCAGTTTTCAGACAATGATAAGGTTGCCTACTGAAGTTGCATCAGCCATCAACAGAACAAAAAAGGTAATGATTATAAAAAAAAATAATAATAAAAAGTCCAGCAAAAAACAAACCCCCCCGGAGCTCTCCATGGACGAAGCTCCTATAATTCAATTTAGCCCCAGGAGGAGCTCTCCATGGACGAAGCTCCTATAATTCAATTTAGCCCCAGGATGATCGGCAGAGCTGCACCCCCTACCACCCACGAACACAAAATCGCTTGCAGTAATGTTGTGTCAGGGACTACATATGATTGCAAAACGTGCCTTAAAGGAAACCTACCACTTAATAGTGGTAGGTTTATACACATATACATGGAACCAGCTCAGGGTGAGCTTGTGCCAAAGCATCTTTTTGTTAGGGGAACAAAGCCCCTATCGCAGAATTATAAGTTATATAAAGTGTTTTAAACCGCGATACCGCGGTTTAAAATACTAACTAAAATAAGCTCCGGCACCAGCTCACCCTGAGCTGGTGCCCGGTATTTCCATCGGAAACCTGCCACTACAAGTGGTAGGTTTCCTTTAACATCTTCCAGAAAATCAGCTTTGAAATGAGATGATAAATGGCTACATTAGGTCAAGGATGCGGGAAGTTTAGTACAGCAGTCAGGCTCTCCCTGCCTCAGAACACCTCTGCTGCTGTAAATGACAGTCCTATGCCCAGGAACATCATTAAAAAGGCTCAACAGAAATCTTGCACATGATGCCAGTAACAGCAGAGGCAGCACTCCGGGTGGGAAGAGCTTGACTTCAGTGCTAAACTCTCTGGCTTTGTGACTTTATACAACCAATTTACAACTCGTTTTCTAGGTGAGGTCTCCATATTGGGTCATGAAAGAAACGTAATCTGAAGGTGTTCAGCTGCTACAGCATAGTAGTATTGGTTTATGAGGTCAAATTCCGGTGGGGTCTGATAAAATCTATAAGATAGTTGCCATTTATACAGTTCCCAAACCTATAAATACAGCTACAAAGGTTAATGGATATACATACTGTACACTATGCACAACCCCCCTTTTTTTTTCCTGTTACAGACCCACTGACAACTAACAGATCACCATGAGTGTGGCCAGTGAGCCCCCAACCAGCGGCAACTGGGTAAACACAGTTGAGTATATTGAAGTAAATAAGTCACCATGTACTAATCCAGCATTTCTCTCAGCCTTATAGATGGAAGTCCAGAGCAGGAAATGAAGATATTTACTATACTCTCATACACACACTTCATTAGCCAATGACAACATTTATTGTGAATTTTCCTTTGGTTAAATTTGGGGGGGGGATGAGGATGGGAGTTTCCACAGTCAATCAATATTCATGAGGTGAAAACATGTGCAACAGTTACCTGAAATTACCCTGTTATTCTAGTGCCACCACTTCAGCGCTCAGCGACCTTAGTTTTATAGCGTAAGGTCAGCGACCGTCCACATGTTGTGGAGGTTACATCATCTATGTGGTACTGGAACAGCAGAGGGACTTACCAGTCGATAATGTGCGGTATCTTTAAGATAGTTAAACAAATACATTTACTGTCTTCTGATTTGTCTTCTAGAATAAGATCTAAAATTGTTGCATTTTAAAAAGTAGATATTCAGTATAAAGTGTGTCGATATCCTGGTGCTAATGGTTAATTAATGCGAAGCATTTCAGATTATACACTGCACACTAACGTGTTCAAATCAATCCTCATATCACTGGACTGAACTTAGGATGTTAGTTCAGTCCAGGATATTCCTCCGATGTACGCAGGTTTCTTGCTGGCGAGTAACCGCCCTAAGATAGTACAGAACAGGTGAAAATACATTGATCAATGCAGGCCAGACACTCGTATTCTACAGAACTGCCTTAGTTTATAGTCCGATCAATGAATGGAGCAGAATTGTAACCCCCCCCCCTGTATGGTACAGTATGAGAGGCATGTTCACCGCCCAGCTATGTCACCTACAGTTAGCACTGTCACCTCGCCTGTCAATACAAGTGACTGCAACAAGCTGTCAGGTGGAATGCAGCAGGTGACTATGGTCAGACCAATGCAGCAGGGGATTGCCAGTTGAGCGATTGCCCAGTATCGGCGTTTAATGTGTGGTATGGAGGGGCCACTGGAACAACACCTCTCCACAGATAAGGGGGTGACGGGGGTGGAGGAAGAGGGTGGGAGTAGCTGGAGGGGGAGGAGGAGGGGGGTGCGTTGGCCAGAAATGCCCCGGCCCTGGCACGGCGGTGAGCGGCAGCAGCAGGCCGGGTGACCCGCACCCTCCAGGCCGCGCTGCCGCTGGTTGCGCAGTGGGATTTTCGAGCAGATCCCGATCACAATCCGCCCACTGCTGCAAGGCTTAGGCCCAGCTGAGCGGCGAACACAGGCAGCAGCCCGGGCCTCACCCGCATCGTGCAGCCGCCCTCCCCCGCATGTCCCTGCAAGTGTGGCGCACTAGGAAATAACACTCACCTGCCGGAGGAGAACGAGAAGCGCTGGAGACTGCACAGGAGAGGCGGCCGCCTCTCAGGCGGTAATGGAGGCGACGAGCAGCAGCGTCTTTCGGCCCCGAACAGACGGTCTCGTCATTCCCCTTCCCCCCAACCCCCACGGGGGACACCACGGGCCGGTGCGCCGGTCACACGGATACGGACAAAAAGAGGAGGGTGGGAGGGTCTATGAATGAGATGTCACTGAGGGGAGAGAGCCGGGCGGCCGGGCAGAGTCAGCCTGGGACTGAGCTCGTAACACCCCCCTCTCTGTCACCGACACCTGCACGCGCCGCGGGACCGAGCTGCCGCGCTGTGAGCGCTCCCGGCTACGTCATCAGCCTCTTTTTTTTCCCGCCCATTCTTTTCTGAGGAGCCCGGATGTATGGAGCGGCCGGAGGCCGATGACGTCATCCCGGTGATTGACAGCCACGTTATGTGCCAATAAGTGGACGTGCGGCTGTCACGCTGCTCTGTTACTACGACTGGTAGCTGTGATAATACAGACTAGTCCTCATAAAGGATGGCGCCTCTTTATGCCCTCATCGCATATGGTGTGTAAACAACTCTAATTTAGACGGAATATAATCTGCACAACATTTACTTCAGATTAAAGAGGATCTGTCACCATATTTCGACCCCCCCCTGACTAACAATGCCTGCTGATAAAGGGTTACAAGTCCTCCCCATATCACCTAAAATTAGCTGCCAGTGGGGCACTGTACCTTTATTACAGACATTTTTCAGATATGCAAATTAGCTCTTCTGGCTCATGTCTGGTATCTGTGACTACTCTCAGGTTGGCAGTGAACCACGCCCCATTATTCTGACTGACAGCGCTGTGTGTCTCTTCAAATCATTGCTCCGCCTCCTTGTACTTGGAGACCGTCTGCAAACATTCAACTACAGACATATAAAGCTCTATGTACAGATGGGAAATATTGTGTCAAATTTTTTTTACACAATGCCCTGTGTTACATTCATGTCATGTGACCAGAGTGACATCAACGTAGGTCCTTTAGCCTAACAATAGCAAACTGTGCACCATGTAGGTGATTACATGAAATCACAGCAGCCTCCATGGAGGATGGAGAGGAGAAGTCCATGGCGGCAGCTGTGACGTCATGTGGTGACATACAGTACAGTACGGCTATTGTTAAGAGGCTAAAGGACCTGTGATGATGTTACCCTGGTCACATGGCATGCTGAGAAGAGACTTGGGGCGGAGTAGATGGGAGGGGCCGGATGAGCAGGATATGCCCCCATCTGATGTCAGGTAATATAAGATAAAAAGGTGATTTATATGGCTGTAAGTAAAACAATTTTTAGCTAATATAAGGGTGTCAGTTATTTATTTCATGACGGATGAATAATGGATAAGTTTTGTCTCATTCATTTCATACCATTGCAATGGTATCCATTACTATCCGTTTTTACATCTTTGGTTAGACCATCCGTTATTTCAGTGGATAGTAGGAAGAAAAAAACAAATGGATATAAAATAATGAAAAACGGAAACTAACACTATCTGTTAAAACAAACACGTTTTGCTATTAATGTATGCAACCATACATCTATTTAAAGGGAACCTACCACCACGATTCTACCTATAAAGGTAGATCGGGTGGTAGGTGGATGTAAGGGACGTGAGGATAGCTCTTTTTAGCTACGAGGAGCTGCGCGCCGCACGCAACAGGGTAGGAGGAGTAATGTGGCTACTGGGGCGTGGAGTAGCCGTGATGTGTAGCCTCGTGCTTGGCTACTCCACACCCCAGTAGCTGCATAACGAAATTTACATATTAGTTCCATAAAGTGTACCAAAAGTTAGCGGGGACGTGAGGATTAGCTCTAAAAAGAGCTCTCCTCACGTCCCTTACATCCACCTACCACCCGATCTACCTTTATAGGTAGAATCGTGGTGGTAGGTGCCCTTTAAATTATAATCCATTAAAAAAAAAAACACACAGAAACTGCAAAGGTAAAGCCAAAATACAGATGGGACGGGACCCTAACATACACCATTGCCAGTCCATTGAAATCAAATGGGGAAAAAAATGACTGCACTGTGCAAACTGACAAACAGAAGCCAAAACACGGGTGGAAACTGACTGTAATATACCGATATTTTACAACGCAAGTTTTAGCTCTTCCATAAAGCTATTTTCAAGACAGTCCATTGAGATGGACAAACCAGCATGATTTGCTATAGATACAATGGGGCACATTTACTAAGGGTCAGCGGAGCGCATTTCCGTCGGGTTTCCCAACTATTTCCGTTTTGCGCCGCATTTAACAGGGGTTTTAGTGCATGTGATCTGATTTTGGCCGTCGAACAACCCGACTGATTCGGACTAAGTGCAGGATTTAAAAATCAAATTGTGTCCCAAGACAATGCACTTTTGAAAAAAAAACTTGGCACTCCTGTGATACTTGATTTGCATATTTTATTATAGTGAATCGGCAATCCAAAATTAATGCAACGTTTCGGTCTTATAACATCAGACCTTCTTCAGGCACTGATTGCTGGGCTTGCGGTGGTGTGAATACAGTTCTATGACCGTTGTGGCGCTTGGGGAGCTGTGGAGCGCGGGAGACCCCGCGCAGCCAACCTACAGTGGGGTCTCCCGCGCACACAATCTTCTTGCATCGCGGCAGACTTCATCCTCGTCGGACAATGCACCTCAGGTAAGAAAGTGCCCCAATGTCCATACAATAGTCATAGGCATGCTGGTGTATGATTGCGGCCATGATCTCCCTTGTTGCACTGGAATAGGCTTAGGCCTCTTGATATATCTGACTAGTGGTGTGGCTGCCGGGCAAAACTACGCCAGGACTGACCTGCCCGCTGCGCCCCTCCACACCACATATTGCAATGACGGGGGAGGAGTGTACATCGACAGCAGCCAGCGATTGGCTGCTGCCGATGAGCGGGGTGTTCCCCTAGTAATGTCACTGTCCTAATATGGACAATGACATCACCGAGCACACCCTCCTGCCGAGAGACATATGTGCTTGGTGGGACTGTGGGGAGAGAGCAATACGCTGCATCCGCTGCCCATAGCCGTGGTGAACACACATCACTCAGGCGGAGGCTGCAGCATGAAAAGATGTAGCTTGCATTACTTGGCGTACGTGAAGAATAGTAGTCTGACGGAGACAACAACTATGCCTCAGTCTGCCACTATTTGTCAATGTATACACTAAGTATATACATCAGGTGCTTGCCCGATGTATATTATTAACATATATGTAAACGTGGTGTGACCCTCGACCTCACTGTGTTGTAGCCTTTCTTTCTTTCGCACTGCACCGGACTGATGGAGGTCTGAGATCTTATACTACATTATAACCATATATTATTTAAAAAAAGAAAGACCTAAGAAGCGCATGTGACAACCACATGTCAGGAGTGTGAGTCATGTGGAAAGACTATTGTGTGAATGTGATTATTCATGAAGTGTAAAAGCTTAGAGATATAGATACTGAAAGGAAAAGTACGAAGTAGCTCCAAGTATTGCAGTTATAGCCTTACTCTTCAATCCTGTACACGTGGGAAGGGAATTGTGAAATAGTTACTGTGGGTCAGAGTTGTAGTTTTGGTAGAGAAGTCAACCTTTTTGTCAGGGATTTTTGTGTAATAGCATTTGGATTTCCAAAGGCCTAATATCCCATGTGCCGCCATCTTTTTGAAGCCTTTGGGAGCTTTGCTGGAGGCGATGAGTTAGTTAACACCCGCGATAGGTGCTAGTCCAGGAACAGTGACTGTGGTAATCTTCTTATATTTGTAATCCATGGTCTCTTTCCTTCTAAAAATCTGATTATAAAATTATGCTATTGAGCCAGAAGGGCTCCTTGTGGTGTTACCTGAGCCCCTCTGTGCTACTTATTCACAGGCTGTTACACAGTGTAGGAGCCTGGATTTATGGATCCCAGGATTATCTTGATGGGTTTTGATGGTAGATTTCCTTTAGGCCAGATGACAGTTTTATGGAATTAACCAGCTTCATTTTGCTACTGGAAACACAAACAGACACAGAACAAGATCAGTGTGAGGCCACTATAGTTTCAGAATGCAGGACAAACTAGAGAGAAACCCTTCATATATTGGTAGGCGCGCAAACCCTGTGCAGATGGCGATTTGCGATAATAATAATATGTTGTTTTTGGGTAAGGGGCAAAACTTGCAAACCCGTTTCTCTAAATTACCACCTAGTAAAATTCACACTCAATGATTTTATATAAATATCATAGTAATTAGGTTTGTCTGTGTGAATTGTGCAAAATGGGTGAGTATTCACAACTGCAAACATAAGGACTATTGAACTAGATATCTAGGCCAGTAATAAACATTCGCCCTGGAGCTAAAAATCTGCCAGAATGCCCCAGCGTTGCCAAGCAGCAGTGTTTATTGACAGTGAAACTAGTATGGGTGCTCTGTACACATCAAGGAAGGTTTTGTCATGTAAAATAAACACAGCTGATTCATGTTCACCTAAAATAAAAATAATGGGCCAAGAATGTTATGGAAAATATAGCCCAGCAAATATGATTCATCTGAAAATTAAGAAACAGAAATTACCTATCTAAAATAATAGTAACTATTAGAGATGAGCGAACATGCTCGTCCGAGCTTGATGCTCGTTCGAGCATTAAGGTACTCGAGACGGCTCGTTGCTCGGACGAGTATTTCCCCTGCTCGAGATCGAGCATTTAATTAAAAAAACACAGTGAAGAACAATGAAGAATAGAATAAAAACAGTGAACACAGTGAACACAGGATCATTTAAGTGAAAAACACAGTGAAGAACACAGTGAAGAATAGATTACAGATGTTCGGCACATCTGCTTACTTGTCGGAAGATACGCGCGGAACGGTGCGAACAAAATAGTATGTGAAGAACAATATATATGTGTGAAGAAGACATTGCAGAACACGGTGAGCAGGACAGAGACACTGGGGAGCAGCACAGAGACACCGGGGAGCAGCACAGAGACATCGGGCAGTGGCACGGAGACATCGGGCAGCGACACGGAGCGGCACGGAGACATAGGGGCACGGAGACATCGGGGCACGGAGACATCGGGGAGACTTCAGTGGAAGAAGAGCAGCGGATCCCGGGACAGCGTATCTCCCGACAAGTAAGCAGATGTGCAGAACATCTGCAATCTATTCTTCACTTCCATGCATCGGAACGCGACCGCCGCCGTGTATACACGGCGGGCGGTCGCAAACCGGTTAAGAAGTATCTGCGCCACATTTGGGTCGCATGTGATTGTTTTGTGGCGCGGCTGCACTATTCTTCATGCAACAAAAATTTGTGCCCCACTAAGCTATGTTGATAGCTATCGCCGAACCTTGTAATACACATATCAGCTGCCGCAGAACATCAGAATACAAACTTCAGCTACCGCAGAACATCGTGATACACACCTAAGCTGCTGCAGAGCCTAATAATAAACACCTCAGATGCTGCAGAACATCATAAGATACACCTCAGTGATGCATTGCAGCTAAAAAAAATTTGTGTGGAAATTCTGCAGCATTTTAGTCCAGTGTGTATGCATTCTTGTTCTTGTAGATTAAGGGTTCATTCCGTTATAAAGTTTCCCTTATCTTCTTCCACTATAGAAAAGAATAGAAAACTAAATACAGAAACTGGGGGAAATTTCCCAATTAACCTTCCATTCCACATAGTGTTACACGTATGCAAGGTCTCCATTACCCCTTCATAGCTTGCGCTGCTAGTTTTCTAATTTAAATAATGGTTTACTAGTCCGTAATGCTACTCCATTACAGAGTGACAAAGCCCCCCACTCTAGAGTTACACTGCAGGGTGCACCTATGCTAGAGAGCCTCTAAATTTATGACATAAAGTCCACCTATGCAAGATGACATCTTTACTTAAAATTTTACTCTCTCAGTCATCACTCTCTCATATCACTGCCATAATCAATGTTTCATTCATTCAATTATTAATGGAAAGGCAAATACATAAACAGTTGTAAAATAAAAAGGGAATAAAAACTAATGCCTAAGTAACGAATAGCTCCATTCATGCTATGGGGTTTCAGCAGAAGTTTCTCCGGGCATCCTATCTATGTGATAAATGAATTCCCCAAAAGACTTACAAAGGGTAGATGCTGCCATGTTCTTTTTAAAATCTCTACCTAATTCTGCCTCCTTTGTCATGTGAGATGGGCGTGGCTACACCTGTACCATGGTGTGGGCTTGGGATCATATTTTTTATTAATTTCTAGCTTGACACCCCAAAAGTATCTAAGGACCCTGATTACAGAACTATGAATTATGATAAAGCTGTCTTTGAAGTATAGTTTTTACATGATCCTTTAAGGGACATGACACACAAGCGCAGGAAGGTGCCGGAAAGCACGTAATCCTGGGGTAGAGAAAGCATAGAGGGGGGCAGAGAGAACATTTGGCCTAGTGTTTAGGTATGAATCAGATTATCTTGCAAGGTTGTGAGTACATTTAAGGTTTGCAAATGAGGCTTGTACTACAAAAGGTAGACTCTCTATAAAAAATGTATTCTTGCTGTAATATTACCACAAAGAGCATAATGAAAACTGTAAACTAAAGGTCATAATAATGTCTTCTATTTAGCATCTGAGTTACACATATACAAGGCACCCTTCCAAAATGATACAGGCTGCAGATATATTTTTGCACAGGTAGATGGAGGGGCAACAATGGAGAGATGAACTGGGCTTTACACAAATCTAATATATAAAGCTAGTGTAGGTATGTGTGTGTTTATGTATGTACATACACTCACCGGCCACTTTATTAGGTACACCTGTCCAACTGCTTCATAACACTTAATTTCGAATCAGCCAATCACATGGCGGCAACTCAGTGCATTTAGGCATGTAGACATGGTCAAGACAATCTCCTGCAGTTCAAACCGAGCATCAGTATGAGGAAGAAAGGTGATTTGAGTGCCTTTGAACGTGGCATGGTTGTTGGTGCCAGAAGGGCTGGTCTGAGTATTTCAGAAACTGCTGATCTTCTGGGATTTTCACGCACAACCATCTCTAGGGTTTACAGAGAATGGTCCAAAAAAGAAAAAACATCCAGTGAGCGGCAGTTCTGTGGGCGGAAATGCGCCACAGCCTACCTGAGTATTGTTGCTGACCATGTCCATCCCTTTATGACCACAATGTACCCAACATCTGATGGCTACTTTCAGCAGGATAATGCGCCATGTCATAAAGTTGGAATCATCTCAGACTGGTTTCTTGAACATGACAATGAGGTCACTGTACTCAAATGGCCTCCACAGTCACCAGATCTCAATCCAATAGAGCATCTTTCCATTGCGGCGCTGTGACGTCATGTGGTGACTACAGTTAACCAGTACGGCTATTGTTAAAGGCTAAAGGACCTGTGATGATGTTACCCCCTGGTCACATGGCATCTGAGAAAGACTTGGGGCGGAGTAGATGGAGGCCGGATAGCAGATATGCCCCCTCTGATGTCAGGTAATATAATATAAAAGGTGATTTTATGGCTTAAGTAAACAATTTGTAGTACTATAAGGGTGTCAGTTATTATTTCATGACGGATGAATAATGGATACGTTTTTGTCTCATTCATTTCATACCATTGCAATGTATCCATTACTATCCGTTTTTTACATCTTTGGTTAGACCCTCCGTTATTTCATTGGATAGTAGGAGAAAAATAACAAATGGATATAAAATAATGAAAAACGGAAACTAACACTATCTGTTAAACAAACACGTTTTGCTATTAATGTATGCAACCATACATCTATTTAAAGGGAACCTACCACCACGATTCTACTATAAGGTAGATCGGGTGGTAGGTGGATGTAAGGACGTGAGGAGAGCTCTTTTTAGCTACGATGAGCTGCGCGAACGCACTCAAGTGACCAAATAGTTAGCGGGGACGAGAGGGAATTAGCTTAAAGAGCTATCCTCACGACCCATTACTCCACCTACCACCCTATCTACCTTTATATGTAGAATCGGGGTGGTAGGTGCCCTTTAAATTATAATCCTTTAAAAAAAAAAACACAGAAACTGCAAAGGTAAGCCAAAATAAAGATGGGAACGGACCCTAACATACACCATTGCCATCCATTGAAATCAAATGGGGAAAAAAATGACTCACTGTGCAACTGACCAAAAAGCCAACACACGGGTGGAAACTGACTGTAATATACCGATTTTACAACGCAAGTTTTAGCTCTTCCATAAAGCTATTTTCAAACAGTCCATTGAGATGGACAACCAGTATGATTTGCTATAGATACATGGGCACATTTACTAAGGGTCAGCGGAGCGCATTTCCGTCGGTTTTTCCCAACTATTTCCGTTTTTGCGCTGCATTTTACAGGGTTTTAGCGCAGGTGATCTGATTTTGGCCGTCGAACACCCACTATTCGGACTAAGTGCAGGATTTTAAAAATCAAATTGTGTCCCAGGACATGCACTTTTGAAAAAAAACTTGGCACTCCTGTGATACTTGATTGCATATTTTATATAGTGAATCGGCAATCCAAAATTAATCAACGTTTCGGCTCTTAACCATCAGACCTTCTTCAGGCACTGATTGCTGGGCTTTGTTGCGGTGGTGTGAATACAGTTCCTATGAACCGTTGTGGCGCTTGGGGGAGCTGTGGAGCGCGGGAGAACCCTCGCGTGCCACCTAAGTGGGTCTCCCCGCGCACACATCTTCTTGCATCGCGCGCAGACTTTCATCCTCGTCCACTGCACTCAGTAAGAAAGTGCCCCAATGTCCCATACAATAGTCATAGGCATCTGGTGTAATGATTGTGCGGCCATGATCTCCCTTTTGCCACTGGAATATCTAGCCTCTTGATATATCGACTAGTGGTTGGCTGCCGGGCAAAACTCACGCCATGACTGACTGCCCGCTGCGCCCCTCCACACCCATCTATTGCATGACGGGGGAGAGTGTACATCGACAGCAGCCAGCAATGGCTGCTGCCGAGTAGAGGCGGGTTCCCCTAGTAATGTCACTGTCCTAATATGGACAATGACATCACCGACACCCTCCCTGCCGGAGACATATGTGCTTGGTGGGACTGTGGGGAGAGACATACGCTGCATCCGCTGCACAAGCCGTGGTGACACATCACTCAGGCGGAGGCTGCAGCATGAAAAGATTGTAGCTTGCATTCTTGGCGTACGTGAAGAATAGTAGTCTGACGGAACAACAACTATGCCTCAGTCTGCCACTATTGTCAATGTATACACTAAGTATATACATCGGTGCTTGCCCGATGTATATTATTAACATATATGTAAACGTGGTGTGACCCTGACCTCACTGTGTTGTAGCCTTTCTTTCTTTCGCACTGCACGCGACTGATGGAGGTCTGAGATCTGATAGCTACATTATAACCATATATATTTAAAAAAAGAAAAGACCTAGAAGCGCAAGTGACAACCACATTCAGGAGTGTTAGTCTGTGAAGACTATTGTGTGAATGTGATATTCTCATAAGTGTAAAAGCTTAGAGATATAGATACTGAAAGGAAAAGTACGAAGTAGCCCAAGTATTGCAGTTATAGCCTTACTCTTCAATCCTGTACACGTGGAAGGAATTGTGAAATAGTTACTGTGGGTCAGAGTTGTGTTTTGGTAGAGAAGTCAACCTTTTTTGTCAGGGATTTTTGTGTAATAGCATTTGGATTTTCCAAGGCCTAATACCCATGTGCCGCCTCTTTTTGAAGCCTTTGGGAGCTTTGCTGAGGCATGAGTTAGTTAACACCGCGCGATAGTGTGCTAGTCCATGGAACATGTACTGTGGTAATCTTCTTATATTTGTAATCCATGGTCTCTTCTCCTTCTAAAATCTGATTTAAAATTAGCTATTGAGCAGAAGGGCTCCTTGTGGTGTTACCTGAAGCCCCTCTGTGCTACTTATTCACAGGCTTTTACACAGTTGTAGGAGCCTGGATTTATGGATCCCAGGAATTATCTTGATGGGTTTTGATGGTAGATCCTTTAGGCCAGATGACAGTTTTATGGAATTAACCAGCTCATTTGCTACTGGAACACCAACAGACACAGAACAAGATCAGTGTGAGGCCACTATAGTTTCGAATGCAGGACAACTAGAGAGAAACCCTCATAATATTGTAGCGCGCAAACCCTGTGCAGATGGCTATTTGCGATAAAATAATATGTTGTTTTTTGGTAAGGGGCAAAACTTTTCAAACCGTTTCTCTAAATTACCACCTGTAAATTCACACTCAATGATTTTATATAAATATCATAGTAATTAGGTTTGTCGTGGTGAATTGTGCAAAATGGGTGAGTATCACAACTGCAAACATAAGGACTATTGAACTAGAATCTAGGCCAGTAATAAACATTCGCCCTGGACTAAAAATCTGCCAGAATGCCCCAGCCGTTGCCAAGCAGCAGTGTTTATTGACAGTGAAACTGTAGGGTGCTCTGTACACGTCAAGGAAGTTTTGTCATGTAAATAAACACAGCTGATCATGTTCACCTAAAATAAAATAATGGGCCAAGAATGTTATGGAAATATAGCCCGCAATTGATTCATCTGAAAATAGAAAACAGAAATTACCTATCTAAAATAATAATAACTATATATAAATATGTATGCATATGTATTTACATACACTCACCGCCTCCTTTATTAGTACACCTTTCCAACTGCTGTCATAACACTTAATTTCGAATCAGCCAATCACATGGCGGCAACTCAGTGCATTTAGGCATGTAGACATGGTCAAGACAATCTCCTTCATTCAACCGAGCATCATTATGAGGAAGAAAGGTTGATTTGAGTGCCTTTGAACGTGGCATGGTTGTTGTGCCAGAAGGGCTGGTCTGAGTATTTCAGAAACTTTGATCTTTCTGGATTTTTCATCCACGCACGACCATCCTAGGGTTACAGAGAATGGTCCAAAAAGAAAAAACATCCAGTGAGCGGCAGTTCTGCTGTGGGCGGAAATGCCTTGTTGATGCCAGAGGTCAAGAATGGGCAGACTGGTTCAGCTGATGAAAGGCAACAGTGACTCAATCGCCACCCGTTACAACCAAGTGTGCAGAAATCATCTCTGAATGCACATCTTCGAACTTTTGAGGCAGATGGGCTACAGCGTAAAGAACCACACCGGGTGCCACTCCTTTCGATAAGAACAGGAAACTGGGCTACATTTGCACAAGCTTCATCGAAATTACAGTAGAGATTGGAAAAACGTCGCCCTGGGTCTGATGAGGTCTCGATATCTGCGCGACATTCGGATGGTAGGGTCAGAAGAGCATGGATTCCATCCTGCCTTGTATCAACGGTTCAGCAATGTTAGTGGTGGTGTCATGGTGTGGGGAATATTTTCTTCTTGGCACTCTTTGCCCACCTTGGTACCAATTGGCATCGTTGCAACACCACAGCCTACCTGAGTATTGTTGCTGCACGTTCCCTCCCTTTATGACCAATGAACCCAACATCTGATGGCTACTTCAGCAGGATAATGCGCCATGTCATAAATTTGGAACATCTAGACTGTTTTTCTTGAACATGACACTGAGGTCACTGTATCCAAATGGCCTCCACAGTCACCAATCTCAATCCAATAGAGCATCTTTGGGATGTGTGGAACGGGAGAGTCGCATCTGGATGTTCAGTCGCCAAATCTTGCGGCAACTGTGTGATGCCATCATGTCAATATGGACCAAAATCTCTGAGGAATGCTTCCATCACCGTTGTTTAATCTATGCCACAGAATTGAGGCAGTTCTGAAGGCAAAAGGGGGTGGGCTGGATTTTAGGGGGGGGGGGCACCTGGGGAGCGCGCCCCAGGGCTCCCACCAAATGTGCGTGATTCAGGCGGTTGCATGACCACCCGAACCATCCACTGTATATTTGGGTCCCTCTCTCTGCCATTGACCATTGGAGGTGTACTCAGAGGGGGAATGGAGGAAAGTGAGTACAATTTTATTATTTTACCTACATAGTGGCTGGGGGGCTGTATATAGTGATTACTGAGGGTTGTACATGCTGATTACTGGGGGCTGTACATAGTTATTACTGGGGGGCTGAATAAAGTGATTACTGGGGGATGTACAGTTATTGCTGGGGGAGCTGTATATAGTGATTGCTGTGGGAAGCGGTATATAGTGGTTACTGGGGGCTGTATATATTTATTGCTGGGGGTGTATATTGTGATTACTGGGGGCTGTATATATTTATTGCTGGGGATTATATATCTAGTGATTACTGGGGGCTGTATATAGTGATTACTGGGTGGATGCATATTTTTATTGCTGGGGGCTGCATATATTTATTGCTGGGGGGCTGTACAGTATATAGTGATTACTTGGGGCTGTATATACTGGGAGCTGTATATAGTTATTGTTAGGAAGCTGTATATAGTGGGGTCAGTATATAGTTATTACTGCGGGACTGTAAATAGTTATTGCTGTCCCCTGTCTGGATTACATTTAATGGGGGCGCCCACCACATTTTGCACCTAGGGGCCCCCACCAACCTTAATCCGACCATGGCTCTGAGTGCCATAGGTTCGCAATCACTGCCCCATAGGATTTTGACCAACATGCCACATATTCCGAGGAGCATCCACCAAGAATATTGGACAATTTCCTGCTCTAAAAAGAGATTTTGGTAGAGAGGTTTTGCCATGAACAACCTAGAACAGTGATGGCGAACCTATGGCACGGGTGCCAGAGGCGGCACTTAGAGTCCTTTCTGTGGGCACCCGGGCCATTGCTCAAGCACACCAGACAGGACTCAAATAATCTTCCTGCAGTTCCAAGCAACTTAAAAGATGCTGCTTCCAGTCATATTTTGATACTTACTTTGTTACTTGGGACTATAGGAAGAGGGAGAATGAGTAGACAGGGCCGAATTATCTTTGGAGGAGCTCCTGCTGGCCCCACGATTTTCTCTGTACAGAGGGACACTGGAAAGAAGCTAAAATGATGAAAATTTTCCATCTTTCTACTGTGTTACTGGCCTCAGGAGGCCAATATGATTGAAAATTGTTGAACAGGGAGCAATAAGTTACTGCTTTAATTTTTGGTTGGCACCTCATGATAAATCAGGGGGGGTTTGGGTCGGAGTTTGGGCACTCGGCCGCTAAAAGGTCCGCCATCACTGACCTAGAAGGCTTGGACCTCCGCCCATATTATAATCCACTACAGAGGCCTTTTACACCTCACTATACAACGGTGTAAAACGGAAAGCCGTGTAGTAATACATTATGCATGACCAAATCCCCACATTCCATTTTATTACAATCCATACACTCCTCCAGCACTAGGTGGCGCTGTAGAAATACTCCTCTCAGCAGGACGTTCTCCTCTCTCTCCCTTACATCTATCATTGATTACGCTTCCTGTGCAGGCCTGTGCTGGTGACCTTCTGGGCTGAGGACTTGCTGCTGAGACCTGAAGGTGGGTGCTCGGTGTGTGCGGAGCAGTGATCTCCCGGGGGCTGGCTGGACACTGCCGTGTCCGTGCACAATATTGCGGGGGTAGGGAGACCCCGTGCTGTGTCCTGCGCTTCTTGGTTCCCGGCTCTGAGCTTCTGCAGGATCCAGTCTCCATTATTCAGTATTATCGCTCGTCCATTGCTGCCTGCAGACTAGTACTGTCACATTGTCAGTGGCTTAGCACTGTGTCTATGACAGGTCTTTCCATGCGCACTGCCCCCTGCTCTAAGGCTGAGCCCACTAATGCCCTGCACTACAGTAGTCCATTTGTTATATCCGCTCTATAGGTTGTCACCCAGCTTCCCCCGAGCCCTGAATGCCTATTCTGTGCAATGTCCTCAGTCTTGTATATCTGCGCTGATGTGCATTCAGCTATTCAGCATGCATGTAAAGGGTTTGTCCAGGTGGTATCAGGATACTGTCCCCTTCCCTCAAATTGAGACCCTGTCTATATTGAAGCCCTCTCAGTAAAATTCAACACTATATTACTGTCCTGTGGTATAGCCTTTAGGTTCTCCCAAAATGTATATAGTGAGAGTTCAGATCCTCAACTGTTACATTCGTAGATCAGGAATGTCATTGTCATGTGGGGTTCCAGGCAGTTAGACCCTTCTTACTCACTAGAACTATAGGGGTGCAGCAGTTGACTGTTCTACTTTTTTGTGGGTTATTATGACTAATACATTGTCTATGACATTGAGCATGGACCTGCCAGAGCAGTGCACAGCACGTTACTTCATGTGTTCCTTGCAGAGCTCAATGTATTTGTGGTCAGAAGATTTGTTCTGTTCTTGAGTCAATGACTTTGATGTTGAAGGACAAACATGAAGGCCACATGGTGGTTCTTCCTCTTACTGTATTCACTGTCTATTATTAGTGGGAAAAATTATTGACCAGAAATGTACATGTAGTTAAATCAATGGGCACTCTCTTTGTTTCAGATGGCAGGAAAAGCATTTGCAGCTTGGTGGTCCGTTGCCAAACCATACTATGCTAAGGCCTACCAAGAGGTGTTTATCGGCCTACCAATTATGGGTTATTTCTATTATAAACTATCATATGGAGGTAAGTCATGTCTTGTATTTTTTTTTCTTCCCTCTTTTTTATGAATGCAATATTATTTTTTCCGCAAAAACCACCATTCAAAATAAGTTTCTCACAAAGGTTAAAGGGACCATCGGACCCCTCGTCGCTCCATCAGATTAATGGAGCCGACAGCAGTGCATGACTGTTCTGCTCCATTAATCTCTATGGAGCTGACGGAAATTGCTGAGCGCCGCGCAGATGGCCACAGGAGCACCAGAGCCCTATTATCATAGTGTTATAATATTTTTTTCTGTGAAACTGCTCCATTCAGGAAATAAACAAGATATGTTTCTGCATTAGTGTAGCTACAGTATTCTCAAGGTATGTTTGGTTCATGTATGACAACAAATCGTAGATTTCCATTAAATGGTGATGTGCTGCACTTCCCTCTGGTAGGCGGCTGGACACAACACAAGGTGCTAAATCGGTGCAGCAGGTTCTACAGTATTGGACAGTTGAGCTTCCAGTATCTAAATTTCCACTGATCGGGGTCTGCTTTAACGGTACTGGAGTTATAGTTAAAAAAAAAAAAAACATTTTATTCGGCATCTGTTTCCATTGTCATATCTGTTCACCAATACTAACATTTGGGCTGGAAAAGTTGCCGTTAAGATATCTGCTACGTCCAGTTAATCTCTTGTCTTATGTTACATGGGCTCACGAAGGCCACTCATCATCCGCAGTAGGTTCCGTGAGTGCAGGCGCTGCCAGTCCAGCCCAGAGTAATGAACAGGTAGCAGGAGCAATGCTGGATTCGGGAGCCAGTTCATGTTCACTTGCCTCTGTCCTCTTTTCGGGTAAAGCTTGGTGCCTCCTGTCACCACCAGTTTCTGTCCAGGCTACAGCAGGTGTATGCTGTCATTGTGATGTCACCCCTGAGCCTCAGTATGCCAACAGAGACTGGGAACTTTAGCAGATGTCGAGCTTTACTAGAGCAGATAACATAGATACGTATAAAAATATATATATATTTTTTCTACCGACAGCCCCCACCAGTAATATGAAAATTGACTTCCTCAGACCATTCCTTTAACACCGTAACTCTCCACGCCTTACTATCACAGCAGAGTTAGTCAAATATGACTCCCTTCCATAATAGGATGTTGTGGAGCCGATGCCAGTTCAACTCTTAATTGGAGCTGAATTTGCATTGGGAAACACGGGGTGTAAATGGTAATGTACCTCTGCCATCCCAGTGCCACACCTGTGAGTGAGGTATGATCAGGGGTGTTATCCCTTTAAGTGCTGTGATCATGAGATTCCCTTCAATATAGGCACACCCCGAAGCGGGGGAGGTGGAGCAATTTTTGTAATGCCGTTTTAAAGCGGTTAAAGTTTCTGTAAAATTTTCTAAAAAATCCTAATGGTCCTCATTTATTGTGTTTATTTTCGCAAGAATAGGCAGTGCACATGTGAGACCAACCTTTAAAAAAATTTTTTAAAACATATTTTATTACTTTTCCACATAATAACATTTTAACAAAAACAACTGGCATATGATTCACATAAAAGAGTAGGTAAATCATAGATACAGAAGTCAAACAAGACCCCATAAACCATTCCTAATGCAATCCCTCCTATAAAGAGAGCACACGACCACAGAGCTCTAGGTAGACCAAAAGAAAGATTTTGGGTTCATCTTTATCTGAATGTATACTACCGAAAGACTAAACACCTCGGCATGCCATGTTGCTGTCACTGTAAGCCTGTTGTCAGATTTCCATATGTAACCTGTTATGTCCCATCATGCTTCCCATAGTGAAAAGAAAAAGTTCTTCCGAAAATTTGACTTCATACACAATAGTCCTAATTTTTATTTATTTTTTGGGGACAAACGTTAAATTGTCACACTTTTAGGCCACATTCACACGTGACATTTGTATTGTTTTTCAAAATGCAACTCACAGATTCCTCCTGCGACGACCGATTGAAACAATCATTATTAGGTGATGGCAGGAGGAGTCTGTGCATTGCGCTTTGAAACGCAACACAAATGCCATGTTTGAATGTGGCCTCAGGCTCTTGATTTATGATTTCGTTCACATCATACTCTCCTGGCCCCCATATAAATAACTCTACCTCCGTGCATCTTGCTGATGTGAACAGGTTTATTCTGATTTCCTTCAATGTAGAATTTTGCTGGTAGATGTCAGATTATAATATGTTCTGATTTACTGAAAGTGATTGAAATGGTATATAAAAGCAATCAAATTCACCACCTTTTTCACAAGTTCTACAGAACTGTGTATTGAGAAGCTAACCTTGGTCGAAAAGGACTAGTCACCAAGTACTAAATGCTGAATGATGTACTTTGTCTGCTGTGTCCATGCTCAATTTGTTTTATTCCTGTAAAATGGGCCTAGAGAAGTTTGGATGAATTTGCTCATAGAAGCCAAATGGTAGAAACTTTTCATATCATATGATATTCAGAGTACCAACCCAGGAAAAATAAAGGGCTCCATGTACTGGGCTCGTATTAGCTAATTTAAGAAAATGCTTTCAAGACCCACAATATCTACAGAACATGTAAAAAATGGCCTATGGGCACAGCAGCAAATGCATTAGTTAACTATTTTCAGCATTTTAAGCTTGGTGGGCGGTTGACGGTGAATACAATGTACAGATATAAAACGTAACAGCAGGGGCATATGGAGCCCTTGTAGATTCCTGATATGGGCCAATTTACGTATGAACCTGTAGTTAGTTTAGGGTCCCAAATTGACCTGGCAGGAAACCTGTCATCAGCAATTGACCCATGAAACCACTACCAGCATATTGTCAAGCACCATGACACCTTCAAGCTTTTGTTTCAAAGTTTTCTGTATGATGCCACCACATTGGGTCTTGAAAGAAACATGATAATGAAGGTGTTCAGCTGTTTAACAACATACTGGTAGTGGTTTATTAGGTCAAGTTTCCTTTAAGTTTTAGAGCTGGTTCTATTGAAGCTCGAGTTTGCGGCCCCTTCAGTCCTTTCTACTGTCATTAGTGCCTGACTACATTCACATACCAATAACACAACAAGATGTAAATAACCACAAGTCCATTGTCTGTGGCCTGAGAATGCATGCTTGTGTGCAGGTAGGCTAGGCACATTCATGTATCATGTGTGATTTTACAAAAAATATTAGTAAATATGCAATAAATTGGCAGTAAGATGAGATGTATCTAAACATGTGTATATGCAAGGTTGTAGTGACAGGAGAAATGGGAGAAGAAGTAAAGATGAGAGAGAATACATTTAATTTAGTTTTTCTTTTCTTTGCAGGCAAGAAAGCTGTGAAAGATGACAGTAAGTATTTCATGTGGTTGATTATGTGAATACAGACCCCTTGCTAGAGAAAAACATGAATTCCAAGTGTCTTTATTCTCTTATTTCCTTTTTTCTTTCTTTAGAATCTGGACATCACTAGATGCTGACCCCATCTGCCAGTTACCCAGCAACCCCGGTCTCCATGTAGATCTAGCGCTTACGTGTTTCTTGAGCTGCAAGGAGATCGACACACATTCTCAGATATTTAATAAAGATGTTTTTCCGACGTGGTCTCAAATGTCATTTGGATTTATTTCCACCTTTTTTTTGGAGTGGTCTCGTCTGTCATGAGCTGTTTAGATCTGGAGTCCCAGATGTTGGCATTTTGGCTAAAAGGAAAGATGGCTCCATTGTTAAAGTTTGAAACCATAAATATCTATCCAGTGATATCAATATTTTCATGATCCTTTGTGCTGCCAACAGCTAAAGCCAAGTCTAAGCATCTGTTTCGACCTAGAGAGACCTAATGTAACCAGTACATCTGTAGTGTAGTGGTTGTCCTGGGTCGCTGCTGGTCAGTATGAACGTGCGCTTTCTTGTGATGCAAACGATGGTACTGTGGTCTGTAAGTGGCCTGTATCACCAGTTTGTGAAGTCAGGCTACGTTCACAGATGGCGCTTTAAACGCAACAGGTAGGGGCTTGGCTATATGGCATTTTAGTCTCCACTGAAACACATGCAATCAGGAACAAGCATCACAAGCAGCTTTTGTTTGTTTTGTAGAAAAGGTGTTGGTGGAAGCATTACTTTATGGCTCTGTATTGACATGTCCATGAGCCCTAGATTCACTCCATTTCTTGAAATTTGCCATCAGAATGCATACGTGTGAGTATACTGTATAGCCAGTAGGTGTCAGTATAACAATGCTGCAGTAATAGAAGAATAGGACATAGAAGTGAAGCCATTGCATGAAAGTACAATCTTTTGTTTTCCTATTATTTATACACATTGAAAGGTACACAATATTGTTTGGCGTTTTACTGCTTTCTCAGGCTGCGTTCACATATTGCATTTGGATGTGGAATTCAAGGGTAAGGAACGTTTTCCCCCATTGTCTTAATCAAAACCATGGTGTTCCATTCCTGATCGCCATGCATTTAGGTGTAAACGTATATTCCAGTGTGGGCAAAGCTTCTCCTCTGCTCCTTTTGCATTGCTGTTCTCTGGGTCATCTGTTCTCTGATAAATAAGCTATGCCTCTGTGCCGTAAAATTGGGAACATTCACAGGAAACATTTAACCCAACAAGACTAGTCCCTGGGTGTTGACCTTCCCTTTGTCTGTGTGCCTCACACATATCATATGGCATACAAGCCGAATGCTATTAAAGGTGTTTTCCCCAACCCTGCTATGAAGTTTCCCTATCCACTGTAGTTGGTCGAGATTGTTCGTCGCTCGATCAATTTTCGTCCAACGGACCTCGGTTTTCACATCTGGTCTGTCGGGTTTTCAGCACTAAGACCCCCCCCCCCCGCCTCTCCCCCACTGTATCCTGTGGAATAGGCCTAACTGTTAGTTAGTGGAAACCCCTTAAAAGCAGCGGAGCACGCTGTGACTATAGATTCACCTATAAGGAAATCCTACCACCATGAGATGGTGATCTACTGCTTTTGCCTAAGGTAAGAGCCCCCGCTTCTGTAAGTCCAGCAATGTTCAGCGGCGCACACAGCTGCAACATTGTTGGCCCGAAAGTCTGAGGAGCACTGCACAGTACAACACCGGCTTTTTTAGGTAGCATCCATAGTGTGTTTTGCTTTGTTTCCATTAAAATACGCTGTCCCCTATGTACTTGCCCTCCACAGTAACTGGCATCAAACACCACGACAAAGAAAGCCAAGGTTTATACCTTTTGATTATTTCTTTATTTGTCTAGAGCTGCAGTCATCTATCCCTGTATGTTGTAATGCATCTTCCTCTTCGACTTTACCTTGTAGTTTCTCTTCAATTTTTATGGGTCCTTTGGCTGCATTTACCAAAAAGTCTGCTAAGTTAAAGTTTGAAGAATAATTTTTGTTCTTTTTCTTTATTATGTTGGTAAATAAAGAAATACAATCGACCTGTGTTCCGTTGCCCTTGCTACTATTTGTTTCTATATTACGTTTATTGTGGCCTTCTGATGTAATAGCAGGTTTGCATAACACATGTCGGTAATATTACTGGGTTGAGGGGTTTGAGACATCTGAATGTTCTTGGGGTTAACCGCTGTGGATGGGCGGTTTTTAAAGTGTTTCCCCTAGGTTTTGCTTCTATGCAAGGCCCTTAGTGCTGCCCCAGGTTGGTTTTGTCCAGCACCTTGGACACATGATGGCGAGCATCCTAAGTTAGCCTGGACTCTCTTAAAGGACTCAGCAGAGCTATCATTGGGTTGTCTCTCTGGAGGAGCTGAGATGCATCCCAGCTCTGGACCTGCTGTGTCTGGATGGCTAGCACGCCACGTGATTTCTTTGTCCTCTTATGATCGTTTGCAATTAGTGACTCATTGTATATTAGCAGCCCTGGGAAACCGCCGAGGTATTTTATTCTTTTTGGTTATTTTAATACCTGTATGTAAAAGGCTGGTTACTGACTTTGGCTGCAATACACGCAGGCGATTGATGCTGTTTTGGCCTGTTATTCCTTGTGTCCCTGTCCTTGAAAACTGCATCCTAGCACACCAACCCCGCTCCCCTTCTAGTCGCATGGGTTTCTCGTCGCGCCCTTCTCGTTCGTCGTAACTGGGCCAAATCCCACATATTGTGCTTTCGGATTGCGGGCCGTTTCAAAAGACATCCCCCACAGGACTCGCTACATCCTGCAACATTGCATGGGGGGCCTGGGTGAGCAGCAGGCAAGTGCAGGATAAAGCCAGATGGAGGCCTTTATGAAAGCCATGCTCCTGCAAACAGGAGGAGAGATCCCGCCAGCATCAGGAGGAGGCCATAAGTGCCTAATCGGCAACAGCCATCAGGAAAAAAAAAAAAGGTCCCTGGCTAATCGCAACTGCAGCAAGCCCTGATCCAGCACAGGCAGAGGAGAGCAGCCCGCCCAAAGCCAGCAATCCATGTTTCAGCTGCAGGAGGAGAGGTCCCGCCAGCAGCAGAAGATCCCGAGCCATGTTCCACTGGTTGATGGGAGAAGTTTCTGGCATTATGGCCACCGCAGGCGACGACTGCTGAGGGGTCCCCGTACTGGTCATGCAGGGTACCCGGTGGTCCAGCTTCCGCAAGCGGGCTGCAGTACAAAAGGCGTTGCAAAATGGCGACAGGGACCGACACGTTGGAGCTTATCTCACGGTGTTCGAACGAATAAGCTGGCGAGAGGAGTTACACCCGGCTGAGCAGTGGGCAGATGTCGGGCACCGTTCCTGACCGGCGAGATCGGCAGAAGCTTACTACGACCTAAGTGATACGGAGGCCCGTAAGTACCCACCCATCTAAAGGCGGAGAAGTTCTGGCCTCGTCTGGGGGTGGCACCGTAGATCCAAGTTTTGCTCCAGCCGGGTCCACCAGTGGGCTTAACTCAGAAAGTTCACCCCAACCTCCCATCATGACCTGATCCATCTGGTCACGGAGTGGCTCAAATACCAGAGGACTGCAACCCGCCGCACAGATGGTAGGAGAGTGTCCTCGACAATTCATCACCCGCTCCTGCCCCTCGACTCGGCTCCGAGCGGTGGGTTGGGCCAGGGCCCGGCCCCACAAAGCTGAGAATCTTGTGTCCCTTGTAGAGAGGTTCGGGCTACGGATGACCTCTACTGACCCTCCCCTGCACGAAGCAGTGCAGTGACAGGTCACCAACCAGCCGGAAGACTGCTACTGGCGGAAAAGGTGATACTGTCTAGTTTGGAGGGGTTCATTTGGGGGGCGGTTGATACCCAGAAACCCATGAGGCTCGTTACAGAGGTCATGGCCTATCCAGTGCGGCGGTGTACATAAATATGGGCCCATATTGCTGTCCAACTGTCCACTGTCAGTGGAGCCATGGACCTGCAATCCAGGCCCGGCGGAGTGTCGCCGTTTTGCCCGACCCGGTTCTGTCGGCGGAGTCAGTCACGGGTGCAGAACCCCCCCAAGATTCATGTCACATCGGGGGTCCCACAGTGGAAGCCTTGCTAGACTTTTCCGGGATTCTGTCACCCCTGGTGTGCGGGAACTTTTGGTTGACCTGGACTGTACAGCGGTGCGGAAAGTGGGAGTGTATGTATACTGGGGACACTCGCGAATATCCCCACTGCCGTCATCAACCTACATAACCCTTGTGTTCGTTACCCATGAAGTTGGGGGTGGGTGGG
Organism: Engystomops pustulosus; assembly: GCA_019512145.1. Lineage (NCBI taxonomy): Eukaryota > Metazoa > Chordata > Amphibia > Anura > Leptodactylidae > Engystomops > Engystomops pustulosus. The sequence continues at coordinate 42,265,926 of CM033647.1, forward strand.
GACCCGTTTTCCTGAGCCTATTATCGCAGAGACTTACCCGTGTTTTTGGGACCTCTTGTAGCCGGAAATAACCCACCTCAGGAAACGTTGCAGACAATAGACCTCAGGTGTGTCCGTGCCTTGGCCCCCGACAACCGCTTTGTAGCGGATGTACACACACCAGCAGTAGGGGGTTTGACCCCATGTGATGAATTTTCTCCCCTAGAGGTCCTTGCTGGTGAGGTCGAGGGCCACGCGGAGGTGGCCGAACATGCTGGACCTTGAGATTTCCCGGGACAATTTTTGGGGCTTTGCACAAGCTACAGGACCCTTGACTTGGTTAAAGCACGGGGAATGTCCAGGTGAAAATGTGGTACTCAAATACCAGTGGGCTGATAAAAATACCCCCGAATGGTGATTATATGGGGAATCTGTTGTAAACGGGTCGACCAATACGAGGTGAGGAGGTTTGAGCAACTTGTAGTAACCCCAATCTCAACCGGTAGGTTGGTGCTAGAGTTTGGCACACATAACATGTGCTGGGAGGGCACTTAGGTTGCTGAGAAGACCCGAGAGGAGGATCCTGCAGCGGTTTTTTTTTCTGGCCGGGGTTTGGGAGGAGGTAACCCGGTATTGTAGCGCCTGCCAGCTGATTGTCACTTACGCCCCCGGTCTCCTCCCACTTTCAGGATGTCCTTTGGTTCCGCTTCCGATCATAGAATGCCCTTTGAAACGGATTGCAATGGATCTGGTTGGCCCCATATCAAGTCCTCCAGGGGGCCCAATACATCCTAGTTATCCTGGACTAAAACGCTACGCGGTACCCGAGTCGATTCCACTAAGAACCCTCCTCCAAAACTATTGCTAGGCGCTGTTCCAGGTTGTCTCACGCACAGGCCTCCCCAAGGGAAAGTCTTGACTGACCCAGGTAACCACCCCATTCAATGTTCAGGGTAATGAAGGAGAGTGCAAGTTACTAAGCGGGTAAAACAGCTTCCCACCTCTGTGTATCATCCCTCAACCGATGGCTGGGTCGAGAGGTTTAAAAGACTGAAAGGTGATGCTTTAAAGGGGGGTCAGCAAAGATGTAAGGACTGGACTGTTTGTTGCCCTATTTTGATGTTTGCCATACGTCGAAGTTCCCCAGTCCTCCACGGGTTAGTCTCACCCTGTTTTGAGGCTGTTATCATATGGCCGTTCCCCACGTGGCTTGTTGGATGTAGCCAAGGAGACCTGGGAACAGGAGAGGAGAGCCCCCCACCGTAGTGTGGTATAACACGTCTCCTTATGCCAAGACCCGTAAACTAGCGGCGGTAATTCCCCTGGTAAGGACACATGACAATGCACAAGAGGGGCCCAGTCTAGGGTCTACAATAGGACAGCCAGACTCAGGACCCTTTAAACCCAGTGAACAGAGTGCTAGTTCTAGTGCCCGTACCGTGGAGAGCCAAATTCTTGGTCCAATGGCAAGGGCCCTAGGGGTAATGGAGAGAGTGGGGAAGGTAACCACAGGGTATCTCGCGCGGGGAGGAGGAAACCCGAACAGATATACCACGTGAACCTCCTAAAAAGCCGATGGAGGTAAAGAGGAGTCCCCTGATGGGGCCCTGGGAGTAGAGAGGGCGTCTGTCTCCAAGAAGGGGAGCAGCGGAGGTAGTGTACCCGTTGCCAAGGGCCTGAAGTAACGGATCTCCGCCGCGGAGTCCCTCTCCAGGGCCCAGATTCAGGAAGCGAGGTGGAGTTTGTGCTTCCGAAATATGGATGTGTTCTCTAAGTTAAACCGGGACGTACGTCAGTCCATCAAGCATGACAAGTCAGAACCGAACCCCACATCCAGGTAAGAACCAAAAACCTTACCAGGGTCCCTGAATCGCGCCCGGCTTGCCATACCGAAGAAGTCGAGGCATATGTAGACCTGGGGGTTTATCGATGAGCTAAAAGTGACTGGTCCGAGATTTCTATGGTATTGATGTCCTAAAACCGGATGGTTCCCTACGTTCTGCAATGATTTTAGGCAGTGAACGAGGTGTCCCAAATTGGATTCCTATCTCCCATGCCCAGGGTTGACGAGTTGATAGAACGACTTGGACAGCTAGGTTCTTCTCCACCCTTGAAAATGACAAAGGGTATTGGCAGGTACCCCTGACTGACAGGGCTAAAGAGAAGACCGCTTTTGTTACCCCTATTGGCTTGTTTCAGTACGTGGTACATCCTCCTTTGGGCTACATGGTTGCTCCCGCCACATTCCAGAGGTTAATGGATCGGCGTGCTAAAACCTCACGCGGAGTTAGGCCTCGGCCTACTTGGATGACATTATAGTCTATATACGACTGGGAGAGTCTCTGGCCAAAAGTGACAAACAGTGGTAGACTCCCTGGGGCAGCAGGGCTGACAGCGACCCCAAAAGTGTGCACTGGACTGGGAAGAAGGCCCGTTACCTGGGGGGTACCGTATTGGGCGAGGGGTCAGCAAAAACCCCACGTAAACAAAGTATAGGCATCCACATTGCCACGACCTTTACCAAGGGAAGCAATTGAGGGCTCTTTTGGTCTAATGGGCTATTATCGCCGATTTATATATCCCCGACTTTGCGACAATAGCGGCACCCTCCCTTTTTTGCTGACCCTGACTAAGGTTAGCAGGGCGGTGATTGGTAAAGTGGATGAAGAGGCTGGGGGGCTTTCACAGCGACTTAAGACGGTGTTTGTGCGAGGACCCGGTACTGATCAACCCTACCTCACAACCAAGACCTTTATTGTGCAGACGGGACGCTTCTGACGTGGGCTTGGGGTCTGTCCTAGGTCCCCAAGTCGTGAGGGTGAGGCAGCCTGTAAACGTTCCGAAGCCCACTCCACAACCTCCTGCAAGAACTATAGTAATATTGTAGAGGGAGTGCTCCTGGCGATAAATGGCTCTGGAATCCCTGAGGTATTTTTGTAGGGAGGCGGGCAGTTTAAACACTGGTGACCGATCACTCTCCCCTAAACCTGGAATGAGTCAAGGCCAAGGAGAGGAACGCCAGGGTCCACAAGAGTGTTCTAAGGCCCAGAATTTTAAATTCACGGTGGAACATCGTGCATGAACATTGCATGGATGCCGATGCCCTGTTCTCGTACCCACTGTCTACTGGCCAAAATTGTTCGCCCCACAGGGTCAAACGAGGGGGAGGGTATGTTGAGACACTGAAAGGGGTTAACGGTGGATGGGCGGATGGTTTCCCCTAGGTTTTGCTTCTATGCCAGCCTTAGGTGCTGGGTGGTGTTTGTCCATCACTTGGACACAGTGATGGGAAGCGCCGAATTAGCCTGGATAAAAGGACTCGCAGAGCTGAGTGGGTTGTCCTCTCTGTGGAAGGAGGCTAAGGACACCGCTCTGACCTGTTTTGTCTGGATGCAGCCACTATTTTTTGTTAGCGTGGTTAGTGGACTCATTGTATTAGTTAGCCCCCTTAGGTAGTTTTTCTTTTTGTTTTTTAAATACCTGTATGTAAAGGCTGGTTTTACTACTTTGCTGCAATAAACGCAGAGTGCGAGAACCTGTGTTGGACTGTATCCTGGTGCCCCTTCTTGAAACTGCAATCCTGCCGACCCCGCTACCCACGGTCTCTACTCTGGGCCAAATCCCCACAGGAACTGTTACTTGGGGGTGCTGTAAGTCCTTTATGGATCGATTGATATGTTGAAATAAAATACTGGACAACTTTTAAGGGAACCTGTCAGCAGAAATATACCTAATAAACAACTAAAGTATGTTGTCAAGCAGCTGAAACACCTTCCAGGTCCATATTTCTTCATGGCTCTGGGTGGTGGCATCATCAGAAATCAACTATGAGTGAGTGTAAAATCAAGTAGGTGGAAACTTTAACACTAAATTCAAGCTTTCCCTGTCTCAGAAGAGCCCACTTCACTGTAATTGATGGTCTTCCAACACATAGACATTGCCACCAGATCTCCTGAAGTCTGGTGTCATGATGTAAGACATGAGAGGAGTATTCGGGGCGGAAGAGCTTGACTTCACTGTTAACCTCTCTTTCTCCCTCACGTTATACAACCAATTTACTTTACTGCAAAGTTGTTTTCTGGGTGATGGAACCAGCTGGGCCATGAAAGAAACATCTGTAAGGTGTAAAGCTGGCTAGACAACATACCGCAGTAGTTTTAATGGCTCCTCTCTGATGACAGGTTCCCTCTAAATAACTGGAGCATTTTGGTGCCACCGCTTTATCCTATTACAAGGAGGGATCCCTAGCACACTCCGCAACAGAAACTGCCTTGGAATATTGTGAGCTGGCTTTTTTTGTAATATAGTGTGTGTCCTATTATTGTGTTTCCAATAGCCTTAAGGGGACTGTAACTCCATAATGCATTTACATATTTTTATATAAATGTCAAATGTTTAAGACTTATAAAATATTCAATAGATTTTTAGAGAATAATACATGAAGGGCACTTTGTCCCTTTTACGAGAAAATAAGCGATGGCCTAAGGAGGTGGGAAAATGCTGTACACAATTGGAGTACGTGCAGTTGGATCAAACAGCTGTCAATGACAAATTCCCTTAAGATAATGTACAATCACAATTCCAAAATCAATGAGCAAGCCATCTTGTCTGAGCAGTATACAGCCTGTGGCTTTTAAAGTTAGCATATTTTTAGATTATTTTTTAAAATACTTTAAGTAACATTTATCCTATGTAAGTCTTTTATTATGAGACCATGTAAGTACAAATGCTTGCCTAAGTTAATGAGGAGACCCTAATCTTGGTCTAACCATGATTGAATTGAAACTCCTACAGAGCGGACGCACCATGGGATTGATCATGTTGTGAATAGTTGTCGAGGAGCAGGTTGTTCACTGCGGCGGTACCGGTCGTGCGCCCATTGCCTGCCTATGGGGGGGCTGTATATGCGGGGGCCATATATTCGCCCCTCCACAGTCATGTGAATTTTCGCTTATGGTGTAGTTCAGTATATAAGTTCTTTCTACAGTCATGGCCTAAGTTTTTGAGATGATATAAATGTTATGTTTTTGTTTTACAAAGTCTACTGCATCACGTTTTATAATGGATTTGAATATACTCCAGATTATACGAGTGATCAGCTTAACAGTCAATTAATTGCAAAGTCAATATTTGCCTAGAAAATGAACTTTTTTGCCCCCAAACACCTTCACGTCATTGCAGGCCTTCCTTAAAGGACAGCTAACATTGTTTCAGTGAGTGCTGCCAGTAAACACAGGTGTGTGTGTGTGATGAGTGACAGGGCTGAGAGCCAATCTGTCATGATTAAGTAAGAATCACAACCACTGGACATTTAAAAGGAGGTTGGTGGCTTGGCATAATTGTTTCTTCTCTCTTCTGTTAACCTGGTTTATCTCTAAGAAACACATGCGTCATCATTGCACTGCACAAAAGTGGCGCTAACAAGGATAGTATCGCAGCTAGAAAGATTGCACACTCATCCAACATCTATTTATTCCTTCAAGAGAGGGTTCCATTGTTGCCAAAAAGGCTTCATGGTGCCCAATAGGGACCATCAAGGCGCCATGACCATTTTCTTAAAAAAGTGTTCAGCTTTGGGGATCGGGCTACCAGCAGTGGCAGAGCTTGCTCAGAATGGCAGCAGGCAAGTGTGAGTGTCATCTCCACGCACTGTGAGACTGAGACGCTGGAGCAGGCCTTGTGTCCATGAAGGATCAAAAGAAGTCACTTCTCTCCAGAAAGAACATCAGGGACCGACCTGATATTCTGCAAAAGGTACCTGGAGTGGATTGCTGAGGCCTGGGCTAAGTCATTTGCTCTTGGATGAATCCCCTTTCCGATGTTTGAGAAAATCTGGAAAACACGCTTTGTTTTGTAAAGGCAAGTTGAGCGATACCACCAGCCTGTTCCATGCCAACTGAAAGCATCCGGTCAACCATTCATGTGTGGGGTTACACTTCTCAGCCAATGAATCGGCTCTCTCACGTCTTTGCCCATAAAAACACATCATGACTAAAGAATGGGACCAGATGTCCTCCAAGATAGCACTTCTCCCACCAGCCACGAGCCGTGTTAGTGGTGAACAATGCCTTTTCCAGCATGATGAGCACCTTGCCATAAAGCAAAGGTGATAACTAAATGGCTCGGGAACAACAACCAGAGATTTGGTCCCTGGCCTGAAACTCCCAGATCTTAATCCATTGAAACTTGTGGTCAATCATCAAAGACGGGGTTGATAACAAAAACCACAAATTGCGACAAAATGCAACTTGGATTGTGCAAGAATGGACGGCTATCAGTCAGGATTTGGTTCAGAAGTTGATTGATAGCTGCCATGGAGAATGCACAGGTCCTGAAGAAGAACACTGCATATCAACAACTCTGCAAATCACTGGACTTGCTGCATTAACTCACTCGTCAATAAAAGCTTTTGTTTACTTTAATATGATTGCCACACTTGTATTTCTGTATGTGATACAAATCTGCAAACACACATAAAAACCAGAGGGACCAGATCATGTTAAAAATATAATATTTTGTGCCATTCTCAAACTTTGGCCATGACTATACCTTTAGTACTTCTTCATATGTAGAAAAGAGGGTGAAGAAGGCAAAGAAGAAAAAGAGGATGGCCCTTCTGTAAAAATATTAAAACGGGCGGTAGGTGTGTAATTCAAGATTACCCGGACCCTATACATCCTTCTATGTCCAGCATGCACGAAAAGTTGTTCAGGTGAGAAAAAAACCACCTTAAGTCTTTAAAATGATCTCCTTAAATGATTCTGCATTTTAAAAATCATACAGCAGTCATTACTCTTTACTCTGAACCAACCTAAGAAAAAAATTGAAATCATGTTTGTATGTGATGATCTGATTAGTAGTCCTTCTACAGTATACTAAAGAATCGGGGAATTAGATATTCCCTATGAATGTTTTAGATGATAAACTTGTGCTAGATATCTTTTTCATTGATTAGTTACGACCCAGTAATAGAAGAATAGGACATAGAAGTGAAGCCATTGCATGAAAGTACAATCTTTTGTTTTCCTATTATTTATACACATTGAAAGGTACACAATATTGTTTGTGTTTTCCTATTATTTATACACATTGAAAGGTACACAATATTGTTTGGCGTTTTACTGCTTTCTCAGGCTGCGTTCACATATTGCATTTGGATGTGGAATTCAAGGGTAAGGAACGTTTTTCCCATTGTTTATAATCAAAACACATGGTGTTCCATTCCTGATCGCAATTCACATATTGCATTTGGATGTGGAATTCAAGGGTAAGGAACGTTTTCCCCATTGTTTATAATCAAAACACATGGTGTTCCATTCCTGATCGCAATCATTTAGGTGTAAACGTATATGCGATTGGGCAAGCTTCTCTCTGCTGCCTTTGCATTGCTGTTCTCTGGGTCCAATTCTGTTCTCTGAATAAATACAGCTATGCCATCTGTGCCCGTGAAATTGGGAACATTACAGGAAACAACATTTAAACCCAAACAAGACTCAGTATGGGGTGATTTACATTGCCTTTCTCTGTTTCAGATAATAATGGCATACAAGCAGATGCTGTATTAAAGGGGTTTTCCCACAAACTGAAGTTAGGCCCTATCCACTGTAGTCGGTGGAGATCGTCGCTCAGCACTGAGACCCCCCTCCCCCCACTGTTCCCGTGGATAGGGCCTAACTTTAGTTAGTGGGAAAACCCCTTTAAAGCAGAGCAGGTGTGACTATAGATTCACTTATTAAAGGAAACCTACCACCACGGATCTACTGCACATGCTTTTGCCTAAGCCCACGCTTCTGTATAAGCAATGTTCAGGCACACAACTGCACAGTGTTGGCCCGAAAGCTGCACAGTACACCGGCTTTTTAGGTAGATCCATAGTGGCTGTAATTTAATGGAAACCAAACACTATGTAACTGTGCCCTCCCACAGTAACTGGCAGCAAACACCACGGACAAGACCAGCCAAGGTTTATACGTTTGATTATGTTCCTTTATATGTACTAGAGCTGCAGTGCACAATCCCTGAAGTGTTGTAATGCATCTCCTCTTAGACTTTACCTTGTAGTTTTCTCTTCAGTTTGTGGGTCCTGGCTGCATTTGCCAAAAAGGCTAAGTTATGTTTGAAAGAATAAATTTGCTTTTTTATTATGTTGGAATAAAGAAATACACTGCCTTGCTACTATATTTTTCTATAGTACAGTTAGTGTGCTCTGATTCAAGAGCATGGTTTTGCATAAAACGTGTCGGTAATATACTGTTACTTGTGCTGTAAATCCTTTATGGATCGATTTGATATGTTGAAATAAAAACTGGAGACAACTTTTAAAGGGAACCTGTCAGCAGAAATATACCTAATAAACAACTACAAGTATGTTGTCAAGCAGCTGAACACCTTCCAGGTCATATTTCTTTCATGGCTCTGTGTGGTGGCATCATCCAGAAAATCAACTATGAAGTGAGTGTAAAAAGTCAAGTAGGTGGAAACTTTAACACTAAATTCAAGCTTTCCCTGTCTCAGAAAGCCCACTTCACTGTAATTGATGGTCCTTCACACATAGACATTGCCAACCAGATCTCCTGAAGTCTGGTGCATGATGTAAGACATGAGAGGAGGTATTCCGGGGCAGGAAGAGCTTGACTTCACTGTTAACCTCTCTGTCTCCCTCACTTTATACAACCAATTTACATTTTACTGCAAAGTTGATTTTCTGGGTGATGGAACCATGCTGGGCCATGAAAGAAACATGATCTGTAAGGTGTAAAGCTGCTGGACAACATACCGGCAGTAGTTTATATGGCTACTCTCTGATGACAGGTTCCCTCTAAATAACTGGAGCATTTTGGTGCCCTGTCAATCTGCTATTTTGCTGCACCGCTTATACTATTACAAGGAGGGATCCCTAGCACACTCCGCAACAGAAACTGCCTTGGAATATTGGTGAGCTGGGCTTTTTTTGTAATATATTTGTGTGCCTTATTATTGTGTTTCCAATAGCCTTAAAGGGGACTGTAACTCCAATAATGCATTTACATATTTTTATATAAATGTCAAATGTTTAAGACTTATAAAATATTCAAGTAGATTTTTATAGAGAATAATACATGAAGGGCGCACTTTGTCCCAGTTTTACAGAGAAAATAAGCGATGGCCTAAGGAGGTGGGAAAATGCTGTACACAATTGGAGTACGTGCAGTTGGATCAAACAGCTGTCAATGACAAATTCCCTTCAGATATTTACATCACAATTACCAAAATCAATGAGCAGCCATCTGTCTGAGCAGATATAGCCTGTGGTCTTTTAAAGTTAGCATATTTTTTGATTATTTTTTTTAAATACTTTGATTACATTTATATTGTAAACTATCTGTCAGTCCTCCTCACATGTGTGTCAGGAGTACTTTTATTATGAGACCATGGTAAGTACAAATGCTTGCCTAAAGTTATAAGGAGACCTAAATACTTGGTCCTAACACATGATGAAACACCTTACAGTAGCGGACCGCATGGGAATGATCATGTTGGGAGGCTGTGAATAGTTGTCAATGAGCAGGTTGTTCACTGCGACTCCCTAATCAACCAGACCTCAAAATATAATACAAGTCCTATCTTTTCCCGGGTATGGATCGGTACTGAGCCGCGCGCCCATTGCCAGCCTATGGGGGGGGGGGGAGACATATATATATATATATATATATATACGGCGGCCGTATATACGTCCCCCAACGGTAAATTGAATGTCGGCTTATGGTGTAGTTCAGTATAGCTCTTTCTACCTTAGGGACATCTTCATAAGGAGAAATAGGGGGTGAAGGTAGAAAAGAAAGAGGAAGGTCTTTCTAAAGCTGTAAAAATATCAAAACACGGCAGGGTGTGTAATTCAAAGTTACCGGACCCATATACATAACTATTATGTCCGTCATGCATGACAGAAGTTGCTCAGGGAGAAAAAGCGGCCTTAAAGTGTAAGCATCATTCTGATTTTAAAAAAGAAATAAAATGCATAATTCTGCTCTAGAGGTCCCTGGGAATCATTCCTCTAAGTATTTTGCCTCTCGGTCCTTATTTAGTACCTCTTTTGTCCCATAGCAACCATGGTTTCCAGCTCTCAAAAAACTACAATCGGCAAGATGGAGGGGGCAGAGCCTGCCTCCTGTCACCTCATCCCTATCTATCTCATATCTCACTCGCTCGCTCTCTCTCCATGTAAAACTTCAGAACAGCACGTGAGGGCACAGCTTTCACACTTGGAGAGTGTCTCCTGCCACTTCCTTGTGTGAGGTGATGGGGGATTGTGATGGATCTGCAGTTTCTGTCTGTGTGGATTATTTGTGTATACACAAGTGCAGGGAAGGCTGAGGGAGAGGTAAGTGTAAGTGTTTGGTCACTACATTAGTTAGGGCTTCTCCCTGCACATGACTGCTGGAGCAGTGAGACATGAGATGATCAGCTGATTGCCGGGAGAGAAATGGGGGCGTCTCCTGCTCTGTAGTCTCTACTCCTTTCGGAAGACGGAATGTCCCTAGTAACAGCTATCTAAGGAGTCACTGACATCAAGGGGAAGTCTGCATAATTCAAGAAAAAGGAGCAAGATTCGGGTAACTAATCCAATTGCAAAAGGGCTTAAAATTACCTGCCCTACATCATATCAAAAGTTTTTTGAAATGACGGTTACACCTTAAGTCTTGAAATCCTTAAATGATTCCGCATTATAAAAATCAGTACAGCAGTGATTACTCTTTACTCTGAACCACCTAGAGAAAAAAATTGAAATCATGTGTTGTATGTGATGATTCTGATTCAGAAGTCTTCTACAGTAATACTAAAGAATCGGGGGATGAAGAGAGTCCCTATGATGTTTTAGATGATAGTACTTGTGCTAGATATCTTTTCCATTCTGAGTTACAAAATCAAAAATGCTGAATATAGAAGAGGTAGTTGAACCCAAATCAGTGGAGGAAGAATTCTTCTGGGGATAAAACCCAGAAAAAAGAGTTTTTCCATTTAATGAGACACTAAAGAGTATAGTGTTAGAGGAAAGGAAAGACCCTGTGAAGCGGTTATTGATCCTAAAGAATTCCATAATAGGCTTCTAATAGATAACGAGTAGTGGGAACACCCTCCAGGTGTAGATGGATCAATAACCAAGGTTGTAAAATAGACTGATCTACCATTTGAGGATGTAGCGCAATTAACTGATCCAATGGATAGAAAACGTGATGCACTTCTTAAAAAGTCATAGGTATCCTCTATGATGAATTTAAAATCGAATATGATAGCCAATTCGCTAACCTGCACACTTCAGTATTGGCTGGGAGAACTGGAAACCTACGTAAAAGAAAAAACTCCCAGAGAAGTCATACTTCAGACTGTTCCCCTTTTAAAATCAGCCGTAGCCTTTCTAGCAGATGCTTCTGCAGAGGCTATTAGATTTTCAGCAAAGGAAAACGTGCTCGCAAACTCTTTGGGTGAAACAGTGGGGTGGAAATTTTAAATAAAAAAATAACCTTTGTGGCCTACCCTTTCTGGGGAATTTACTTTTTGGTTCTGAACGAGAGTCTATCCCTGAAGAAAAGTTTTCCTGAAAATAAATCTCCTATAAAGAAGGCTTTTTTTTTTGTCTTTAGGGACAATATTGTCCAGGGGTAGATAAGGCAGATGGAACCCCCCAGGGGCTTCCTCTTTGCCCCAAAACATAATGACAACAAAGAGTGATGCCAAAGTGGGGGCAGACTTGGAGAAATTTGTAGTCAGCTGGGAGAAAATCCATAGGTTTTATAGTTAATAAGATCAGACTACAAAATAGGTTCCTTATTTCCTCCTAACCCACACAGACTCTGGCAAAACTTTTAGGGACCAACAACCAGGATCTATTAGCACTGCATGTGATTGTTCCAGTTCCGGCACAAGAAAGGGGGGAAGGATATTATTCCCCTTTTATTTCTAGTTAAAAAAAAAACAGTTTGTATTGGTTAATACCGTATATCAGGGGTCAGGAACCTTTTTGGCTGAGAGAACCATGAACGCCACATATTTAAAAGTGTTATTCCATAAGAGCCATACAATATGCACATGCCCCCAAGTAGATAGATAGCCTCAGTGTCACGGGTGCACCTGCGATCTACATCTCGGATCGCAGGCACACCCGTGCCCCTCTCCATGGCGGCACCCCTTTACGAGTTTACTCAACTCTCCATGTTCCTGCTGCCGTCCCGGCTGGCCAGCACATATCCCCAGTAGATAGGCAGCCCTAGCACATACCCCCGGTAGATAGGTAGCCACAGCACATACTCCCAGGAGTTAGGTAGCCACAGTACATGGAGCCCCAGTGTATAGGTAGCCACAGCACATACTCCCAGTATATAGGTAGCCACAGCACATACCCCCAGTATATAGGTAGCGGTAACATCATTGCCTGTGTTCAGTGATCAGTCTAAGAGACACAGCAGCCATCACTATTTATTAAAGATCTGTCTGAGAGCCAGATGCAGCCAACAAAAGAGCCACATCTGGCTCCCGAGCCATAGGTTCCCTACCCCTGCCTTATATACTCGAGTATAAGCCGAGGTACCTAATTTTAACACAAAAAAATGGGAAGACCTTTTGCCTTTAGTATAAGCCTTTGGTGTGTAATGCATTTGTCACAGCCTGCCCCCAGCATAGAGCCAGCCAGCGCATGCCCCCCAGTATATAGACTGCAGCCCCTTGTCCCCAGTATATAGCCCGCAGCCCCCTGCCCCCCAGTAGAGTACACAGCCTGCAGCCCCCTGCCCCCAGTATACAGCCCCTCACCGAGGTATGCCCAGTCTATAAGAAAAAAGTGTACTCACCTTCCGATGCCCCTCTGGCAGGTCCTCTTCTAGCCATTGATGTTCTGGCTCCGGCTCCCTCTCTCCATGTGGTGCAGTCAGCGGTTCACTGACATTCTATCTTCTCTTTCAGGGACCACTTTATCACCGGAACATAAACAACTTAAAATTAGCAGCACAGATCCTGAAAGGGACAGTAAAATGTAAGGGCCTTAAAGATGATGTGATTGACACACTGGTAGCCAGTAAGAAACCGGTGACCAAATCTAAAACAAATACTAGAATTTCTGCTGCAAGGTTTTAAAGGGCTGAAACCAAATACTCTACAAGTACAAATAACTTCCATTGCTGAACATCCGTGGATTAGAAGATTTATTAAGGGTTGTTACTAGACTTAGACCCACAATAAGAGTCACTACACCTTCTTGGGACTTGCTTTCTAAACCTTTTCAGCCACTACAGCATAGTGATATCAAACTCATCAGCAGAATCCATAAAAAAATACCCCCCCCCCCCTCATAGTGTTGATTATCATGTGAACCTGAATTATAATTTCTATCGTGCATTATGCCTTTTAAAACACACTAAAATATGATGCCAGGCCCTTCGTTGAAATGCACTCTCCATATCTACAATAGGAGAGGGGTAACTTTGAATTGCACAGGATATTACCAAAACAACTACTTGTATACATGCATATTTCTAAACTCAATGTAGGAAAAAGCTCTGGATGTCCCTGGATAAGCTTATAACCCAACATTTCATGCTATACTTTAATCATATGCAACATAGGGTGCCAACATTTTAAAAGGGAATCACTTTTACAATATATTCCAGTGAATCCAGGGGTTAAATATAGAAATAACAAAACAATTAAGATATACAAATCATCTCAATCTTAAAAATATTCAGATATGTAACCAACTGGACAGACAAGAGAAATCAACTGCCATACTTACTCCATTGACAAGGAGATGTCAATACCCCTCCAGGTAATACACCGGGAGAGATGTCCAAAAATTAAATCAAGAGTGACATCCACGTAACAGACTCTCTCTTAGGTCCCATGCAAATTGAATGTGCCAAGTAAAGGAAACAGACCTGTATGCTGGTCTGATCCCATGGACTTGAGCACAGTAAGAGGAGGGGAGTCCTTGCATCATAAATATATAGTAATGGAAGGAATCCCTGTCTCGGCTATACGCCATTTTGGTTACGTTACAGTGTTCGTGTGAAGTCAGCAGAGTTATTCTATGGAGGATTTGGCTATATAATAAGCTGGAAATATATGGTATCATATAGGGTGGGTAGTTACCTCATTAGTATAGTTGAAAAACAGAACATAGGTCATCAAGTTCAACAATGAAGGAAGGGGAGGGATGACAGGGATGTTAAGGAAACACAATTCCGATATATTAACAGAACAATCAATGTTAATATTGATGTAAAATATGCTAATAAAAAGGGATTAGCTCTCTGCTGTTCCTGTTGTGAACAGCTCATGACTGTGGCTATTACCATAGGACTCAAAGTCCTCGATATATTAAAGGGGTGTCCGAGTTCTTGAAAAAAGCTAAAAGTGGCCGGGACAGGGCTGCGTTAAAAAAATAAAAGAGGTACTACCTTTGGTGCCCTCCGGTATCCAGCGTGCTGTCATCCGGTCCGTTGGGCGCCATGAAACAAACATGGCCGCCGGAGCGCGCTGGATCAGTTCTGCTGGACCCGAACAACCTTCCGGCCCCATACACGATGCTGTGTATAGGACGGATAAGGCTGTGCCCGGCCACGGCCGGCCAGGAAAGCTGATCCAGCGCTGCTCGGAGGCCATGATTTGTTACATGAGCGCCGGACGGAGTGACAGCAGCGCTGGATACCGGAGGGGCACCGGAAGGTTAAGTACATCTTTATTTTTCTTAAAAGCAGCCCTGTACCGGCCACTTTTAGCTTTTTTTAAGAACTCGGGACAACCCTTTAAAGAAGCTTGTGTCTTCTGGGAAATTAACCACCTAGCATCCAAGGATCAAGGCAGCAGAAGGGTAACAGGAATAGCAGGTTAGGTCAGTGTCACATTGGCATTATGTGCTAAGTGTGTAAGGGACCAAACTTAAAATTTCATAGTACACAAAACTAAGATTCATAGGGGAATTATAACAACGGTGTGACGCTTATCCCCTGTCCATGGGAGTATGAATGAGAAGAGAAGGATGCTTGATCTGCGGTCGTATGGTACATTCATACAGTGTGAAATGGGGGTTAGGGTTGCTGGCTGTTTGGAGTTGTTAGCACCACACCCTATCTTTTCTGCACAGCTCGGCTTGGTCATTGAATAGCAATGCATGTGTATGACGGTTCTGCAGCTGCTTTTAAATTACTCCCTCGCTCTCTGTTTGTCCGGATCTCACAACTGTTTAGGGCCAGGGGTTTGGCTATAACCTAAGAGTGCTACATCTTGAAGGTTTTATCGATAGAGGTTTCTTCGTTAGCACCAGTAATACATTTCGCGGATTCTTGATTGTCGTTCCCTGGTAGTCTGATGTTAGCGTGTGTTTTAGCTACTAGTGGTCTATTCACTAACTAAGGGTCTGCATTGACTCACTTCCTCGTTCAAGCATGGGAGAGGGAGATGACATAACGCTAGAGACAACCCGTGAGCCCGGACATTGCGCCATGGCTGCTTTTTCTAAACTCTTGTTCCAGGGATCCCACAGTAAGTAGACACAAGCCGGGCATAAGGATGAGAGAGGATCTGTAGTTGTGTTTTGTCGTTAACATCTAGCAGTAGTTTTCCATCAAAATAGCCCATAAATACAAATTTATGTTACCAAAATTCTACATCCAACATTCTGTTCAACATAAACCTCCAAAATTATTATTTTGATTTACAGTGACAAATCATTAGGGTGAAGACAACACATGGTTTGCGTTTTTGCGGCTGTTTTTGCGGCCGTTTTACTAGTGCGTTTTCAGATCGTTTAAAACGCAGCGTTTTAAACGCAATCCGTTTTTGTGAAAAACGCAGTGCTTTTTTTTACCAAACGTCGTGCGTGTTTGTCCGGTTTTATATGCGCAATTTCGGAGAAAACAACCGAGACAAAACCGCATGCGTTTTTGAAAACGCATGCGTTTTTTAACGATTCTGAAAACGCATTAGTAAAAACGGCCCAAAACGCCATGTGTGTCTTCACCATTACGTGTTCCCTCATCCGCCAATATGTTGCCTTTCCATCCCTCCCTTTACTATTTTTTCCTATATCCCTGCCCTCCCTTACATTCCTTTCCCATGTTTATCATTTATTGAAGAACAATATAAGAACATAAAAAAAAATTGAAAAAAATATATAAAGAGAAAAAGAATGCAGTGTCTGGCATTACACCCTCAGCCACTTTACTGTCTCCATATTTCACTTAAAGACTTATTTAAAATTGACATTCACCCTTCCGATTCAGATTTATTTAAATGTGTTGTTAAGGCAACATGTGAAACGCACCCCTAGAGAGGTCTTTAGAAGTGTTAGTTTACTCTACATTTATTTCTACCCAGCTCAAGCAGGTGTATTGCTGCTGCCATCTATGGGAAAAGTTGATATACTTGCGTACCATGTTTGATTGTGTAACCTATATCAGTGTTACCCAACCTTTGTGGTACTGGGGATGCGGCGCACCCCAAAAATTTTTATTACCAGGGACCAAGTAACCTTGTTAACCATGGTCCCTGGAAATAAATTGTGTGGGCCCCGAACACAGTCCATATCTAAACCCAACCCATATAATGCCCCCTTTCCTCCAGATGCCCTTTTTCTGTAGTGTCCTTCAAATGGTCTTTGATAGAGATGACGGCTGCAGAAACAGAAAAGTGGAGATTATTATATCCCTTTTTCTATATAGAAACCCCACACATGAGGTGGGACTGGCTGATTTGGATCCGGAAATATTTGCCATTGAATAGCACTTTGAAAATGTTGTCGATTATCCACCAAGAATTTTGCATTTGATGATTTTTTTTTTAAAGCCCCTTGTTTTTCCCCTTGAACAGGAAAGCAGATTGGAGTCCTGTGCCATTCCTTGGTAACATCAAGATATGAAACGCTCTTCTCCATCATCTAATGATTCCACTCTCTTTCTCCCCCTATATTTAGGGTTAGCCAAAAAGAGGAACATATGTCCTGATTTTTATGGAATCCGATACTCTTCAGAAGCAATAATGGTCTAGTTTGAGGATTCTATCCTTAAAATAGTGAGAATAGTGGGCCTTACATGACAGGGCCGTATTTCACCGATTCTACGAGTGGATGTGTAATTGCTTTCACAGAAGGCTACCTTCATTGTTACTGTGGTGACAGCTCTACCTGGGACTATTTTCTGCTAAATTGGTGCCTCAGGTGCTGGTATCAATGAAAACTGTGACAGAGAAGGGAGTATAAATCACAAATTACATTTCTGTGCTGGCACTTTGCGATAAGTAATTGGGTCTTGGTTGTAGTTTGGGCACTCGGTCTCTAAAAGGTTCGCCATCACTGCACTAGTAGAATATGTGAAATACAGGCCCTGTCATGTAAGGCCCAATTTCTCACTATTTTAGAGGATAGAATCCTCTTAAAACTAGACCCATTATTGCTTCTGAAAGTAGTATCGGACTTCCATAAAAATCAGGACATCGTGTTTTGTGCTAACCCTAAATATAGGGGATAAAGAGAGTGGAATACATTAGATGATGAAGAAGAGCTGTTATTCAATATATTGATGTTACCAAGGAATGGCACAAGGACTCCAATCTGCTTTCCAGTTCAAGGGGAAAAACAAGGGCTTAAAATCATCAAATGCAAAATTCTTGGTGGATAATCAACACATTTTCAGAGTGCTATTCAATGGAAAATATTCCGAGTCCAAAGTCAGCCAGAGCCAGTCACCTCATGTGTGGGGGTTTCTATAGAAAAAGGGATATAATAATCTCCACTTTTCTGCAGCCGTCATCTTATCAAGACATTTGAAGGACACTACAGAAAAAAGGGCATCTGGAGGAAAGGGGGCATTATATGGGTTGGGTTTAGATATGGACTGTTTGCGGGGCACACAATTTATTTTCCAGGGACCATGGTAACAGGGTTACTTGGTCCCTGGTAATAAAAAAATTTTGGGTGCAGCCCGTCCCCAGATACAAAAAGGTTGGGTAACACTGATATAGGGTATACAATCAAACATGGTACTGCAAGTATATTCAACATTTTCCCACTAGATGGCAGCAGCAATACACCTGCTTGAGCTGGGTAGAAATACACCGTAGAGTAAACTAGACACTTCTAAAAGACCTCTCTAGGGGTGCGTTCACATGTTGCCTTAACAACACATTTAAATAAATCTGAATCTTGAAGGGTGAATGTAATTTTAAATAAGTCTTTAAGTGACATATGGAGACAGTAAAGTGGCTGAGGGCGTAGTAGCCAGACACTGCATTCTTTTTCTCTTTATATATTTTTTTCAATTTTTTTTTTATGTTCTTTTCTTTTTCTCTTTATATATTTTTTTCAATTTTTTTTTTATGTTCTTCATATTGTTTCACATAAATGATAAAACATGGGAAAGGAATGTAAGGGAGGGCAGGGATATAGGAAAAAAATAGGTAAAGGGAGGGGATGGGAAAGGCAAACATATTGGCAGGATGAGGGAACAGTAAGGGTGAAGACACACATGGCGTTTTTGGGCCGTTTTTACTAAGTGCGTTTTCAGATCGTTAAAAAACGCATGCGTTTTCTTTTTCTCTTTATATATTTTTTTCAATTTTTTTTTTATGTTCTTTATATTGTTTCACATAAATGATAAAACATGGGAAAGGAATGGAAGGGAGGGCAGGGATATAGGAAAAAAAAAAGATAAAGGGAAAGGCGAACATATTGGCAGGATGAGGGAACAGTAATATTTGTCACTCGTAAAGTAAAGAAAATAATTTGGAAGGTTTATGTTGAACAGTAATTGTTGGATGTAGAATTTTGGTAAATAAATTTGATTGATGGGCTATTTTGACGGAAAACTACTGCTAAGTGTAAGACAAAACAAACTACAGATACCCACCTAAGGTCCTCTTCATCCTGATCCCGGCTGTGGTCTTCTTTACTGTTGGATCGCCTGGAAACAAGAGTTAGAAAAAGCAGGCCGGGGCGCAATGTCCGGTGCTCTGGTTGTCTCTAGCGTGATGTCATCTCCCTCTCCCATGCTTGAAGAGTGAAGTGATGTCATGCAAGACCCTGTAGTTAGTGAATAGACAACTAGTAGCTAAAACACAAGCTAAACATCAGACTACCAGGAGACAGAAATCAGAATCACAAATGTATTATGGAGCTAGCTAAGAAACCTCTATCGATAAAACCTTTACAAGGATGGGTAGCACTCTTAGGTTATACAAGAACCCTGGCCCTAACAGTTGGAGATCCGGACAAAACAGAGAGCGAGGGAGTAATTTAAGCAGCTGCAGAACTTGTCAATAACAATGCATTGGCTATTCAATGAACCAGAGCCGAGCTGCAGGAAAGAGATGGGTGTGGTGCTAATCAATCCAAACAGCCAGCAACCCTAAACCCATGTTCACACTGATGATGTACAATAAAGACACAATCAGCTCCTTCTCATTCATACTCCATGGACAGGGGATAACGCTCACACAGTTTTTATAATTCCCCTATGATCTTAGTTTTGTGTACTATGAAATTTTAAGTTTGGTCCCTTACACACTTAGGCACATAATGCCATTATGTGACTGACCTGACCCCTGGCTATTCCTGACTTACCCTTCTGCCTTGATCCTTGGATGCTAGGTGGTTAATTTCCAGAAGACACAAGGCTTCTTTAAAGGGTTGTCCCGAGTTCTTAAAAAAAGCTAAAAGTGGCCGGTACAGGGCTGCTTTTAAGAAAAATAAAGATGTACTTAACCTTCCGGTGCCCCTCCGGTATCCAGCGCTGCTGTCACTCCGTCCGGCGCTCATGTAACAAATCATGGCCTCCGAGCAGCGCTGGATCAGCTTTCCTGGCCGGCCGTGGCCGGGCACAGCCTTATCCGTCCTATACACAGCATCGTGTATGGGGCCGGAAGGTTGTTCGGGTCCAGCAGAACTGATCCAGCGCGCTCCGGCGGCCATGTTTGTTTCATGGCGCCCAACGGACCGGATGACAGCACGCTGGATACCGGAGGGCACCAAAGGTAGTACCTCTTTTATTTTTTTAACGCAGCCCTTGTCCCGCGTTCCCACTTTTGAGCTTTTTTGCAAGAACTCGGACACCCCTTTAATATTGAGACATTTTGAGCTCCTATGGTAGCCAAGTCATGAGCTGTATCACAACAGGAACAGCAGAGAGCTAACGTCCTTTTTTTACTATTTTACATCAAATAACATTGATGTTTGTTAATATATGGAATTGTGTTCCTTACATCCCTTCATCCCTCCCCTTCCTTCATTGGTTGAACTTGATGACCTATGTCTTTTTTCAACTATACGTAATGAGGTAACTACCCACCCTATTGATACCATATATTTCCAGCTTATTATATAGCCAAATCTCATAGAATACTCTGCGACTTCACACGAACACTGTAACAGTACCAAAATGGCGTATAGCCGAAGACAGGGATCCTTCCATTATATATATTTATGATGCAAGGACTCCCCTCCTCTGTACTGTGCTCAGTCCATGGATCAGACAGCATACAGGTCTGTTTCCTACTTGGCACATTCATTTGCAGGGGACCTAAGAGAGAGTCTGTAGTGGATGTCACTCTTGATTTAATTTTTGGCTCTCTCCGGTGATTACCTGGAGGGTAATTGACATCTCCTTGTCAATGGAGTAGTATGCAGTTGATTTCTCTTGTTGCCAGTTGGTTAATATTGAATATTTTTATAGATGAGATGATTGTGTATATCTTTAATTGTTTTGTTATTTCTATATTTAACCCCTGGATTCACTGGAATATATTGTAAAAGTGATCCCTTTAAAATGTTGGCACACCGTATGTTGATATGTTAAGTATACGCAGAAATGTTTGGGTTATAAGCTTATCCAGGACATCACAGAGCTTTTCCTACATTGAGTTTAGAAATATGCTGTATACAGTAGTTGTTTATGGTAATATCCTGGTGCATGCAAGTTACCTCTCCTATTGTAGATATGGAGAGTGCTTTGCAAAGGGCCTGCATCAATTTTAGTGTGTTTTAGGCATAGATGCAGATAGAAATTAGTAATTCAGGTTCACATGATAATCAACACTATGAGGGGGGGGGGGGTATTTTTTTATGGATTCTGCTGATGAGCCCTTCCTTCATTGGTTGAACTTGATGACCATATGTCTTTTTTCAACTATACTAATGATGTAACTACCCACCTATATGATACCATATATTTCCAGCTTATTATATAAGCCAAATCATACATAGAATAACTCTGACTTCACACGAACAACTGTAACAGTACCAGAAATGGCGTATAGCCAGAAGACAGGGACTCCTTCCATTAAATATATATTTATGATGCAAGGACTCCCCTCCTCTGTACTGTGCTCAGTCCATGGGATCAGACCAGCATACAGGTCTGTTTCCTTGGACTTGGCACATTCATTTGCAGGGGACCTAAGAGAGAGTCTGTAAGTGGATGTCACTCTTGATTTAATTTTGGACTTCTCCAGTGGATTACCTGGATGGTAATTGACATCTCCTTGTCAAGGGAGTAGTAATGCAGTTGATTTCTCTTGTTGCCAGTTGTTATATATGAATATTTTTATTTTTAATGATTGAGAGTATGTGTGTATATCATTTAATTGTTTTGTTATTTCTATATTTAGCCCCTGGATTCACTGGAATATATTGTAGAAGTGATCCCTTTAAAATGTTGGCACACAGGGCCTTTTTTGTTGCATATGTATACCGGCAATGTTGGGTATAAGCTTATCCAGGACAATCAAGAGCTTTTTCCATTTTTCCATTGAGTTATAGAAATATGCATGTATAGTTGTTTATGGTAATATCCTGGTGCATGCAACTACCTCTCCTATTGTAGATATGGAGCAGTGCATTTGCAAAGGGCACGCATCAATTATTTAGTGTGTTTTTAGGCATAGATGCAAGATAGAAATGATAATTCAGGTTCACAATGAATAATCAACACTATGAGGGGGTATTTTTTTTAGGGATTCTGCATCATGCCAGGGGTGTACAAACCATGAAATAATTGCAATTACTAGCACTTGCGATTATTTACCATTCCCCTTTCCTCCAAGCCAGGGAGCGCATGGAGGAGCTTGAAGGGTGGAGTGGGCTGCCATGGGTCCCCTTGTCTGCGCACTCACTGCTGCTACCGCTGAATTTTCATTCATGGGCTGGAGCCTCTTGATGTTTCTGGCTGCGTTGGATGCTCGGCGGGACTATCATATGCCGGCGCACAATAAATAACCCCTATATCTTTATCAGAAGTAGAGGATAAAAAGTAAAGTGGTGGTACATGTGAGGCTTGGCTGTAAGCCCACCTTCCCAGGTATTCTCTCTATGGGGCTTATTTACTAAGGGTCCATGGAACACACTTTTGTCAGCTTTGGGAAATTTTCGGGATTTGCGCCGCACTGACAGCTATTTAGAAGGGAGATTGTGTCGCACGCGATTGGATTTTCCCGCAATCGGGAAAAGATCAAAAGAATTGAGGGGCGGGCCTTCAGACGATCCGACAGATTCTGAGCGTGGGATTTAACTTTAAAATTGTGTCGCAAGATCAAGCACTTACATACACTGGGAACAAGAAGGTGAACTCTGGCGGACCTGAGGGAGGAAGCAACACATGCAGGAAATCAGGCATCACGATCTTTGTAAATTGCGGCAAAGTTCATTCTCGTTGGACAACACACCGCGGGGATCGCACAGGACCGGGTAAGTAAATTTGTTGTATATAAAGTTTTGGTTTAACATTGAGTTAAACTTTTCATGTACATTTATAAAAAAAAATGTAGGTTAATGCACCTGGGTATGTATTGATATCTTTGTATTTTACTAGCTTTCATGAATTTCTATTGTGATACACTAAAGACAATGGGGCAGATTTATCAAGTGTCTGAAAGTCAGAATATTTCCAGCTGCCCTTATTAAAGCATGTAGTTGGAATAACTCTGTTCAGGACAGCTTTATGAAGTGGGACTTTTCAAAAAGTTGCAAATATAGGTGCTAATTCTCTCCAGTCCCTTCCTGGAGTGAATCAGTGCCCCACTAACGGCCATGTGAATGAGCCCTTAATCTCATTGCCATCTACCACCAGGATAAAGGATTGTAAACCAAGCACACTTACATGTAGGTGTGTGCCCCCTTTGGCAGGATCCACTCTTCTTTAAGCTTCTTATGCCCTTGTTTTTAAGGAAAAAAAGACTTTAAAAATTACACAAATGACCCTGAGGGGCTCCATGCTCCATTAACAGCTATCCCACGAGGAGTAAAGACACGGCACTCACCGGCACAGGTAACGTAGAAAGCT
Source organism: Engystomops pustulosus (assembly GCA_019512145.1). Lineage (NCBI taxonomy): Eukaryota > Metazoa > Chordata > Amphibia > Anura > Leptodactylidae > Engystomops > Engystomops pustulosus. The sequence goes on from CM033647.1 coordinate 42,289,199, forward strand.
ATATTTGAACGAACACAGGACAGGGGCAATGCACGCCATGACTAGGCAACGGGCCGTTTCGCGCACACGCGCTTCCTCAAGCCTGAGACCTCGCGAGACCACAGGGTACGGGTAAAATATTTGCCCCGGTAGTCTTGACAACCATAAACAATGCAATCTTAAAAACATATAACATATGTCTACAGTGCAGTTAAGGGATATCACGCACATACATAGTAGAACTCTACATTCAAATAATAGCTTTAACAGACACATATATTACAACAGCTTCAGCACGGCTAAGGACGATCTAAGATACATCGGGCCGGGATAAAGAGCATGGATCCGTGTAAGTTTTGAAATTAACAACGTGGGCCAACCTAAGGGTGAAGACACACATGGCGTTTTTGGGCCATTTTTGGGCCGTTTTTACTAAGTGCGTTTTCAGATAGTTAAAAACGCATGCGTTTAAAATTGTCAGTTTTTCCGAAATTGCGCAATGAAAAACAGACAAAAACGCATGCGTTTTCAAAAAACGCATGCGTTTTCAAAAAACGCATGCGTTTTTAAAAAACGGATGCGTTATGAGAGGAAGGCAACCTTTTCTGGTACCTATTGAGTTAAAATGTTCACGGAACCTAATGAAAAGGTTCCTGATGGTTTTCCCAATTTAAAAGAATTCACATGGGCACAATATTGCATATACCACAAAGGTAGACCTGCAATTAATGAAGGATCTGACCTTGTGGTATGAACCTCCCAGCCTGATCGTCCCTACTTGCAAATTGAACCTGCTATGGCGCCTGGAGACCCTCAAGCTCATTTTCACTATTTTAAAAGTATTTTTTTGTAAACACAAGGACATGAGAAGCTAAAGGAGTGCATTTGGTAGAGGGGGCACACACCTGCATGTCTGTGTGCATGGTTTACAATCCTTCATCCTGGTGGTAGATGTCCTTTAACTCTATATGCGTCATGATGATCCAGACAGAGTTGAAGTTGTGGTTGACCTTTTTCCATATGCTCCATTGCAAAAACACTTGTACACTGTAAATAGATTACCTGTATAAAAGACTCTTGGATCCCTTAATGCCTTATTCCATATGATTTATCTGCTTTCAAGAAAATTATCATAGTATCATAGTATATAAGGCTGGAAAAAGATGCAAGTCCATCAAGTCCAACCTTTAAGAATTAAATAAATGTTTTATCCCCATAACCCGTGATATTTTTTCTCTCCAGAAAGGCATCCAGGCCTCTCTTGAACATGTACATAGAGTCCGCCATAACAACCTCCTGCGGCAGAGCGTTCCATAGTCTCACTGCTCGTACAGTGTGACCCCTCTGTCATGCCTTCCCTTGGGATTTGCCAAGGGTGGGATTTGCCAAGGGTGGGATATTCCGGGAACATATCTTTAAAATATAAATTCAACTATGCAAGGTTAAAGATACAAGTTATATCATATCCTCATTTGGTTCTAGCCCCCTATTATGTTACCACATTGGCCCATTCCACAACATATGTACTGTCCAATTTCTGTTCAGGGGATTTAAAGGTTGCTACATAGATAATAGGGGTTCTAATTGAAAAACTTGGTGCAGCTACGTCCCATAGATAATATTTTACAAATTAATTTATAGTATGAACACTTTCAGATATGTCAGTTGAATAACTCAGTAAGAGTAGTAAAAATAAAACCTGTCAAAAGGCACAACAGTGATTTTAGTCCATTGCCCCACATTTTACTTATTTTCCAGCTCCCCAGTACTACCACTTGTAAATACTACTTGTCCTACAGATAAAAACCCCTCAAATTATAATAGTATCATAGTATATAAGGACGGAAAAAGACGCAAGTCCATCAAGTTCAACCTCTAAGAATTAAACAAATATTTATTCCCCATAACCCGTGATATTTTTTCTCTCCAGAAAGGCCTCCAGGCCTCTCTTGAACATGTACATAGAGTCCGCCATAACAACCTCCTGCGGCAGAGCGTTCCATAGTCTCACTGCTCGCACAGTAAAGAACCTTTGTCTATGTTGATGGTAGAATCGCCTCTCCTCTAGGCGTAGAGGATGCCCCCTTGTGGCGCCCATTGCCTGCTATGGGGGGGCTGTATATGCGGGGGCCATATATTCGCCCGCACCATCATTGAATGTTTGCCTTATGGTGTAGTTTCATTAAGTCTTTCTACGTCATGGCCATAGTTTTTTGAGAATGATTATAAATTTAATTTTTTACAACTACTGCATCAGGTTTTTTATAGGCAAGTTGAATTACTCCAAATTTATAAAGAGTGATCAGCTTACAGGCAATTATTGCAAAGTCATATTTGCCTAGAGAATACTTTTTGCCCCCAAACCATTTCAACTTCTGCAGGGCAGGCCTTCCTTAAAGGACTGCTAACATTGTTTTCAGTTATTGCTCCAGTAACACAGGTGTGGGTGGTTGATGAGGACAGGCTGGAGATCAATCTGTCATGATTAGTAAGATCACCACTGGACACTTTAAAAGGAGGTTGGTGCTTGCATATTGTTTTCTCTTCTGTTAACCATGGTTATCTCGAAAGAAACACATGCAGTCATACATTGCCTGCACAAACGTGCCTACACCAGGCAGAGTCTCGCAGCTAGAGAGATTGCAACCTCACAACAATCTATGATTCTTCATGAGGGCGGTCCCTTGTTGCGCAAAAGGCTTCAGGGTTGCCCAAGAGGGACCGCAACGCAGGACCCATTTCTCTTTAAAAGTGTTTTCAGCTTTGGATCGTTCTCACCAGCAGTGAAGCTTGCTCAGGAATGGCAGCAGGAAGTGTGAGTGGATCTCCACTCACTGTGAGACTGAGACTCTGGAGCAGCCTTGTGTTCAATGAATGGAGCAAAGAAGTGTCCCTTCTCTCCAGGAAAACATCAGGGACGACTGATCTTCTCAAGGTACCGGAGTGGATTTTTTTTGCGTGGAAACGGGACGGGGCTAATTCATTTTCTCTGAATGAATCCCCTTTCCGATTGTTTTGAAATCTGTAAAACATCTTTGTTTGTAAGCAAGGTGGAGCGATAACACAGCCTGGTCTCATGCAACTGTAAAGCATCTGCAACCATTCTGTGTGGGTACTTCTCAGCCAAGGGAATCGGCTCTATCACAGTCCCTTTCCAAAACACATTCATGACTAAGAATGGGACCAAAATGTCCTCCAAGAGCAGACTTCTCCGCACCATCCAAGAGCAGTTTAAGGGTGAACAATGCCTTTTTCCAGATGATTAGGAGCACTTTTCCATAAGCAGGTGGATACTATTGGCTCAGGAACAAATCAGATATTTTGGTCCACTGGCCTTGAAACTACCTCCCCGATCTTAATCCCATTGAGACTTGTGGTCATCATCACGAGACGGTTGATCTACACAACAACAATTGCGCAACAGTCACACATTGATTGGCACGAATGGCGGCTATCAGTCAGGATGCATTGTTCAGAAGTTGATTGAGAGCTGCCAGGATAATTGCACAGTCCTGAGAAGAACACTGCAATCACACTGCAAAGACTGACTTCTGCCTTTAACTAACTCACTCTGTCATAAAGCTTTTGTTACTTCTCATATGTTTGCACTTGTTTTTCTTTATGTGTAAAAACATCTGACAACCCACAACCAAGGCACATCATGTGAAAATATAATATTTGTGCCATGCTCAAATACTTATGGCCCATCAACCCCCCCTAATACCTTATTAACTTCTTCATAGGAAAAGAGGGTGACAAGAGAAGAAAAGAGATGGCCCTTCGTAAAAATATTAAACGCGGTCAGGTGTTTATTCAAATGCCGGACCATATAAATAACTTTTCTTGGTCCTCATGCACGACAGAGTTGTTCAGTGAGAAAAACACCTAAGTCTTTAAATGGATCATCCTAAATGATTCTGCATTTTAAAAATCCTACAAGCAGTCATACCTCTTTACTCTGACCCCCTATGAAAAAAAATTGAAAATCATTGTTGTATGTGAGATTCTGATTCAGTCTAGTCTTCTACAGTATACTAAAGAACGGATGAGATATTCCCTATTAGTTTTAGCAGATGAACTTGTGCTAGATATCTTTTTCTTTCTGAGAGTTACAAGTCAAAACGAATATAGAGAGGAAACAAATCATGGAAGAAGATTTTTCTTTGGGGGGGACCTCGGAAAAAAAGAGTTTTTTTTCCTTATGAGACCTGAGATAGGTGTTTAGAGAAAGGAAAGACCCCATAAGCTGTTATCGATTGTCTACCATTGAAGGATGTCGCACAATTACTATCTAATGGATAGAAAACGTGATGCCTTCTTAAAAGTCATGGGTAATTGCTCTATGAATAAAAAAAAACTTTAAATCGAAAAAGGGGAGTGTTATTATTCCCTTTTATTTCTGAGTAAAAAAATAGCCAAGTTCATATTGGTTAATACGTATATACCATAAGCCAACCCGAGTTAGCCTACCGGTACCTTTTTAACGTCCTCCCCCCATATAACATCCACCAGCAGCATGCCCCCTATAGCCCTCACCCCCGCCCCATACAACGGCCTCTCCCCGTATGCCCTAGAACAAAGGGGTGTACTCCCTCCGCTCCTCCTCTCCGTGCGTCCTCTTCTACCATGATGTGCTGCTCCGGCTCCCTTTCTCCCTGTCGTTGCCTCACTCTCCTGCTTCTATCTCTCTTCAGGACCACTTATCATAACCACTTGAATTGCAAGCACGGATCCTGAAAGGGACTGAAATGTAGGGCCTTAAAGAATTGTGCATGACACAACTGGTAGCCAGTACAAACCGTACCCAATCTAAAACAATACATATAATTCTGCTGCCAAGGTTTAAAGGCCTGAACCAATACTTAGTACTATCTTTAAAGAGAGCCCCCGTCGGCAAAAACCCCCGTAAACTAAATAGTTTTCATAACTGGCCATTAAGAGCTTGTCTTCCCTTCATTGTCCCTCTACGCCTGAAACCGTAAGCAATGAGATTGTCCTAAGCGTAATCAATGACCTGTGAAATGTCCACTGAATCATTAGCATTCATCAACTTGTCCACTTTTTCAGAGGGGAGCACACCACACACCCCGTGCTGACTGACACCTGTTGATCGAGTGAGGCCGTAGAATGATGTGCTTCCTGGTGCTGGTGCCACGCCCCCTGCACCTGTGTGTGCCATTGTGTTGTTTAGGAAGCTACTCACAGCTTCCTGAGCGCATGTTTACAGCAGAACAGTTTCAGATTCATGGTACTCGTATGTCTGGTGTCTCTCACCTTATATTAGGAGGATGCAGCCATGTCACAATGCAAGCACACACTAGCCACTTTAGTACCTTACACACAACATGAGCAGGGTGGGGAGGGGAGTATGGGAACGGGGTGACTCACTCTGCCTCTGACCATGTGACCATCCTCATTTCCACATATAACAATAGATATTTTTACAATGATATGTCTGAAATACTCTAGATTAATCGGGGATGGATCCCTTGTGAGCTGCTCCACAGCTTATGTACAGACAATTGTCACAGACCTGATGACAGGTGTCTTTTACGTTCTTTTTTGTACACTTCCCTTCTGACTCACCGTGTATTGAAGCTTTACTTCAGGGTTTTTACAGAAACTAGACCCACATAAATTTGCTAAACCTTCTTGGACGGCCTGTCCCTGGTTTTAAGCTGCTTTCTAACCTTTTCAACACCCTACAGTATGTGATATCAAACATCTAATAACTGAGTAGCCTTCTGATAGCAAATTAACTCCACTAGTACATTGATGCTAACCGATGGCACGGGTGCCAGAGGTGGTCCTCAGACGCCCTTTCTGTGGGCACTCAGCCATCACCAAGTATGACTCCTGTAATGGCTCCTTGCAGTCCAGACATCCCAGGACTGCTGGGCACAGAGATATTTTAAGTGAACAGCTCAACCTGGGACTATTTTTCTCTTTTTGTGCCTCATGTGCTGGTTATCATGAAAATTGACAGATAAGGGTAAATAATCACAATTATGTTTCTGTTTTGGCACTTGTCGATAATAATGGGTCTTGGGTTTCTGTGTGGGCACTCGGTTCCTAAAGCGTTCGCCGTCACTGCACTAGTAGAATATGTTGAATAATCAGGGCCTGTCATGTAAGGCCAATTCTCACTATTTTTAAGATAATTCCGCTTAAACCTAGACCCATTATTGCTTCTGAAGTACTTATCGGACTTCCAAAAATCCCGACATCGGTTTTGTGCTAACCCCACTATATGGATAAAGAGTAGTGAATAACTTAGATGATTAGAATAAGCTGTATTCTATTGGATGTTCCAAGGAATGTGCACAAGGACTCCAATCTCTTTCCTTTTCAAGGGGAAACAAGGGCCTAAAATCAATCAAATGCAAAATCTTGGTGATAAGCAACACATTTTCAGAGTGCTATTCAATGAGAAATTTCTAGTTCCAAATCAGCCAGTCACCTCATGTGTCTGTGGGTTTTCTATAGAAAAAGGGATATAATACTCTCCACTTTTCTGCACCGCTCTTATCAAGACATGTGAAGGAACTACATAAAACAAAGGGCATCTGGATAAGGAAGAGGCAAGTATGTGGGTTTGTGTTTATATATGGACTGTTCTGCGGGGCACACACTTTAGTTTGCAAGGTCGATTGAGCACCCGTTCTCTGCGTATGCCTTAGTATAAAAGGGTTGTACTCTCAAGGCTACCTGTAATAAAATTTTGGGTGCAGCCCGTCCCCAGATACAAAGGTTGGGTACACCTTATATAGGGTATACAATCAAACCTGGTCTGCAAGTATATTCAACTTTTTCCCAACTATGGCAGCAGCAATACAACACCTGCTTGAGCCTGGGTTAGAACATACAAAGCCGTAGGTAATAGACACTTCTAAAAAGACCTCTCTAAGTGGTGCGTTTCACAACGTTCCTTAAAACACTTGTAATAATCTGAATCTTGAGGGTGAGTATTTTCAAACTAAGTTCGTTACGTGACATATTGAGACATGTGAAAGTGCGAGAGGCTAGTAACCAACTGCATGCTTTTTCTCTTATATATATTTTTTCATTTTTTTTTATTTTGTGCTTTATACTTGTTTCCCTAAATGATAAACATGGAAGGAATAAGGAGGGCAGGGATATGGAAAAAAAAAGATACAGGGAAGCGAACATATGGCAGGATTGATGGAACAGTAATAGTTTGCTCACTCGTAAGTAAAGAAAATAATTTGGAAGGTTTATGTTGAACAGTAATTGTGGTGTTAGAATTTGTAAATAATTTGATTGATGGCTATTTTGGACGAAAACTACTGCTAATGTAAAGCAAAACAACTACAGATACCCCCCTAAGGTCCTCTTCCATCCTGATCCCGCTGTGTCTTCTTTACTGTTGGATCTCCTGGAACAAAGAGTTAGAAAAACATCGCCGGCCGGTCGCCATGTCGGTGCTCTGGTTGTCTCTTAGAGCGTATGTCATCATCCTCTCCCATGCTTGAAGAGTGAAGTGAATGTCATCAAGACCCTTAGTTAGGAATAACCATCTAGTATCTAAAACAAAGCTAAAGCATCAGACTACCAGGAGACATAATCAGATCACAAAGTATTATGGAGACTAGTCTAAGAGACCTCTAATCGATAAAACCTTTCCCCAGGAGGGTAGCACATCTAGGTTTACAAAACCCCTGGCCCTAACAGTTGAGATTCCGACAAACAGAGAGCGCGGGAGTATTTAAGCAGCTGCAAACTTGTCAAATAACAAGTGCATGGCTATTCATGCACCAGTAGCCGAGCTGCAGTAAAGAGATGTGTGGTGCTAATCAATCCCAACAGCGCGCAACCCTAAACCCCATGTTCCACTGAGGATGTACAATAAAGACACATCAGCTCCTTCTCTTCACACTCCATGGATACAGGGGATAACGCTCACACAGTTTTTATCGAATCCCCTATGATCTGTTTGTTGTACTATGAAATTTTAAGTTTTGGTCCCGTACACCTTGGCACATAATCATTATGTGACTGACCTGACCCCTGGCTATTCGCTTCCCTGCTGCTACCCTTCTGCCTTGATCCTGGATGCCTAGGTTGGTTAATTTCCAGAGACACAGCCTTTCCTTTACTATGAGAACTTTGAGGGCCTTCCACGTTCGTTTGACCTTTTTTGCCTAATTACATCACGTTACACGTTCCGTTTAACAAACGCTGTAAAGCAATGTTACACATGCGTTAAAAGGGTAAGGCATTCGTTTTGTTAACGCATGTGTTAACCTTGCGTTTACAAATGTTAAGGTAATTGTAATTAGGCAAATTACCTCACACTCGCTGTTTGTATATGCGTTTCAACGCAATGAAAACGCAACGCAAACGCAACGTGTGAACCGCCCTGGTCATGTGAATACCCATAGCTCATGAGCTGGGCCCAGCAGAGAGCTACACCAAAGGGTCTAATATGCCTTTTACATCAAATAACAGCTGATGGTTATGTTTAATATAGACTTTGTTTTCCTTGACATTCCCTTACCCTCCGCTTCCTTCACTTGGTTGTAACTTGATGGACCATATGTGTTTTTTCAACTATCTATGAGGTACTACCCCCACCTATATGAAACATAATTTTTCCATCTTATTATATAGCCAAGTCATACATGAAATAAACTCTGACCTGCACACGAACACTGTAACAGTACCAGAAAGCGTATGCCATAAGACAGGGACTCTTCCATTATAGTAACCTTTATGATGCAAGACTCCCCTCCTCGTACTGTGCTCAGCATGGGATCAACCAACTCACAGGTCTGTTTCCTTGGACTTTGGCACACTTCATTTGTCAGGGACCCCTAAGAGAGAGTCTGTAATGATGTCACTCTTGATTTAAATTTGGGACTTCTCAGTGTATTACCGTGATGGAATTGACATCTCCTTTTCTAGCTTTAGTACATGCAGTTGATTTGTCTCTTGTTGCCATTTGTTATATATAATATTTTTATTTTAAAATGATGAGAGTAGTGTGTGTATTTATTAATTGTTTTGTTTTTCTATATTTAGCCCCTGGATTCACTGGAATTATTTGTATAGTGACCCTTTAAATGTTTGCACACATGGGCTTTTTGTTTGCTATGTTAGACCGTTGCTATTTTGGGTATCACTTATCACGGACCACTCAAGCTTTTTTTCCATTTTCCTTCCATTGAGTTATAGAAATATGCATGTTATAGTGGTTTATGGTAATTCCTGTGCATTCAACTACCTCTCCTATTGTATTGGGCAAGTGTCATTTGCAAAGGGCACTCCATCAATTATTCGTGTGTTTTTAGGCATAGTCAAGATAGAAATGAAATTCATTGTTCACAATGAATAATCACACTAATGAGGGGGTATTTTTTTAGGATTCTGCATCCTGCCAGTGGTTAACAAACCATGAATAATGCAATTACTACACTTTGCTATTATTCCCATTCCCCTTTTCCCTTCTCCTCCAAGCCGGGAAGCACATGGAGGAGCTTTGAAGGGGGGTGGGCTGCCATGGGTCCCCTTGTCTGCGCACGTCCTTGCTGCTAAACTAACCCGCTGATTCAAGTTCATGAGGGGAAGCAGCAAGAGTTCGGCTTGGTGGATGTGGTTGACATATCATTGCGTAGGCACAGTATATCGCCCTAAGTAGTTCTTTATCAATAGTTGAAAAGTACAGAGTCGTGGACTGTGGGCTTGGTTACCCTTGCCGTTTCCCTTGGGTCTTTCTTACATCCATATACATCTTACTTTTGTCTCTTGATGTTGCGGTGGAATCGGTGGCGACCGAATACAGCTAAGATAGCAGGAAGTGTGCCGGAGGATTTCGTGAAAAATAGACGAAGAGCCTTACGGAACGGCGGTCTCAGTCAACTATCCGACATGCGATTCATGCAGCGCGGGATTAAAGACCAGTGTGTCGCAAGATCAACGCCTTACATACACTGGGACAAGAAGTGAACTCTTGCGGACCTGAGGAGGAAGCAACACATCAGGAATCGTCTACGATCTTTGTAATGCGCAAAGTTCATTCTCGGTTGGACAACACCCGCGGGGATCGCAAGGACCAAGTAAATTTGTTGTATATAAATTTTTGGTGAACATGATTAACTTTCTGTATGTTTATAACAAATGTAGGTTAATGCACCGGGTATGTGTTGATCTCTTTGTATTTTACTAGCTTTCATGATTTCTATTGTGATACACTAAAGACATGGGTGCAGATTTTATCAGTGCTTGAAGTCAGAATATTTCGTGGCCCTTTATGTCCAGTGTGGAATAACTCTGTCAGGACACGTTATGAAGTGGATAGCTTTTCAAAAATATGCAACTATGTGCTGAATCTCTCCAGTCCTTCGGAGTGAAAGCAGTGCCCGCACTAACTGCACATGTGAATGGCCCTTATCTCTGCCATCTACACCGGTATGAGGATTGTAAACCAGAACTTAACATGGTAGGTGTGTTGCCCCCTTTGGCAGGATCCACTCTTCTTTAAGCTTACTATGCCCTGTTTTTTAAGGAAAAAGCTTTAAAAATTACACAAGACCCTGAGGGGCTCCACTGCTCCATTAACGCTATCCCACGAGGATAAATACACGGCACTCACCGGCACAGGTAACGAACCAGATACAGTTTCGACACGGCGCCACGACTAGCAACGGGCCGTTTCGGCGCACACGCGCTTCCTCAAGCCTCAGACCTCGCGAGACCACAGATACGGGTAAAATACCTGCCCCGGTCCATAGTCTGGACAACCATAAACAATGCAATCTTAAAAACATATACATATGTCTACATGCAGTTAGGGATATCACCTATGCACATACATAGTAGAACTCTACTTAAATAATAGCTTCAACAGACACATATATTACAGTAGCTTCAGCACGGCTAAGGACGATCTAGATACATCGGGCCGGGATAAAGCGCATGGATCCCTGTAAGTTTTGAAATAACAGTGGGCCAACCTAAGGGGAAGACACACATGGCGTTTTTGGCCATTTTTGGGCCGTTTTTTACTAGTCGTTTTCAGATAGTTAAACCGCATGCGTTGAAAATTGCAGTTTTGTCCGAACTTGCGCAATGAAAAAAAGACAAAAACGCATGCGTTTTCAAAAACGCATGCGTTTTCAAAAAACCATGCGTTTTTTAAAAAACGGTGCGTTTAACGCATGCGTTTTTAACGATCTGAAACGCACTTAGTAAAACGTCCCAAAAGCGGCCAAAAACGCCATGGTTTCTTCACCCTTAGGCTGGTGCCTACCGTGCGCTTTTGTCTGCTTTGCATAGAAACGCCGATGCATCGGGCCGAGGCCCTCCCCGGTGGGGGCGCTACTTGTCTGCGTTTGCGTTCGCAACGCAGACAAAAGCGCCACATGTGGCCCAGCCTTGGGGAAAGTTAGTAGAGGAGCAACGGTAAAGAGAAAGGCCAGGAAAAACATACAGAAGTGTAGATAATACAAAACTCTAAGTCTCCATACACATTATCCCCTACGGGACACAGCATCTTTTGCCTAAAGGACGCAGCCCCATTTTTCAAATCTGGCCTGTGTCCGATCAGTGTTCTAGCGTGGTAACGCTGTGGATATCACAGGGATTTTTAGATTGTTTTTCCTTGACACATTGTACTTCAAATTGTTAAAAAAAATTGGGATAAATCTTTGCTTTTAGTTAGAAAAAACAAAATTTGGCAAAAATTTGAAAAATCTTTTATTTCAACGTTCTAAATTCTCTACTTTGATTCAAAAGTCATGAGCACCCAATAAATTCATAACTTACATTTCCCAAATGTCTGCTTTATGTTGCATGGTTTTTCAAGATTCCACAATTTACTAGAATGTTATGAGGCTCAGAATTTGGTGCCATTTTTCACATTTTTTGTAAAATCGCCAAACCTATTTAGATGGACCTGCTCACTTCTATGACACTGAGAGGCCTATGGCGAGACTCGTAAATTACCCATTGTGGAAACCACCCCTAACTATAAAAACCATTTTAAGAATGTTGTTAACCCTTTACGTTTTTATAGGGGTTAAAACAAATGGAGGTGAGTCTGCAAATTGTAATATTTTTTCACAATACAACTCATTTGGGTGGAATTTTACATTTCTAATGGTAAAATGAAAAAGGCTCCACAAAGTTTGATACGCATTTCTCCCGGTACACCGGATACCCTACATGTGGTGGTAACCTGCTGTATGGGCGCCCGGCCGGGCATAGAAGGAAGGAGGCGCCTATCAAATCAGATTTGCTATGTACATTGTACAGGCCTATATTTTTTATTTGTCCCTATAGGGGCTTTTTCTTTTGCCACATGAGATGCACTTTTCTATACTAATTTTGGGCAGCTATGCTAATTGGGAGATTTAATTAACTTCTTTGTTGGGGAGGAATGAAATCATCAATTTTTAGGAAATTTTATGTGGTTTTTTTTTTGGCCGTTAACCATACCATAAATAGTATATTATTTATTCTTTGGTTCGCCACGTTATGAAAATACTTCATTTATATTATTTTTTATTTTTTCCCATTTTTATACTGTATAAAAAGTAATTTGGCAAATGTTGTTAATTTTAGCATCAACCGTCTTCAAATGCATAACTTTGTTTATTTTCACCTCCAAATCTGTTAAGGGCTTATTTTTGCAGAATGATAGCTCTTTTTAGTGGTCTTATTTTAGTGCGGTAACTTTTTAAAATCACTTTTTTAGAGCATTTTTAAGGGCATTAATAAAAATCATCTTTAGCAGAGAGAGTTTTTTTAGGTTGTTTTTTACGTGGTTCACTTTGCGTATCTACGATTCTTTTTATTATACCTATTGTAACGGACGCAGGGATACCAACATATGTGGGGTTTTTGTGTATTTTATATATACATTGTCTGAATAAACACATTTGGAGAATCTTATTCATTTTACATCACCATCTTTTTTTATGCATAATTCTTTTTTTTTTGGCAGATAATCTTTTTATGGGGCTTATTTTTTGGCGAGAACGGTTGTTCTTTTTAGTGGCTTATTTGTGAGTGCATCATTTTTTAATCACTTTTAGGACATTTTTAGGGGTATTATTAAAAATTATCTTTTTTCGGAATGTTTTTTGTCTTTTTTTCCCCGCGTTTACCGTCGGTTCCATTAACGATTCGGTTTTTTATGCAGATTGTACGGACGCGGCAATACCAATATCGCGTGTTTTTTTGTGTTTTATGTTTTTATACTTTAGTTAATTGTTTTTTGGAAAGTGACATTTTAGGGCTTTTATATTTTTATGTATTATATTGTATTTATTTAATGTTAGTGTTAACTGTTTTTGCTATTTACTTATCCATACTTAACTTAAACAGTGATCCTGATCACTGGTTTAATCAATACACTGCGCTACAATACTATTTATTGTAGAGCAGTGTAACTGTCTGAGCAAGCTTGCGCATGCTCAACAGTTTACAGCCAACCCGGAAGGGTCTGGCTGCCATGGAGACCGGCACGCTCCGGCACATGCCAGTCCTCGGAGCTGCCCGGAAGAGGATCGATCCCCCGTAACGGCACGGGGATCCGATCCACAGCGCTACACACCGTTCCACGCCGCGTCATGTTTGACCGCGGCGTGTAAGGGGTTACACACCCGCGATCGGAGCCGCTCCGATCGCGGGTGTTAGCGCAGCTGTCAGCTGTACTAGACAGCTGACAGCCGTGCTTCTGATAACCGCTCCGTTCGTGAGCCGTGCCAGAAGGACGTTATAGAACGTCCCCGTGCGCTAGTATCTGCCCCGGGAGCAGTCTATAACGTCTCCAGGTGCGCCTAGGGGTTTAATGGGATCGAATACCAAGAGGCGTTTTGTTGATGTGATGAATCACAGGAAAATGCTCATGTCGTTCCTGTCATTCAATCCCATCGGGCCCAGCGCATTGTATTTCAAGATAAGTCTCCCTTCTAGCCGTAAAAGATTCTTTTGGCAGTTGCCTCCTCAGGGATCAACCTCTACTTTTTCAAGCCCCATAAACTTAAGTACATCGGGATTCCCCCCATGTTTTTCTCTGACGTGGTTGATGAGAGGAAGGCAACCTTTTCTGGTAACTATTGAGTTAAAATGTTCACCTGCAATTAATGAAGGATCTGACCTTGTGGTATGAACCTCCCAACCTGATCGTCCCTACTTGCAAATTGAACCTGCTATGGCACCTGGAGACCCTCAGGCTCATTTGCACTATTTTAAAAGTATTTTTTTGTAAACACAAGGACAGGAGAAGCTAAAGGAGTGCATTTGGCAGAGGGGGCACACACCTGCATGTCTGTGTGCATGGTTTACAACCCTTCATCCTGGTGGTAGATGTCCTTTAACTCTTTATGCGTCATGATGATCCAGACAGAGTTGAAGTTGTGGTTGACCCTTTTCCATATGCTCCATTGCAAAAACAGCCTTGTACACTGTAAATAGATTACCTGTATAAAAGACTCTTGAATCCCTTAAGGCCTTATTCCATATGATTTATCTGCTTTCAAGAAATTATATATTGGATTAGTTAGAGGAACCTATGCCTTGAGGCCAGCTATGTACCTATATCCTTAGGCTGCATTCAGAAGAATGTGTCCTCGGCCGGGCTCCAGTCAGCGTGCTGGAGAGGAGGAGGGATGAGTGCTACCCACCTCTACCCTCTCCATAGAAAACAGTGCCACTCGGCCGATATTACGGCCAAAGATCGAACCTGCTCTATCTTTTTTGCGATCACGAATTGATGAGCACATATTGTCCCTACAACGGCCGTCTGAATGAGGCCTTAGATGTAGTAAAGGGTGATTCTATATGTATTTTATTTGTCAGTATAAAAGCAATTGGATCATTTTAGTTTTCTCTGATAAACAGGGTGACATTACTAAGAACAGTACAACATGTACCAGCGGAATGGGGTAGATAGAACAATAGAACAGATGATCCCATGGGATATGTACAAACATTGTCAAATGTGTGCCCATCCCATTAAATGATGAAATGGAGGAACCTGCACTGTCCGCCTGGAAAACCTGTACTAGTAAAACATGCTTTCTAAGTAAAGGATAAATCTGTCATCCTGTGCATGACCCGATCATTTATCTTACTCGTACAACTGCTAAAAATGATATGAGTAAAGTTCTGGAGAAGGAAATGAAATCTTTATCTAGAGACGTCACTGTGCAGCAATTGTTATGGAAGCATGAAACAATATTGTTTTATCCTACGCAGATTGTATTGTTTGTATCACCTGTTCATTCATGTTACCACTGGAGATTTTATGGGAACACAGTTACATAGTTTATACAGATGGGAAAAATAACAAGTTAGAAAAATCAAATGTATAATAATACCGTCTAGATCTAGAACAAGGCAAAAACCTCTATGACTTTCTTCTCTAATTATCAGAATAAATCTGTGGATGAATGTCCCATCTACTAGAATCTAGTTCTCATATTCTTTTCAAGTCCATTTTGCACTTGAGTAATGTATCAAAATGCATCAATCACAACATCGTGTCTCAGAGTTAAATAGTCTCATTGCTCTTAAAGGACACCTACCATTTGATTTCATGCACTATGAACCTAACATACTTTGAGAATGCTGTAGGAATGCTGATGCAGAAACATATCTTGTTTAATCCCCGAGTAGAGTGGTTTTGTGGAAAAAAAAACAAACAATTATAACTTTCAGGATCTTGGGAAAGCTGGTTTGTCTTCAGCCAACACGTAAGTACAAATACTGGCCCTGCATGTAAATGTCACAGGAAGTCTCTGGATTAGTGACATAACTTCAGATATGTCTGGTCCCAGCAGTGTGTCTCTTCTGTAACTGTAAGGAATGAACAGGGGTGAACCCAACCTTTCTGCTACCTGAGGTGAGCCATAAAGTGACGCCCCCCCATATATGTAATATATCAGATACAGCGTAAAAAGTAGATACAGCGTGCCGCCATGTAGTATAAAATGCATACAACGTGCCGCCATGTAGTATAAACTGCATACAGTGTGCCGCCATGTAGTATAAAATGCATACAGCGTGCCGCCATGTAGTATAAAATGCATACAGCGTGCCGCCACGTAGTATAAAATGCATACAGTGTGCCGCCATGTAGTATAAAATGCATACAGTGTGCCACCATGTAGTATAAAATGCATACAGCGTACCGCCATGTAGTGTAAAATGCATACAGCGTGACGCCATGTAGTGTAAAATGCATACAGGGTGCCGCCATGTAGTGTAAAATAGGTAAAGTGTACCACCAGGTACTGTAAAATGCATACAGCGTGCCGCCAGGTATTATAAAACTAAAATTGACATGGCGCAGAAGCCATGCAAATGGGTGCTGCTGACAAATAGTGGCTTAAGTGATCTTGTGGGCCTGAGGCCAGCGATTAGTTGCAGTTGTCACATATGCCTATCTGCCAAGTCACTAATAAGCCAGCATGGAACAAACACAATCTTGGCACTTATTCGCAAATTCAGAGAGCGTGGCTTTATAAAATGGTCTTTTACAATTGAAGGATAGAGCAGCAAGAAGGGTGAGCGGGATTCGTTGTTTTTTCTACATATATATTTGGTATAAGACTTGGGACATATGTTGTGTAACTGCCTTGGAATATCCACAGCCAACATTTACCACAATTGCCTGCCCTGCAAAGATTGCTACAGAAATTGACTTGCTGGAGGGTTTATCATAGTATTTCATAGCTTATAGTGGCTTAGAAGGCTTGATAATGTGGCACATAAGGCATTATTCATCACAATGGATTTACCAATTTTAAGTCAAATAGTTTTGTGAAACTAGATCCTCAGTATTTCCTGTGCCAAAGAAGGACTGGTGTGGATTTGTGCATACATTTGTGTCAAAATCTATGGGTTGGACATTTATGAGTACTCTCACACTAGTTTCTGGTGTAGAAGCACTGAAATTACTTTTGGGTCTATGCCACCTGTTTAAGCAAAACTACTCCAGGCCGGTCCTGGCGTATGTTTTGCCCGGTGATGCAGCCTATGCCTCTTGATGTATTCAGCAGGACACGGTGGCGTGGCTTTGATCATATGCCAGTGCACACAATAAATTACCCCCTATATTTGTTTGTTAAACAGAGTCAAAAGTGGAGTTGGTAGACAAAAAAGGCAGTAATAAGACACAAATTGGCAGTTGTGCAACATTTATAACTACAACTACTGACATAACAACAATGATACATTTTAGCAATCGAGACAAGTAACCATTTTATACTAATGACCTAAATAGAAATTCCTTTATGTACCAAATGTTACACAAAATGTAGAGAAGCACACGGCAAGAGGGGGAAGTGATCCAATACTATCCTTGCAGTTTCCTCAATGATTTACAATGCCCCAAGGTCACACTACATACCACTAATAACTCTCCCGCATCTGAACTACATTCTTTCCTCATTTACAATTTTGACTCTATTCACAACCTTTGTGACGGATATTTATGTGAATTGACTAAATTGCTTGATCCAGATATGTCAAACCAGTGAAATTAATTTAACATAGTTGTATCTGTCAATTCTTGTCATTGCTGTCAGTATTCACTGTAATGGGCCAACCTTTGTAACTTTATAACACTGTAACCTGAGGGACCACTGTAGGGTTTCCATATACTGCACACAGCTGCTACACCTACACTTGCTGCTCTACTGCTGAAGTACGTCATATACCAGTGATGGCGAACCTTTTAGCGGCCGAGTGCCCAAAAAGACACCCAAAACCCCCCTTATTTATCGCGAGGTGCCAGCCAAAAATTAACTTACTGCTCCCTGTCCAATCATATTGGCCTCCTAAGGACAGCAACACAGAAGAAAGATAACAAATTTGCATAATTTTAGCTTCTTTCCAGTGTCCCTCTGTAGACCTGTAGGGGCCAGCAGCAGGTCCTCCAAAGATAATTCGGCCTTGTCTATTCATTCTCCCTCTTCCTACAGTCCCAAGTAGTGAAGTCAGTATCAAAATATGACTGAAAGAAGCATCTTTTAAGTTGCTTGGAACTGCAGGAAGATTCTTCGAGTCCTGTCTGGTGCGCTTGGGCGATGGCCCAGCTGCCCACAGAAAGGGCTTTGAGTGCCACCTCTGGCACCCGTGCCATAGGTTCGCCCGCCACTGTCATATACTGTTGCATTAGCCACACTGTGTGATCACATAGTTATTTAACCTGAGATATTTTCAGTTGTGTCTGGTTAAGATAATGATTCCAGAGAGCTGATGGATGCTTCTGAACATCTCCTCCATTGTTTTCCCTCTGTAGTATAATTTTTTCATTCAAAGGGTTTTCTGGGATCAGAATATAGATAAGGATACTAAGTGTTGGAAACCCACCAATCTGATTTTGATGACTAATTCTAGGGATAGGTCAGTAATCTAATTGGAATCTGGAAACCCTTTTAATACTTAAAAAAAAGAATTAAAACTGAATTAAATAAATAGACAAGTAGATTCCATTATTTGACAGTGAAATGTCTATAGGATAGAACATGGGAAAGTGGCCACAAACTAAAAAATAATCCTTAAAGGGAACCTGTCACCAGATTTTATCCCATTTAATCTATTGGTCACTGAGGTAGGGGATGAAATGTCCTTTTTTTCGAGTTCCCTCTTTTATGTTTAATATCATTTCCAAACTCACAAGATTAGTGAAGTGTAAAGGCTGAAATGGGAGTGTCAATTTAGACCCCACTATCTTCAGTTATGTAGTACTTCTTTTTGATGTCATATTAAATATAAAATTCAGATGACATCAGGTTGGTGGTTCTGTGATCTTTACAACTGAACACATAGTTGGAAATGCAAGCTAACAGATAACAATCCAATTCCTTTTTTCTAGATACTAGAGAACTAAAGATAGGGGCGTCTAAAGTGACACTGCCCCTGTAATCTCTAAACTTCACTCATCTCAAACTAATATGACTCTTCCCAGCTATTTTTGACATGCCTTTGGAGGAGATTATCTACAGGAAAAGGGATGAGATTTCACATAAAAGAGGGTATTCCAGAATGGACATTTCATACCCTACCTGAGAGGTCTGAAGGTTTAATCCAGTAAAACCTAGTGACAGTGTCCCTTTACACCAAATTGAAACAGGATTAATCACTGTGAAGGACTCTATGACTTAGATATAATCCACTGACTTTATTGCTGTAGGGAAAATGTGAAAGCAAATCTACATAACATGATGATGTAGATATATGTTTCACTCGTGCCTTATCTACAACAATAATCACATCAAAAATAATCCATTTCTGACAGATGAAATCATCTCGCAGACTGGAGGATGACTGGATTATAACTATCCTATGAACCTGTAATGACTGATACTGTCAGTGCTGTGTTATTCCTGCATAAATTAATCATCATATATAAAATTGTCATTTTATAGATACATATGCACGGCACCATGACCAGAACCTTAAAAATGCAGTCTCTTTATTGCCGTAGAGCTTTCCCTATGATTCTGCTGTTCCAATTATGTATTTTGGACATGTGTTTGCTACACACCCTAATGGGTAGGGTGCTCGAGATATTCCACACAACACACCTCTCAGTATTATTCCATCCCATATGCTGAAATCTTAGCAGTAAACTGAGAACTTCTTTACATTTCAGCAATATCTGTGGGCTCAGATTCTGCTCATCTGAAAATATTACATATTTCCATATTTAAAGGAAACCTGGTATCCAGGCAGAGCATCTAGTGAGTCAAAGTGGTGGTATACATATGCACGAGTCTGGCGGCTTGCTCTCACCTTTGTAGAAAATCCACACCTCCTTTTCCATCTGGTTGTCTGGGCTGAATTATCACACATATGTCCACTGCTGCCATGTAACACTAAGCAGTAGGTAAAGCTAAGCAGTAAAGCCACACATGTACGTACCGGGCTGACTTACGTTTGTATAAATTCGGCCTAAGGTATCCTATTTATTTGATACAAAAATCCACAGTTAGTAACATTTCCATACACCTTCATCAGACCCTGATTGCATTGGAAGAAAGAAAGTAATAGACGTGTAAGTAGAAGTAGCAATGTAGGAGAAGTGTTAGTAAAACCACAATTCAATATCACAACATGTTTCTTGTGAAATCCACTCTGCCGCAATGCTGGAAGCTCTTATATGTCTATGTTGAAAAGACAACCTGTCGATGTGACACTAAGTATAACCACTGAACTTCTTTGGTGGACCATGGGGTGGGCCTGTTCTGAGTTGAACCTGTCTTGTTAAACGACTATATGGTCTAGGCCACTGTAATGCAGCTCAGTTTCAGGGTGTCACCCATATTCTTATAGCTTTGATCAGTGATGGGGAACCTTTTAGAGGCCGAGTGCCCAAAGTACAAGCAACACCTAATTATTTATCGCAAAGTGCCAATACAGTAACTTAAGAAGTAAGTTATTGTTTGCGGCTCTATCACAGCTTTAAATCCCATCAGCGTCTTGAGGAAAAGAAAGAGGAGAAATTCAGATAATCATTGTAGCTTCTCCTGAACAGGAAAAGTTGATGGGCGGGTAACCCAAAGATAACCAGCTCTGTCAACTCTACTGGAGTCCCAGGTAGCCATGGATGCTATGCTTTAAAATAGTTCTGAGTGAGGAATGTCCTGGACATCCTCTGACTTCAGGAAGAGGCCTTGTCTGGTGAACTCTGTGCTAGGAGATGGCCCAGGTGCCCACAGAGAGGGCTCTGAGTGCCACCACTGGCATCTGTGCCATGGGTTCTCCATCACTGACCTAGGGCATCTTTATGTAGAGACCCTCAGACAGTGCTTTGTTTTGAGGTGCGGTGTTGACCAATATGAGAGCTGTAACAAATTTACCACACCCGAGACCTGGTAACACTAATGAGCCATGACCAAGGAGGGAAAATGGATAATTGGGTAACATTTTCACTTAGGGTTGTACCCACTTTTCATGTCAGTGATATAGAAAATAATGGCTGTAAGATGAGGGAACGCAAAATGTACACAGTTATAGAAGCTGTACACTCACTACTTTACATTACAGGCGGTCCCCTACTTAAGAACACCCAAAAAACAGAGACCCAAAAAATTTTGGCTGGGTTTACAATTATAAAGTATACAGTTCCAACTTACATACAAATTCAACTTAAGAACAAACCTACAGACCCTATCTCCCATCAGCGTCTTGAGGAAAAGAAAGAGGAGAAATTCAGATAATCATTGTAGCTTCTCCTGAACAGGAAAAGTTGATGGGCGGGTAACCCAAAGATAACCAGCTCTGTCAACTCTACTGGTGTCCCAGGTACCCATGGATGCTATGCTTTAAAATAGTTCTGAGTGAGGTACGTCCTGGACATCCTCTGACTTCAGGAAGAGGCCTTGTCTGGTGAACTCTGTGCTAGGAGATGGCCCAGGTGCCCACAGAGAGGGCTCTGAGTGCCACCACTGGCATCTGTGCCATGCGTTCTCCATCACTGACCTAGGGCATCTTTATGTAGAGACCCTCAGACAGTGCTTTGTTTTGAGGTGCGGTGTTGACCAATATGAGAGCTGTAACAAATTTACCACACCCGAGACCTGGTAACACTAATGAGCCATGACCAAGGAGGGAAAATGGATAATTGGGTAACATTTTCACTTAGGGTTGTACCCACTTTTCATGTCAGTGATATAGAAAATAATGGCTGTAAGATGAGGGAACGCAAAATGTACACAGTTATAGAAGCTGTACACTCACTACTTTACATTACAGGCGGTCCCCTACTTAAGAACACCCAAAAAACAGAGACCCAAAAAATTTTGGCTGGGTTTACAATTATAAAGTATACAGTTCCAACTTACATACAAATTCAACTTAAGAACAAACCTACAGACCCTATCTGCCTGTAGACCCGGGGACTGCCGGTATATCAAATGGTTTCCCATCTAACGATATAGTAAAATATCTCCAAGATGCAAACGTTGTATTCACATTTGTGAGATACTGTATGCATGCCAATCTAAATTCTCAGAGGTTGACCTTACTCTGTACTTTTACAAGGCAATCTGTAGAAAGAGGCTTAGAACTGAACCTAAAAAGCAGATTAAACACTTTCTAATGGCAACTATCTGGGTCATGAAAATAATCACTGTTGTCCAATGTGTAACATTTATGGAATTTAATGAACGCTTCACATATGCTTTTCGACATACACTGCTCCTGTTTTAGTCACCTGTCCACACGTTAATGCCTATGAGCTAGACTTTGTCAGGTTTGTAGTTAAAGTTTATGTTCCAATTAAGTACCAGTACATACACGGTTACATTGCATACATTGCACTGTCCATAAATCACACAAAAAAATAAAAATGACAAAGAAATATGAAATCTAGAACAATTTAAAAAAGTGTTTGTTTTTTTTCTAAATGCGGCCGTTCCAGCACATAACAAGTACAAATTACAGCACAGTGGGATGAGACGGAGAGGTGAGTACTAATCATCTACCATCATTGAATCTGATGTTAGATAACCTTTAACTCCTTCAAGACCCAAGTTTTTTTTTTCCCCTTTTTTGCTGTTCCGTTCACACCTGTCACAGGTGGTCCCGCGACCCATATCGCGGGCTCACCCGTGCTCCCCTGGGCTCACAGGAGCGGCGCCAGCGCAGCTCACCTTTCTCCGTTCCGGATTCTTGGCCGAGCTCCGCCAAGGAGACGGGGACGCGCGCGGCACCTTCAGTAAATTTAAAGGTCCAGCACACGACTGATTGGTGCGCTGGCTGATCACTTCCCCTTTAAAAGTCCAGCACCTTCTTTACTGCTTTGCTGGATATTTGTGCCTCACAGCCTGAGAGAAAGCTCTATAGCAATTAAACTGCGTTCCTGTGTCTCCCGGGTTCCAGTGTCTCCCGCGTTCCAGTGTCTGCTGCATTCCTGAGTCCCTCCGTGTTCCTATGTACCAGCTTTCCACCGTGCTGCTGTCCTGTGTGCAGTGTTCCCATACCCATCTGCTTGGACCTCCCGTTGCTGACCACGGATTGGACGTTGCATCTTTGCTGCCTGCCCTGACCCTGGACCTGACCACAAGATTGTCTACTGTTTCTGTACCTCGACCTTGGCCGCCACTGCAAACAAGACACACCTGTGAAATGATCTGATGGTACCACGCTGCAGCTAGTCCAACCAGCTTTGCGGCGGGCTCTGGTGAAAATCGGATGCTACTTAGACTCCGGTCCCAGATAGTGGCTTTTGTCATTGTCTGCAGTGGTCCAGAGCCTCTCCTTCCACAACCGTAACTTCTTGATATTTTCGTTTACATAGCTATATATGCGAGAAAACTTGCACTTTCTATTTATGTGATTTTATATTCTGTGCCATGTACTGGGAAGCTGGAAATTTGCAAATGTGGTAAAATTGGCAAAAAAAAAATTGGCATCATATTTTGATGGGCTTTATTTTTAAAACTTTTTATGTGCGTTTGAAACGAGACCTCTCCTTTATTCTATGGATCAGTGTGATCGCAGAGATACCAAATTTCTATAGTTTAGTTATAGTTTTTGAATACATAATTCAAAAACCGTGCATAAAAAAATGCCTTGTGTTGCCATATTCTGACACCCTTAACTTTCGTATGGAGCTATGTGAGGTGTCATTGTTTGCGGGATGGGATGATGTTTACATTGTTACCATTTTAAAAACTGTAAATTTTTATTAAACTTTTTATTAAAATTTTTATTGGAGGCAAAATTTTGAAAAAGCATCGATTCGCGCATTTAGACACTACTTTCCATTATGAGGCTGCTCACAGAGAATAATTGTTTTTATAGTTTAATAGAATAGAATGGACATTTTGGGATGTGGTGATAGGTTTAAGATTTTACTTATTTATTTCTATATTTGTTCTAGGGAAAGTGTGGTGATTTGAATTTAAAAAATCTTTTCTATTATTTAAGCCCCACTTGGGAACTTGAACCCTATCCCTATTCCAAATTGGAGGACCCACTATAGAATCAGCCATAGAAAAAAACCCAAACATTAACATACAGAAAGTTTTTCACAGGCAATTTTTGAACCTTTTGTTTTCAATAACCTTTTAACAAAAGAGGAATTTATAGAGTTAACAGTACATTTGGGCCACATTTCTTTATCTGATTATTTTTAACTATATTATATGGAAACGTCTGTGCTTTTATAGCTGCTGCTTGATGCCGAGTGCTGCTGCTTAGCTTATTTGTAACCATAATGCTGTCTAAAATGAGGAAAAGAAAAACATTATTGCTGCCCCTTTTCTCTAAAAATATGAGCCAAATCGTTTATTAGGGCAGAAGTATTCAATTATCAACATGAAACGGTTCATGTATCTGTTATGACTACTCTTTGTTATCTGAATACATTTCTATGCTTTATCATCCTTCACTGTCTGGAATGCTGTACTGCACGGTCATATGTAGGTTCTGTGGCCTGGATTTATTATATTGTCCATGGGTACCCGATATTGGATAACCTCTGGTTCTAAGGGTTATACATGCAGTATTTGATGCTCAATTATCAGTATTTAACCATTTTGATCCGTATCTGCTTTTGGCTTCAAAAATTGCATCTGAAAACCTGAATATGTGGACGCACCCTAAGGGTAATGTGGCACCAGAAATAGGAGTCACCCAGGAGTCATGTGATACCACTTTTGAGCATGCCCTGTGTGATCTAGAAAATCCCTAGTTATGTAGCCTATACAGGTAGTGCCCATTTATGTACATGGTTCTGGTTTTGTTCTTAATTTGAATAAGAGTCGGAGCAGGTATATTTTAGAGTGGAACTCCAGACAAAATTTTGTTTGTCCCTATTTTCAAAATTTGGCTTTCTAATGGGAATAAGGATTAAAAGACATCTCTCACCAGGATGAAGGATTGTAAACCAATCACACTGACATACTGGTGTGTGCCCCCTCGGGCAGGATCTGCTCTTCTTTTAGCTTCTTATGCCCTGTTTCTTAAGGCTTTTCAAATGAGCCTGACAGGCTCCTTCCTCCATATGTGTTAATGGGGGCTGGAGCCCCTCAGGCTCTATTTGCATCATTTTTAAAGCTTTTTTTTTTTAAAAAAAAAACAAGCCATGAGAAACTTAAAGAGGAGCAGATCCTGCCAGAGGGGACACACAAGTATGTAAGTGTGCTTGGTTTACAATCCTTGATCCTGTGGCACAGGCACTTCTTAAATACCTGTGCAAACAGTTTGGACTGTCAGGGATCTGAGTCCGTGGACCCTCTGGACCATGGCGGGAGATGGTACTAGCCGACACCTGGGACTGGAGTCTAAGTGGCACCTGGTCTTCACCAGAGACCACTGCAAAGCGGGATGGTCTTGCAAAGCGGGGTACTACCAGGCCGTTCCATGGGTGCAACCAGCCCACGTTGACAGCCAAGGTAGCAATGAAGGAGACAATCTGTACCCGGGGTGACAGTGGGAGAACAGCACAAGAAGGCACACTAGGACTCACATCAGGAATTGCAGGAACTGATCACGATATTTTTATGATAAAATCTATATTAAATTTGAACTATAGGATCTTGTATAGCTATAATATTTGGTCACTATTAGAAACAGGTGTTTTCTCAAAAAAAGAATTTAAAGCACAGCACCTTATGTTTGAATTGATGAATTGGGTTTGGGAAAAACCTAAAGAAAAACTACACTATAAAGGATATTTAGACTGTTCACCGCTGTGGGGTTACACAAATAGAAATTTAAAACCTTTGAACTACTCTAAATTTTGGGTGGGGACTTTTCGTACTACCCTACCCCAATGTCTTTAATGTCAAACTGTTCCTTGGAAGCATTATGGTCTTGATTAAACTTTGCATGTTTATTGACTCTATGTAATCAATCTCTGGCTCAGGTGGCGTGTCATTCCACTGCTTATATGATCCCGGGCCGTCAACTATATGTACAATTCATATTACATTTGCTTCCATTTTATGACAAACTATGTTTTGGTTTACTGTATTTTGTATGTTTCAATAAATGTTTATTGACTCTAAATTTTGGGTGGTGAAGGGAGTGTGTTTCTTTGTTAAAATATAGAATGATGGTGGCCTAAAGCCTTTTGAGGAGATGGCCAAAGAATTCATTCTAGATGGAAGAGACTGGTATTTTTATGTGCAACTGAGGTGTGCCTTTAAAGAATATAGGAAAAGAGATAAATATCTAATGGAAAAGCATCCATTGGATTTTCTTTTTGATAGCAAAGTAAGGAGAAAAGGTATAGTGTGTAGAGTATATAAAGCCTTATTAAATAATCAAGAGACTCCTCCAGCTAAGGGGGGATTTGACGAATGGAAAAAAGTGATTCCCGATCTATCCATGGAAGCATGGGTAGACGCACTTAAAATGAATAAAAGATATCTGTCTCACATTATCTCCCAAATATTCATCTTCCATAAAGCTCACTACACCCCAAAAAGAGTGAATAGATTTAGGAACACAAGAGATGAAAAATGCCCAAAATGTAATTTAGAGGATGCAGATCTAATACTTATGTTGTGGTGATGCCCTAAACTCCATCTATATTGGAATCAAGTTTTGGAAAGATTGGCATCGTTATTTAGTTGTATTATTCCAGACGAAGAGGTGGTGTGTATCTTGGGTTCTAAAATTGGAGTGATAGGGTCCCCCTGTAGTGTGGTTTATGTGATGAAGGGTATGCTACTAGCAAGAAAGTTAATCCTATTTAATTGGAAGAAAAACAACACTCCAAGTGTGCAAGAATGGGAAGAGAGAATGGATGTTTTACCCCACGCAGAACAGCTAGAAAAAATAGGTAAAGGAACGGAAGTGGAAAAATTAAGAAAAAAGTGGTTTACAAGAGCTCACATAAACTAAAAGAAGGGAATGATGTAATAGAGAACTAGATATGTGGATGGTTTTTGGGCGTATTAGATACTTCTTTATTTGTTGCAGATACCTAAAGGGATAGATATAAGGGGTCGTCAATCACCAAGGGTGGGTAGGGGAGGGAATATATGGGTAATTAAAATGGAAATTGTGAATTTGCTATGTACTTATTAATGCAAGTAAGAATTGTTGATATTTATTGTCACGTTTTATATTGATGTACACTTTGCATATTGATAATAAAGACTTTAAAAAAAAAAAAAAAAAAGGAATCGCAGGAACTGACTGGCACACTGGACAGGAACGCAGGATACACAGGAACGCAGGATACACAGGAGAGCTTTCTCTTCAGGAAAATGGCTTAAAGATCCGGTGGGCAATGGTGGGAGCCACCGGATTAAAAGCATTCCCGGAAGTGGCCAGTATCAATCACCTGTGCGCTGGCCCTTTAAATCTTTAAGTACCGCCACCAAGCATGCCCTAGAGAGCGGGGCCTGGTCCGGATGGGAGCGGGAGAGGTAAGTCCACGGCAGTGGGATCGGAGCCAGGCCTGGAGCAGTGGAGAGAAGCATGGGTGCACCCGCGATCCGTGGTATGGATCACAGAGGTGCCTGTGTCATGCACTAAAATAATGTGCAAAGTCCGACAAACAACTGGCGCATGGCCCTTGTAAATGTGGGCCACTGTATGCTCACCACACCGTTAGCGGTGTGGCCATATCACTGGCCCCCATATGGTCGTGTGCATGGTGCCTTACAGTTAGTCCTTGCAGCCTTGTACAGTACAAGGCAAATTACCAGAGTTCTGAGAGCTTCAGCAGAGGTCACAGGGGGCAAAGAGGTCTATTTGTAACTAGGGGTTTTCTGTAAGTCGGGTGTTCTTAAGTTAGGGACTGCTTGTACCTAGTAGTCATGACATTATATTACACCTGATACCTCCAAACACATGTCTGCCACATCTTACCGGCTATCTTCACATTTGGCATAATACAGAAACATGGGCCTGTATAACTGCTACAACATCACACACATAATTTCAGTGGTTACATAAGAAGAGTCCCAGGAAATGGTTCAAAAGTAACCGCTAAAGCAAATCTAGATAAAAATAACACTGACAGTTGCATCCACTTGCAAAAGTTCAGGTAGAGGAATGTATAGGGGTGGTGAAACACACAGGTTCCCTTATGCGGCAGCATTCCTGACGTTGCTCTGTTATGTGGTCTTGAGATTTCTTCATACATCAATGGTTATAAAGAATGGAACTATGGAAGCTATAGGAGAATATTAATCTATCTATATCATGTTTATTAGGTTTTAAATGTTATCAGGAGACATTGGACCAGATTCATGTAACTGGCACACTTTGCAAAACATTATTTAATAGAGTTGCATGTTCTAAAAGGGGTTCTCTGGGTACTTCCAAGTTGGCCCCTATCTACAGGATATGTGTACGGCGCTCATCTCCATTAGCGCTGTAGAGATAAATAGAGCCATGGAGGGGCTCTAGTAATGCCTACAGAAACCTGGCTTTAACCCCTTAAGGACGCAGCCATTTTACAGCTTAAGGCTCAGTCTCATTTTTTAGATTCTGACCTGCGTCTCTTTATATGGTTATAACTTTTGAACACTGTTACTTATCAAAGCGATTCTGAGATTGTTTTTTCCCCACGTTGTACTTCATTTTAGTGGTAAATTTTGGCTGATAAGTTTTGCCTTTATTTACAAAAAAAAGAAAAAAATGATGAATTTTTAGAAAAATTTGCCATTTTCGAAATTCAAAATCACCGCGTTTCCAGGCAGATAGATTTACCACCTAAATAACTTGCTGAATAACATTTCCCATTTGTCTACTTTACATTTTCATCATTTTTGAAATGTTTGGATAATTTATTTTGACGTCACGCGGCCTACAAATCGAATAGCGATTTTCCGTATTTTCAGAATTGACTATTTTGGGGATAAATACTGTTTGAAATCAAATTTTAGATATTTAGCAACAAAAACCCCCTATCTAACCAACCCATTTTCAAATCTGCACCCCTCAAACTATCAGAAACAGCATTTACAAAGATTGTTAACCTCTTGAGATCTTCATAGTAATTGAATCAAAATGGCGGTGAAATTTAGAATGGTCAAATTTTGTCGGTTATACGTTCATTTAGCCCTAAAATTTACACATTTCCAAAAGATAAAAAGAGAAAACTCACCATAAAATTTGTTCTACAATTTCTCCTGAGTGCAGCGACCCCCCACACGTGGCCGTTACTTGTGTTATGGGGGCACAGCGAGGCGCAGAAGGGAAGGAGCACCCTGCAGCTGCCAGGATTTTAGTTTTCTTGTTGCCCCCTTTTGAAGGCTATAAAATTTTCGCTTTTCCGTTATTTGGGCCATGTGACGGCATTTTTTTTGCGGGATCAGATGCTTTTTCCAGTGTTACCATTTTGGGGTTGGTATCACCTATTGTTGAAAATTTAGGAACTTTTTTTGAGGTCATGAGTAGAAAAGCATCAATTCTGTACTGGATTTTTTACTTTTTTTTTTTTCGTGTTCACCGTATATCCTAATAATCCTGTTATCTTTATTCTATGGGTCGATACGATTACGGGGATACCAGACATGAATATTTTTTCTTATGTTTTACTAAATTTGCCAAATAAAACCCTAATGTGGGGAAAAATCTATCATTTTTGCATCGCCGTCTTCCAAGTGACATACCATTGTTACGTTTTTGGCTACAGAGCTGGTTGATGGCTTGTTTTTTGTGGGACATGTCGTTCTTTGCAACAGTATCATTCTGGAGTACATATGTTTTGTTGATCACTTTTTATTGCATTTTTAGTGGGATATAATAGGTAAAAATCATAATTTTTGGCGGGTTTTTAACCTTTTTCTTTTACGGCGTTCATCATATGGGTTCAATAGTTATTTAGTTTTATTCTATGGATTGTTACGGACGCGATGATACTATATATGTGGGGTTTGTGTTATGATTTAGACTTTTTTGAGCGTTATATGTCTCTTTATATGTTTTGGGGCTTTTTAGTGATTTATAAAGTAATTTTTTATTGAAAAACATTTTCTTTTACATTTTTTTACATGATCCACCATGGGATATGAACAAGCAATCATCTGATTGCTTGTTCTTGATAATACTCTGCAATACTAATGTATTGCAGGGTATTAGCAGTGCCAGCCTATGCAGATGCATAGGCTGACACTTTGCCTTTAAGATGACGTCACAGACGCCATCTTAAAGGCAATCCCTCCAGACTTCTCTGGGGTCCCGATCGGACCCCAGAGGTGCCAAAACAGTGATCGCCCCCCCCAAAAAAATGGTGCGGGGGGGGGCGATCGTGGGGCAAGGACCCCCAGAAGGCATGTTAAATGCCGCGGTCGCGTTGACCGCGGCATTTAACGGGTTAAACACCCGCGATCGGAGCCCACTCCAACCGCGGGTGTTAGCCGGGGATGTCAGCGGTAGATTACCGCTGAAATCCCGCGGCTAACGATGCCGGTTCGGCTGCTGTGCAGCGCTGAACCGGCATAGTCTCCGCGCAGTAGCTGTACTACGCTGAGCGCTAATCGTCGGAAGCTGCGCAGTACAGCTACGGCGCGGAGCGCTAAGGGGTTAAAGTTGGGTTTAGAAGGAAGGATTTAGTAACGTTTTAGTGAATAGATTTTATACACGCTATATACCCCATGGGGGATTTGCTGCAGAACTTTCACTGTACACATCCCAAAGGAAACTTGCCTAGTGTGTCACTGTGTTTCGACTATCACTATTACCCCATTGCCTAGGGCTGGAAGGGGTAGTTTAAAAGCTATAGAAAAATATGACCACTGTAAATAACATAAGTCACGCAGAATGGGAAATCTATCTAATCTGATTGTATATGTATCATAGTTTATACAGTTAAAAAAAGACCATCAAGGAGGGGATTGGATGAGGAAGGGATTTAGGGGAAACAATTCTATATACCATAACCATCAATGTTATTTAGGTGTAAAAAGGCATCTAGACCCTTCTTGAAGCTCTCCGCTGTCCCTGCTGTGACCAGCGCCTGAGGCAGGCTATTCCACAGATTGACAGTTCTCATAGTACAAAAGCCCTGTTGCCTCTGGTGATTAAACCTTGTTTTCTCCAGTCAGAGACAGTGCCCCCTTGTCTTTTGATTTGATTTTGAATGCTATTCTTTGATTTATGATCTACTAGTACCCCAGGTCTTTCTCAACAAGTGACTCTCTAGAATTTACTCCCCCAAGGACATATGTTGCCTGTGGATTACTAGCCCCAGGTACATAACCTTACATTTATCCACATTGAACCTAATTTGTCAAGCGGATGGCCAAACACTCAGTTTATCCAAGTCCCCCTGCAGCCTATGAACATCCTCCATAGACTGTATTACACTACACAACTTGGTGTCATCTGCAAAAATAGGCAAAGTGCTATTAATTCCTACCTCTATATCATTAATAAATGTATGAAAGGGGTTTTTTTCCACAAAGATAAGTAAGGCCCTATCAATAGGATAGGGCCTAACTTGCTGATCAGTGGGGGTCTCAGTGCTGAGACCCCACAGATCGCGAAAACAAGGGGTCAGTCCGACCTCTTGTCGCTCCATGAGTGTAATGAAGAAGACGGCCGCACATGACCGTTCTGCTCCATTAATCTCTATGGAGCTGATGGAAATTGCTGAGCGTCACACTCACAGATCTCTGTCAGCTCCATAGAGATTAATGGAGCAGAACGGTCAAGCGTGGCCGTCTGCTCCATTAGTCTGAGGAGTGGAGAGACCCCTGGTTTTCGCAATCTGCGGGGGTCTCAGCACTGAGATATTCACTGATCAGCAAGTTATGCCCAATACCGTGAATAGGGCCTAACTTGTTTTTGCGGGAAAACCCCTTTAAATAGTAGTGGGCCAAACACAGAACCCCTGGGTACACCACTTATAACTGGTGACTATTCTGAGTAGGAATCATTGACTACAACTCTCTGCATACGATCCTTCAGCCATTTTTCAATCCAATTGCAAATGATTCATGCAAAACCAATAGCCCTAATTTTACCCATCAGGCGTCTATGAGGGACAGTGTCAAATGCCTTTGCAAAGTCCAAGAACACAATATCCACAGCAGCTCCTCCATCCAGGCATCTGCTCACCTCTTCATAGAAGCAGATCAGGTTAGTCTGACCACTTCTATTCTTGGTAACCCCTCGCTGGCTGTCACTTATTATACTATTTGATGTCACATACTCCAGTATATAGTCTTTTACAAACCCTACCAATATTTCCCCCACAATGGAAGTTAAGCTTACAGGCCTGTAATTGCCTGCGAAGTTCTAGAGCCTTTTTTAAATATTGGCACAACATTTGCCTTGCGCGTCACTTGGCACCACACCAGACATTAGGGAATCCCTGAAGATTTTAGACAGCGGTACAGCAGAACTGAGTTCTTTAAGAACTCTGGGGTGTAACCCATCTGGTCCAGGAGCCTTGTACACATTGATTTTATTGAGCTTAGATTGAATCATGTCTACATTCATCCAGTCTAGTATATTACCTGGATGCATGACCCGCACTGGCACCACCCACTGGACATGTGTCTTTTTTCAGCCGCATAAACTATGATATGTAATCAATTCCTGCATCCAGAAATCTAATCCTTGGAAATATCTCTAAAAAAATCCCCATTTCTTGCAATGCCTGAATCACAGTCATTTAACATGGCTATCAATTGTGCAATTTGCAGCTACACATCTACAGCACAGCCTCAGGCTACACAAACCCTTCATCTGAAGT
Source organism: Engystomops pustulosus (assembly GCA_019512145.1). Lineage (NCBI taxonomy): Eukaryota > Metazoa > Chordata > Amphibia > Anura > Leptodactylidae > Engystomops > Engystomops pustulosus. Next base: position 42,321,825 of record CM033647.1, read on the forward strand.
GCTCTTTTTGTGGTACTAATGACTATGAATTATAATTATACACCGGGTGATTAAGAAACTGATCATATTACAAAGCATCACTGTTCTCCAGCTACTGATAGCTCAGACGTTGGCACAAGTACCAGCAGGCCTATGATAGAGAACTACAGAAAAGATCACTGATATTGGAAGCAACATTGAGTGTACATCCAGGCATGGCATAGATTTCTTGATAAATCCATACACAGGAATTTTTAAAATGCCGAATCCGTGGAGATCATAAATGGCCTTCCGCAACAATGGGCACGCAACAATTTTGGAAATGCTCCTAGGCAACAAAACATAATGTGTAACAGGATCCCCAAGTAGCATGTGCTGGTTATAACACTGCATCCTAATATGTTGTAGTGCAATGCCACAGGCTACCACTGCAAGCCTAGTAGCTAGACCGGGGTCACACGTTCAGCGTTGCATTTATAACGTGACGCCAGCGCACAGGGGGTGGGCCTCGGCCCGATCGCATATGCGTTTCTAGTGAAACGCATGCGATTGGTAACCAGGCCCCAGTGTCTTGTATTGTTTAAAGGCCCAACCCCTGTGCGCTAGCGTCGCGTTATGCACACAAGGCTAGTGGAACATGTGACCCTGACCTTACAGAACCATGTCCGCTTATAATGGATCCTTTTAGTGCAAATATTGCTATATAACTAGCAAATCTGTGTCCACTATATTAAAGAGAGTTTATTGAATAGACAAAGTTATCAACATTGTTTTATATCATCTGTCCAGAGGAGTATACAAATATTGGTACAGCAACACTTAACAAAGTACATTCAAGGAAATGTTGGACCGTATTCACAGAAGATATAAGGAGATTGCTGAAAAGACAGCTATTAAAGCATACAATATTATGGAGAGTTCATAATGTTAGAAAGAAAGAAGAATCGATTCATACAAAAAACATTTTCGTTGGGTTTCCTGACGATTTCCGTTTTGTGTCGAATTGTCCCAGGATTTTGGTGCACGCGATCGGACCTCGGCGCGGAAGCGACGGATGCAGGAACTCGGGCTCACGATCTTACTGAATCGCGGCAGACCCGAATCCTTGTCGGACAACGCACCGAGGGATTGCGACAGGACCGGGTAAGTAAATCTGCCCCACTGTTTTTGGCGCAAAAACACCAGAATTGTGGCTTAAGTGTGTTTATAAATCCCCCCAATAGTATTGAGAGACTGGGGCACATTTACTAACAACAGTGCAAACCGCACTACATGCAGTCTACCTGTGTATAGTGCAGGGGGTCCTTCATGAACCTTTTTTTTTTTTTTTTTTTTTTTTTTTAATGCACCTTTAACTTGGGGCATGCGACACAATTCTGTCGGACTTTGCATGTTAAATCTGGTGCAGGGTCCGACTGAGTATCAGAAATCCCTTAATTTGCAGCCGCGCCACAAAAGGGTTGCGTGACACAAATGCGGTGCAGATACTTCTTGCAAGCAGTTTGCATTCAAAAGAACAAAGTCGGCAGGTCCAGCGGCAGCACTGGGCACATGCAGGGGCCCAGAGCTGCTGGGGGGCCCACATAAGGCTGTACATAAGGAATCCATGGTGGTAAGGGGGGGGGCTGTATCTAATAAATTCTATAGGGGGGGCTTATATAGAATAACCATGAGGGGGCTGTTTGGAATGATAAACAAGTATTTTTTTTAAGTGAACAGGAGACTGTTTTTGTTTCTAAACATGAGTTCCCTGCAAAGGGGCCCACTAAGGCTCTGTCACCCAGGGGCCTACAGATACCTGGAGCCGACCCTAAAAGTTGGACTGAAAACTGGCACATGGCCCTTAGTAAATGAGGATTTACTAATGTGTCTCAGGTTCTGCCAGTCTTTAGCTGGAAAACACTTATTCTGCAGCAGATTTATCACTGTGATAATTAATTCTGGTGCAGTACAAGACTGTTAGCTCCAAACTGTGCGCCAGAATTTTGGGCACACAGACGATTTCCCACAAACCTTGTCCCTTTCTCGGGAGGCCACGCCCATCTCCTGAAGGCCATGCCCCCTTAATCAGACAAGTCAGGAAACTGCCAAAAAAAGGTCTAAAAGCCTTGACAATTGTGGTGCAAGGCATTTAAGGCCGTTTTTGGTGCAAAACCACCAGAATTGTGGCGCAAGTGCGTTAATAAATCCCCCCAATATGTATATAATATGCAGCATAATATGTATACATGGTGCTCATCCTCCATTCCTTAGTGTTAGGTCGGATGATGGGGCCCCCTTGACACTGCAGGCCCCCCAGCAGCTGCCCCTGATTGTGTGGTGGAGGGGATAAACCAGCTGGCACCGCTTATATAGCTGGTTATATGAAAGATGTGATAACAGCTAGTGGTAGGAACACCTGTACCTACCTATACAGTAAGTTCTATGGAAGGCGGAGATAAGCAGCTGCCGGCCAAATCTGGCACCACTTATCTAGCTATATGGAGTAAGTGATGTCAGCCAGTGGCAGGCATACTTGTAGCTATCTATACAGTAAGTTCTGAATTGCAGGCCACTGACAGCAGACAGATCCGGTAGCTCCAGTCCCTGAGACAGCAGACAGGTCAGGTAGCTCCAGTCCCTGAGACAGCAGACAGGTCAGGTAGCACCCGTCCCTGAGACAGCAGACAGGTCAGGTAGCACCCGTCCTAGACGCAGACGGTCCCGGTAGTCTCCAGTCCCCTTGAGACAGCAGACAGGTCAGGTAGCTCAGTCCCTTGAGAAGCAGACGCGTCAGGTACTCCAGTCCCTGAGACAGCAGACAGGTCGGTAGCACCCGCCCCTGAACAGTCAGACAGGTCAGGGTTAGCTCCAGTCCCTGAGAGAGCAACAGGTCAGGTAGCTCCGTCCCTGAGACAGCAGACAGGTCAGGTAGCCCGTCCCTAGAACAGCAGACAGGTCGGTCGCCAGCCCGGAGACAGCAGACAGTCGGTAGCTACCGGTACTTGAGACAGCAGACGGTAGGTTCTCCAGTCCCTGAGACGCATACAGGTCAGGTAGCTCCAGTCCCTGAGATAGCAGACGGTCGTAGATCCACGTCCCTGAGACACCAGCAACGGTCAGGTAGCACCCGTCCCTGAGACAGCAGACAGGTCAGGTAGCTCCAGTCCCTGAGACAGCAGACAGGTCAGGTAGCTCCAGTCCCTGAGACAGCAGACAGGTCAGGTAGCTCCAGTCCCTGAGACAGCAGACAGGTCAGGTAGCTCCAGTCCCTGAGACAGCAGACAGGTCAGTGCTACTCCGTCCCTGAGACAGCAGACAGGTCACGGTAGCTCCAGTCCCTGAACAGCAGACAGGTCAGGTAGCTCCCTCTGAGACAGCAGAACAGGTCAGGTAGCTCCCGTCCCTGAGACGCAGACAGGTCAGGTAGCACCCTTCCCTGAGCAGCAACAGTCAGGTAGCACCAGATCCCTGAGCCCGCAGACGTCAGGTAGCACCCGCCCCTTCAGACAGAGCAGACGTCAGGTAGCACCCCGCCCGCTGAACAGCCAGACAGGTCGGTAGCACCCGTCCCAGACAGAACAGACGGTCAGGACCCGTCCCTGAGACAGCAGACAGTCAGATGCACCCGTCCCTGACAGCAGACAGGTCAGGTACACCCTCCCTGAGACACAGACAGGTCAGGTAGCACCATCCCTGAGACAGCAGACAGGTTCAGGCTAGGCACCCGTCCCTGAGACAGCAGGACAGGTCAGGTAGCACCCGTCCCTGAGACAGCTCAGACAGAGACAGGACACCCTCCCTGAGACAGCAGACAAGTCAGTAGCTCCCGTCGCCCTGAGACAATCAGACAGGTCAGGCAGCACCCGTCCCTGAGACAGCAGACAGGTCAGGTAGCTCCCGTCCCTGAGACAGCAGACAGGTCAGGCAGCACCCGTCCCTGAGACAGCAGACAAGTCAGGTAGCTCCTGTCCCTGTGTCACATGTCGCCGCGGCCATCACACACCTGAGCGCTGCTGGCGGGGAGGAGCCATGTTGTGCAGCCCGGTTCCCCTTCATTCCTGACATTCCCGTGTGTGACGTCACGTCGGGCCTGAGCGTCAATCACCGGCAGAGCCGTCCATCAGGGAGCGGAGCTGTCAGTCATCTGCCGGCGCCCATGTCCCTAGTACCTGAGCCCCGCCCCCTGCCTTCATCTTACTATCCCCGCCCCTCCGCTCACTCCTCCTCCACAGCTCCACATCCTTCTCCTTCCCAACCTGTGTCCTACCTATTCCCCCGCCAGGAAGGAAGGAAGGGAGGGAGAGCCGGAGAGAGGGGAGGCGGAGGAGGAGGAGGAAGCTACAGCGGGAGGAGGAGAGGCCTGTCCTGCGGATCCGCAGCCATTTCGTGCCTGGATTTTCTAACCTGCTCCCTGGATCTGATCACAGGAGGCTGAGGGCCGGGGGCACCGAGCCCTTACACCGGGCTCCCCCAGCTGTGACCGGCGCTGACAGCAGACATGATGCCGGTAAGAGGCGATGTGTCAGTGCGCTGCTGAGATTTCCATCTGTCTATGAGTGTGTGCAGGAGCCATTGCATTGGCTGTGATGTATACCGTGTGCACTGTATCAGCCTGCTATGGAGGATTGCTGCAGATGCTCTATATGTGTCCATACACTGCAGGGGGTGAAGGGCACTGCGGTGTCCGGATCTCTGGATGGGAGGAAATGGAGGCTTTCCTGTCATTCCTATCAGTGCACTGGATGTCATTCCTGATGCTGGGATATTATCCAGGGGCTGGCACAGGCCTGGGCATCAGATTGCCTCTGCAGATGTCTAGTCATGGAGCCAGACTGGTCAGGCAGGGGTTAAGCCCAGTCCTGAAAATCAGGATTGTCATTGTCACCAGCTGGCCTCTCCTTACCCAGATCTTTAAAGGGATTTCCTATTCTGTGTGTGTATGTAGACATAGTGTACACTATTTATTATAAGACTGATGTCCTGTGTAGACTAATAGTCTATTTTTGAGTTTAGTCCAAGATGGCGCCTAGATAAAACATCACATTGGCGCGCACAGGTGTACCGCTCACCTACATAACAGGGACATGGCCACATTGTGGCTTTTTAGTCTGTGTTTGTCTGACTTTATAAGCGATGTTCGAAAAAAAAATCCCATTGGATGACAAATGACAAAAATGTCTTTGGCAAGTAGACCAAATTTTTCCTCTGTAGAGACGTTGAGCCCATGTTTTTAGAATAGTAACTGTATTTGTAACTGTAAGGCTTAAAGGGATTGAAATATATGACTGCTATCTTCCAAAAATGGCTCCTCACCTGACCCTGGGCAGTGCTTTGTGCTTCACCAACCTATTAGGGCCTGAGTGCCCAAATTTTGACACCTGAAAAAACTCACTTGTATGTATAAGCTTCATTCATTTCTATAGACCTGAGATACAAACCATGGTCAGCAGAGGAGCTGTTTTGGGAAGAAGCAGCCATGTTTTTTATCCTCCGTACAAACCTCTTTAAATCTGAGGTGTATTGGGCCTAGGGTCGTATTCATGCCAATGAGTTTCTGGTACTGTCTAGTTTTTGCTATATAACTGCATAAAAATGTACAAAAGTTAATGAGAATTTTTCTCACATTTGTAAATTTCTTTTCTTTAATCAGATTGCGTATTTGTTCCAAAATACTTGTTTCATGTCTTGTTCTGGTGGTGTTCGTGTAAATGTAGCTTAAAGGTGCTGACAAGGGGAGAGGTGTGGGTCCCGTTCTCACTAAGGGCGCTTTCACACGATGCTTTGCGTCTTGTTTTTTTGATGCGTTTTTGAAGCATTCCAAAGGCTTCAGCCTTGATCACATGCTGAGGTTACATCACATTTTAGGAGATGCAGTAGAAACGCAATGTACCCTCAGCGTGTGATCAACGCTGAAGCCTATGGGATGCATCAAAAAAACGCAACGCATTATGTGAATGTGTCCTAACGGGTGGAGTAGCAGGTTGAGCATGTGTCCTGCTGCTCTATTCACTGGCAATTTGAGTGCTGGAGATAGCCGAGTACAGCGCTCTGTGCTTCACCCACCTACTAGGGCCTGAGTGCCCAAATTCTGACACCTGCAAAAACTCCCTTGTATGTAAAGTATCAATTTTTGCGAGACAAGCTATGGTTGCATCTATTTTTACTTTTTGTTTAACATTTTTCAGGTTGCAAAAAATTCCTGTCTTATCTGACCTTTTTTTTAAAATTTTTTTCTTGCCTTGATAGTGTTTAATTTTTAATACATTGATGTTACCTAAATATGTTTATAATTTTATTTTTGGTTATTAAAGGGGGTGATTGTAATTGTTTACAATATACCTAATCAAAAAAGAAAAATTGCTCTTGGTGTATAGCATGATACTTCAGCGCTGCCATTGGATGGGTGTAATAGGGAATCTACTATGACTATTGCCACCCCCAATGAAATTTGGGGGGGGGGTGGAGAAAGCTGCAAAAAGCTGTGAACCATTTATTTAGTAGCCCGAATCACCCTTTAGGTAAAGTTCAGGGAATCCTACCGATCGCAAACAGGCCACCTGGGTCCCAAGAATTGGTGTCTTGTTCTGAATTATGGGTGGAGCCACTATCTCTGACCACTCCCATAGACAGGGAATGTAGCGGCTGGATAAATGCTTGTTCTGCTGCCCCACCCATAAGTGAGAATGGTGGTCCCATTCTTGTGACTGGTGTAGGGTCCCAGCAGTCGGAACCTCTCTGATCCCCATGTTATCCCCAATCCATAACTTAAAGGAAATCAACCATTTAGAAAAAATAAGAAACCATCTAAGGATACTCACCTATGCCCCTCTTCATTCTGATCCCGGCGCTGTCATGCATAGACCGCCTAGAAAAGAAAGATGTCCTGGGCTTTGGGCTGCTAATTATCCGATTGGCCTGAATTTCTGCCCCTCGAATCACTGGGAGAGGGAGTTGCAGGGCGTGCATCTGGTCCTCCATGCTGCTTTTTATAACTTTCTTTTCTGTGTGTCAAGCTTAGCGGGATCAGGGTGAAGAGGAGCGGAGGTAAGTATCCCTAGATGGTTTCCTTTTTTTTTTTTTTAAATTAATGGTTGATTTCCTTTAAATACTTGAGAAAACCTAATTACACCACATGATGTAGTGGTAAGTCATGTGTGGTTAAGGCTGGATCTTCTGTCTTGTGACCATGGATTGTGATGTTGTGACTGCATCTTCAAGCATGAAGAAGATGTCTTCTTATTTTTGTGTCTTCGGGGGCTGCAATGTGACTCCAATCATTTGCACTCGGATTTTCAAGACCACGTGGTGATCTTTTGTCACATGGCAGGAATCGTGGCCAAAGACTCTGTTAGTGTCTGATATATTCACCACTAGAAGATATCTGTATAAAGGAGATTTGTGGAAATCCATAATCTGCTCATCCCCATAGATGCAACCCCTGTCCAGATAGTGGAGACGTAATGCCTCTTCCATATATCTGTACATGTTACTAATTCCTTAAGTGGTTCTTTTTTTTCCCCCATATATTAGACGCCCGATGGTTTGATGAAGGGATATAGTTCTGCTAATCTTGGACCTGTTTTTTTTTTTTTTTTTTTTTACTCATATGTATTGTTCCAATTTTTGGGTGGCATACACCACGTTGATAGTTTTTCCATGTTTCTTTGCTTTCTAAAGCAGCTTTTGTGTCCTGGGGTAATACAGTAGAGGATTCTGATGCAGCATTACAGCTCTCCAGAAGATAGATATAGATAGAGCTGTAACGTTATATATTGGATATATGATTGACCTACATCTGATGACGGTATAGCTACATGGTTACCCTCTCTCCATCCGTCATCCTTCACAAGGACTGGTGTTTTCATTACCTCTGACTGAAGACTTCCTGAGATTACTTTCTGGCTCCAGGGAGTTGAAATAATCAATATATTTAGCTTTTCACTGACTGCTCCAGTTCTGCGGCTTCAGATTTGAATAGCCAGACCCTAAACCTTTCCCCAAAAAACCCTGCTTCCCCCGACGCTTCCACCTCCCTTTTCTTCGTAATATATCTCTACCAGATGGGTAAGAGAGTAATATCATCCTTTGTTAAGCTTAATCTTTCAGTTTTAGTCCAGACTGAACTTAATCTGTGCAGGGGGTTTTCTTGCTCCTTATGGGGTTTTGATATTGATGACCGCAGTCAATTGACTATCCAGTCAATTGGTGGTTCAACATCTGAGTCCTTCCCTCTCCATCACTTACATTGTACAAGGAACAGCAGCACAAGTCCTGTCCACAGGAGTCCATGAGGGTCCTGAAGGTGATTAGTGAGGGTGTCAGGTGTCTGACCCCTTCCCATCGGATACCCGTGGCTTGTTCTGCGTAGAGATCATCGATGATGGGGCTAGACAACCCCTTTCATTTGTTGCACATTCACCTTTCCTATTGAGGTTTTATGGATGTTATAGCATGGGGATAACGCATGTAAAAAAAAAACACAATGTCCACAAAATATAAAGCCTTGTATAACTTTGCCAAACCGCTAGACAGGGAACCCCACCATGCAGATCCTCCACTTCAAATGAGCGGCCCTATACAAAACAGCAGACATAACCCAGAAATGTGCTGCGTCAGTCTGGAAATTTCTTATTTTCTGTAGCAATGGAACAAGAAATGAAATGTAAGAAGTATCGTATGTTCCATATGTTCATATGCATTATGCATCTGTATATCATGTAGTGACGTACTACAACCTATGACTCCCACTGAAATAACATACACTACAAGTATAGCAATAGTACAGTGTGTCTAGTCATGTACATCTATTACTTTAAATATAGCATCAGCTGTATGGCCATTTACAGAGAGCCTAGCCTAGGGGTCTATTTCTACCAAGTAGGTGGGCTTTTGTTTCTCTTTTGGTGTTTCAGATGTTGTATAATACACCTAAATACAAAAGAAAGAAAACATCTTTGAGACATTGGAGAGATTTTTCTATCATAGACTTAAATAGCATGTAGCGCCTTTTTTACTGTGTTCCCTCACTAATGAAGTGTCAGCTGATCTTGGTGGGTCCCCACTCAATGGGCATCTACAATCAGATTTACTATATGGTAGACTGTCCTCACTGACATGCTCGTTACGGGGGTCTGAGTACATTTTTTTCTTGTTCTTTTCAACGTTTGTGTTCCCAACAAATACACTTTATTAAAATACGTGAACAAGTTGGTTGCACTCCAGGCGACGTCACCGGGGCGCCTCTTTGCTTCACCATCTTCTAAGGCAGTGATGGTGAACCTTTTAGCGGCCGAGTGCCCAAATTGCAACCCAAAGCCCCCTTATTTATTGCGAGGTGCCAACCAAAAATTAAAGCAGTAACTTATTGCTCCCTGTTCAACAACTCTCAATCATATTGGCCTCCTGAGGACACAATACAGTAGAAAGATGGAAAATTTACATCACTTATTTCCAGCGTCCCTCTGTACACAGAGAATCATGGGGCCAGCAGGAGGTCCTCAAAAGATAATGCTCCCTCTTCCTACAGTCGCAAGTAGCGAAGGAAGTATCAAAATATGACTGACAGCAGCATCTTTTAAGTTGCTTGGAACTTCAGGAAGATTCTTTGAGTCTTGTCTGGTGTGCTGGGGCGATGGCCCGGGTGCCCACATAAAGGGCTCCAAGTGCCGCCTCCGGCACCCGTGCCATAGGTTCGCCATCACTGTTCTAAGATATGCATGCATGCATGCACGTCACCAGCTGTCTGGGAGAACAACCAAAGCTCATATTGGGGGAGGGGGGGGGGGGGTTGTCGTGCAATTTTTTAGAAGATGGCAGAGGAAAGAAGCGCTTCGGTGACGTCGGCCATAGTGCCTCTGGTTTGTTTACATATTTTTCTCAAGAACACGGAGGTCGAAGAGAACAAGAAAAGATCCCCCGAAAGTAACAAGCATGCCAGGGAGGACAGCCTACCAGTAAATCTAATGGAAGATGTCCTTTAATTAATGGGGCTATTACGATCATGAAGGATCCCCTTTAGATTTCTGTGAAGGCCATATGATTGAATCTCTAAATTTTTTTCACAGGCGCAGTCCCATACAAGTGTGGCTAAATGGGACTATACAGTACCAGAGCAAGCCATTCTTATAGACAAACTGATGAATGTGGTGGGTCGGGTCACAGCTCTCCATTGTGCTAATGGGCAGGGATCCCAAGCAAGGATTGTGACATTACAGTCAATTCATTCACTACCTATGGGATCTCTCTCTGAATAGGCGAGAGCAGTAGGACGCCATTGTAGCGTCTGTTCTTGTACTGTCCTAGTGGTAAGATGACTGGAGTCATGTCTAGCACAAGCTCTAATAAAACGTGCTGACATTCCTCCCTCTACACGTAACCCGCTGACTTGTGGGGAGGGTGATGCCAGTGAAATGTCAGGCTGTTTAGTCATTAGGAGAATTGCATTCTGATTGTTTTACATCCACATAAAAGCCTGCTATTAGTGACACCATGACATGTATTGTACAGTACAGAGGATGTACACAATCCACCAGGTAATGTCTCGTTCTGTCCTCTCCGTCATCTTCTGACTAAGGATTTGAAGATCGGCTCCTTAATGGGACCAGTGTTCTGATGAACTAGTAGATCTCAAATGTGTTTGGGTTTTTTCTTTTCCTCATACAATGTGGTACTAAAATAAAAAACCAAAATGATAATACATATAAACTTTTCACTTTTCCTCCAGTTTTTTTTTATGTATAGATTTGTTAAAATTTTAGTTTTGGGCTGCAACTACTTCTTACTTTTCAAAATATAACATCCAAATTTTAGTGACAAGGGGTTGCATCGTCCTGTCAAGGAATGGGCGCTGGTTTAATGTTTCAAATCCCATGTGATGAGCACCTGCTACCATTTCTCCCTACAGATTGCATTGATCACTTGGGAACCTAGAAAGGAGGACATTTTGTAAGCTTGTAGTGTGGGTGAAATTGAAAACAGATTGAAAAGAGATTTCCTCCTAGGGCGCCCAGAGACATAAAGTATTACCTGTGGATTTGCCACACAGAATTTCTGTATAGTAAATCTTCCATAGCAGCATAGTCGGTTGAGCAGTGGTGTATGATGGACGCCCCTGTGGTGCCACTGGCTATAATCAAGAGGCTTAGGCTGCCTTATGTATATGGCGGGTGGCTGTGTCCAAAATTACCAAAAAACAATTTGTTCAAGAGGAACATTCACATAGACTAAATGGTGTCCTCCACCCTCCCTCACGTCCACTTTATGAGGAGCAGGAGTGCTGGGGTTAGTTATGAAGAGTGAAGAAATCAGGCGATACCTTTTTGAGGCTAACTGAGTATATTTGATGGTGAGCTTTCGAGAATACTAGTTCTCTTCGTCAGACATGATGTTATGCATGAAACAGAAAATTCACAGCATTTTATACACACTAAACAGTGATCATCAAAGGATATTAAAAAAAACCTCTAAAACAACAGATTGATAAAAACAGGGACATCTTATGATTATTTTAGGGCTTCTACGCCAGTTTTTTGGCTTAGAAGTGTTGATAAATGTCCCCCAGCGTGTAAAAACTCTGCAGTGAATCTACAGCAAGGATGTCGCTCCCCGACAAAATTGTGCCATTAGAAATAAAAATTAAAGCCACCTGAAATACCTCACTAAATGTATGCAGAGTAAACACCTATAGTCTACTTTCTCATAGCAACCAATTGGAGCAAACTTTAATTTTCTCACAGCACTTTATAACATGAAAGTTGAGCTCTGATTGGCTGCCGTGGACAGTTCTAATATATTAGGCCCAAGGATACAGAAGATATGCCAACTGGTGCATGCACATAGATCCTTCGAGGGAACCTTTCACCAGTGACCTCATTTTCACTAAAGGCAGAAACCTTTCTGCCTTTGTTTAAACCCTTTAATCACCTGACCTTTTTGTTTTTTCATTTATATTATTCACTCCCCACCTGCGTAACAAACTGCACTTCATAGTGATGGTATTTAATATTCCATGTCATGTACTGGGAAGCAGGAAAAAAATCTAAATGCAGTGAAAATGGTGAAAAAACACATTTGCGCCATTTTCTTGTGGGCTTTGATTTTACAGTTTTCAAATGTCTACTTTATTCTTTGGGTCGGTACGATTACGGGGATACCAAATTTGTGTAGGTTATGTTTTCATTTTACAAAAAATTAAAACCTCCTTTTTTTTTAATATTCTGGCGCTAATAATTTTTTCATCATTCGTTGTCCGGAGCTATTTGCAACTTTTAATGTAGGACTGTACGACGTTTTGATCACTTTTTTTTTCGAATTTTTTTATATTTTTCAAAATGGCTAAAAAGTGGCATTTTCAAATTTAGGCGCTATTTTCTGTTAAGGGGTCAAACGCAGTGAAAAAGCATTATCATATTTTGATCGGGCATTTTCGGCCACAGCGATACCTAATGTGTTTATGATTTTTACTGTTTATTTATACTTATGACTTCTAGGGAAAGGGGGTGATAAAAATTTTTGTTTTTTTTTTAATTATAATTTTTTAAAAACTTTTTTTTAAATTTTTACTATTTTTCAGACTCCCTAGGGCAGTGGTGACTAACCTATATCACGGGTGCCAGAGGCGGCACTCAGAGCCCTTTTTGTGGGCACCCGCTCCATCGCCCCAGAACACCAGACAGGACTCAAAGAATCTTCCTGCAGTTCCAAGCAACTTAAAAGATGCTGCTTTCAGTCATATTTTGATACTTACTTTGCTACTTGAGACTGTAGGAAGAGGGAGAATTAGACAGGGTCGGAATATTTTTGGAGGACCTCCTGCTGGCGACGGGAAGGGGTTAAGCATTTGCATTACAATATAATTGTATGTTATAACTTACCTTGCACCCTGACAAAATTCTCTGGTTAGTCCTTGGGGTTGGGCTTTGGTTTGGATGCATTTCAAAAAACATCACATGACTTGTCTGTGCTGCATACTGCTCGGCTCTTGGCCCCCTCCTTTGTGCTCCTGTACAGCTCCTCCCTCTCGCACTGATGAGGGAGCAGTTGTACAGGAGCACAAAGGTGGGGGCCAAGAGCTGAGCAGTCTGCAGCACAGACAGGTCACATAGCTGTAATGGGCTCCTGCAACCTGTCTTTAGTGAAAATGAGGTCCCTGGTGACAGGTTCCCTTTAAAAGTTGACCATATCCTGCATGGTCAGAATAGCACCAGAGGTCCGGTGAGGCTAGGAGTGGCCGGGAGGTAAAAGCAGTAGCCCACACGCTAGGTCAGCCTGACATTTTCTCTTCCATAATGTTTGGCGCCTACGAGGGGCGGAGGACTGCAGCGCTGACTGGAGTGTACTATTTAGATCCGTCCATTGTATGTATTGTGTATGGTGGTCAGTCACACCATTGTAACCACTGTGCTGTTTTCATAAAAACGTATTATAAAATCATGGAAAGTCAATGCTTGAAGAACAGAAATAAGACCCCAAATAATATATTGCACAACTTGTATAGCCTCTACCGAAGACGGTGGGGGTTGTAGTTATGTGGTGTATCAAGGAGAAGCGAAGAAGAATATCAGCGATTTTCTTTTTAGCTTTTACTGTTTCTATGGTAACAAAGCGCTGTGAAGTCAGTCTCCAGCCAGTCTATTCTGTATGTGACTATAAGTGTTTATATGTATGTGGGTTATATATGGATGGGTTATACATATATACAGGTTATACCACTTGTGGCTATGGGAGATGCACTAAATTGGGATCTAAATAACTGCATTGTTCTCGAAACGGCACCACATCTGTCCTTAGGTTATGTTAAGGGGGTTGTCCCAAATTTTCAAGGTATCCCCTAATTCTGTGACAATGCTGCTGCGGCAATACCACATACAACCTGCACACACACATGTGGCACTGTTGTACGAATGTATCCATGTTTATCTGATCATGTACAGTCCCTTCAATGGCATCTAACACCAGGATGAAGGATTGTAAACCAAGCTCACCTACATGCTGGTGTGTTCTACCTCTGGCAGGATCCACTCTTCATTTTTTTTTTAATGTGCTTTACTTTACCTTTAAAGGCTTTTAAAATTCTGCAAATGAGCCAAGGGTGCGACATGCTCCATAGCTGTTAATTGAGCCCTGAGCCCCTTAGGCTAAAATAAGAGCGGATCTTACCAGAGAGGGGCAAACACCAGTACGTAAGTGTGCTTGGTTTACAACCCATCATCCTGGTGTTAGATGTCCTCTAAAGATGCTATAAATGACTCCCTCTGCATAGTCATTATAATGGGGGACCACATAAGTCATGTCCACAGTATAGTGTCCTGCTGTTACACATAATATCCACTTTCCTCATAGCAATAAGGCTGAATAGACGACTACTAAGCCATTCAACCGATTGTCATATTATCAGAGCCAGTTAATACTTTTTGGATCTCCTTTAAAGAGACTTGATCATTCCGTTGGAACCTTAAGGATGGGTTAGAAAAGGTGAAGGTCACAGGGGCAAAAAGTGTAGAGTAAAAAATTGTTGTGTGTTTAAGGATTTTTTTTTAAGCTTTTGACAAAGCTTTTTTCCTAAAGGGGTTGTTTGGGATAGTGTGTGTTTTTTTTTTTTTTTTTTTTTTTTGGTATATATGGGCCTGGGGCCTCAGCAGTGATGTCACATTGACAGCTACATCCTGCAGGAGAAGTCTGTATTTGGCAGTTGCAGGTAGAGCCCATTCAGTTTAATTGACAAAACCCTTGTTAATGGAGCTTACACACGTGGCGTTATTATCTGAGAAGAGGAGATTTGCCTCTTTCCTTCTAAAACCAACTGTTAGTATTATACTAATGAGCCAGAAGAGCTCCTTGGTGTTACCACAACTCCGCTCTCTTCATAGGCTGTTACACTGTCACCCCCTCCTCCTGCTCTTTTAGCACTTCTCCTCTTCCTGATGTAATCTCACAGCAGCAGAGGAAGTGTCCGCACACAGAGATGGGGGGAAATGCTTTTGGACAGTACAAAAGCCTGTGAATCTGCAGCACAAAGCGGCTCTGGTAGAACCCCAGGCGCCCTTCAGATTAATACGCACAATTTTAAATTTTGATTTAAGAAGGAGGTCATAGATAACAAATATATAACATAACAAAGAAGATTCCCACAGTCACAGTGGTCGGCCGGAAGCTGAACACAGCGCGGCTTCTGTGCCCCTTTTTGTGCACATGGGGCATGGACCGTTGAGACTGCAGCACAGGACACTGGTAGTGACCACAGAGGTAAGTGTTTATTTTTTTTTTTTTAACCAGCCCCCTTCCGGTCACCACTTTGTTTTTTTTTTTTTTTATGCTCTTGGACAACCCCTTTATTCCCCACTCAGGAGATTAGGCATTGCTAACGCCTAGAGATTGAGTTTATTTCTGTGGGACAATGTGTCATGTGAATGGAGCTGGTAAACATGGCGGGTTCTGGTGTGGTCCCCAGCCACGTGTCATAAATCATTATGGCGATGTGAGACTACTGTGGTGAGGCAGCCTTATCATCGTAACATGTGCAATATGCAGAAAACTATGTTTTATAGTTTAAAACGCAGTTTCTGCAAAAAAAGCTGCAGATTTGCTGTATTAGTGCATTTTCAAGCTGAACTGAGAACCATTTGTACTTGTCATCTACTTCCATCAAATTTTTGTAGATTTCCTCTTTCGTTGTGCACAAAGCCTTCCAGGTGGATGAAGCGGTAAAACTTTAGAGTCTTAGTTGGTGATAGAAGTTGTGCGGCATATCTGGATTTCTCTGGTATCTATGTGGGTGGACATAGCAACCTTGACCAGTGCCGCCAGCACGTAGATAACCAAGGTCACATCTCTGTGTGAGGCCATCGTGTTCAGCCTCCTACCACCATCCCATGTAGAGAAAAAGCTGCATTTTTCATGTGGATGACGTCCTGTGATCTGCAGTGAATATTGTTTCTATTAGTCAGTGGCTGCGGAGTGTGCACAATCCATGTCATGCCATGAGCCAGCGCCGACTATGTCATAACACCTTATATATGGACAATAAAGTGTATGTGGGTTCCTGTTAGACGTCTGCTGTATTCTGGGAAATGGAACTAGATGATCAGTTTAGGATCAGGTGCAGCTCAGCACATCTCAGTGACATCTCCGCACGTCTTACTGGTGAGAAGCCAAGAGGGAGTCACAGGAAGCAGCGTCCAGATCAATCCCGTAGTCCAGTGAGGGCCGAGACTGAGTACCCAAACTACAACCCAAGACCCAATTATTTTTGGCAAAGTGCCAACACTGTTTCCCCCAAAGTGGAAGAATTACAGTACAGTCAGTCCCCAGGTTACGTACAAGGTAGGTTCCATAGGTTTGTAATTAAGTTGCATCTGTATGTAAGTCGGAACTGTATATTTTATAATTGTAGATCCAGGCAAATTTTCTTATTTGCCCCAGTGACGATTGGAGTTGCAAATTTTTTTGGACAAGGATTATCAATAAAACTTCATAACATACACCTTACAGCTGATCATTGCACTCTGGGACTATAGTAAAGCATCCAGAGATCTTCACCAAAGATAACAGTGGGCAGAGGTGTCCGTCTTTAACTAGGGGTCGTCTGTAAGTCGGGTGTCCTTAAGTAGGGGACCACCTGTAATTGGATGCGTTGTCTCTAGTCTGGGGAACTCTGCCTGAACAACAGCCCATGTGCTAACAGAGAAGTGTCGCCTCTGACGCTTGTCCCATAGATTTGCCACCAATGGACACTACTAACCTCTGATATTATATTATATGCCTATGTTCACATTTATATAATCCTCATTGTGTAAGACAATTTTACTACAATAAGATTTTTATTGGTACAAGTGCTTTTTGTAGAATTGTTCTAAAATATCCCATAATAACAGTTAAAAGGTAATACGGTGATGGCAGTTTTGACCATATATAATAAAGCTGCAGACCGTGTTGGGGATCAGACCTGAAAATCTGTGTAACCATGTTTTTATGTGCTAGAAGCAGCAGGACTGAAAAATGTGTATTCCAGGATTACAAGCTGACATGGAGCATTGTGGTGGAGTATGTGACATCTCTTCACGGAAGGTCCCTGGCACACATGGCGTTTTGAACCCGTTTTTGGGCCGTTTTTAAGCAGTCCGTTAAAAAACACATTCCGTTTTTTACCAGTTTTACCAATTATCTTAATAAAAATGGGTCAAAAACGGAATGTGTTTTTTTAACGGACTGCTTAAAAACAGCCCAAAAATGGGTTCAAAACGCCACGTGTACCGCTGACCTAACACAGCACAGCCCCTTCCGCTGATTAACTGCTGTAGTTTTGAAACGCAAGCTGCTACAGCAACGTAGCAGTGAACGTTTAAGAGTTCTTGCACACCTGTGCACCACAGTCCAGCTACAATCCCAGAAGGGGGATGAGTGCGGTGCAGGAGGCATTACCCGTGGACACAGGGTCTCGGTCTATTGAAACTGACAGTGACTCGTTGGAGTTTGGTGGCAGGGAGCCAGGTAAATTTTGATATACTTTAACAACTTACAGGGATGGTGAAACTTGGCTATAAAAAGCTTTTTAGCAATTTTCATTACATGGAATACCAGAACCTTTCATCAGTTAAAAATTCTCCATATGACACTTGGCTGTGAGGCTCTTATATACATAGCAGGTCATGCACAACTGATTGTATACTATTGTGGCTGGTGTTTCCTTGAGGATGACGTTGGAAGGTAATGTTCCCTTTGGCACCTATGTAAAAAGCAGCTTCCTGGATCATCCATCACTGTCCCTGTATCTGTGTGATATCAGGCGCTCCTTGTTGGTGCATCATCTTCTATATATTTGTGAACCTGATGAACGGCATGTACTGAAATGTTACAACAGAACCACGAATCAGGTGGTTACTTACATAAACTTAGTTTATATCTCCTATTAGTGTGTTTATTTTGAGCCAAAATTTTATGGCAAATTTTGGCTTTTTCAAAAGTCGCAAACATTTTTTGTTGTCACCTTTTGCTATCTTTTACGCCAAGGTTTAGTTGCACTTCCAATACTAAATCTGCTCCATTCTCCTTTCTTCATTTGTACCGTGTCCTGATTAATGTGCCGTATATCCAACCATTCACAGCTCCACAGACCAGAATGGAAATCCCAGAGTACATGCGCTAATTGAATTAGTATTATAAGTAGAGCTAAGGGTTCTAATAATAATTTCCTATTATAATGCTCCTTAGCTGCTGCTATGGAATTAGCTCTTAGGCTGGGTTCATACACATATATATATACCCTATATAATTTTTTTGTTTATTTGCATAAATATTTCATTTATATTTTGCTTTTCCGTAAAATGTTATAATGAAAAAACCCCCCGAAATATTAAACTTTCAGCTTTGAATCTAGCAGAACTATGTTTCTATTGATTTCTTTGCTTATTTCATTTATGAAGTAGTCGGACGACTGATCCTGCTTCATTTTTTTTTATCTTTTATTATCTAAAATAAGTAATGGATTCGCTCTCTGGGTTTTGTCACCAGCCCATTTTAGCAGCAACTATTATTCCAGTTACCACGAGCGGAAAATTGCTTTCTCTTTCAGCTGAATTCATAAATTTTTCAGATTTTGTTTTCTATTTGAAACCAGCAAAGTATCGTCCTCTGAGCTATGTGTAATGTGCTGTGCAGAAGGGATAGATAATGCATTACTACAAAGGTGCAAAGCCTTAGGATTCTTAAAGGCTCTTAAAGGGTTATCTAAAGTTCGGGTTAGACTTCTTTTGTAACCTGCCATAATCTTACTTGTGCAGGTGTTCAGTATTCTCTCTCCTCACTTTAGACCTTGATCATTTTTGCACATAGCATACTGACCCATTGTTTCGATTGGTCTGTTCACACGTTTTATATATTGCAGCATGCACAATTTTTTTTCTCCCATGTGGAGAATAGACCTCCAAAAAAGTCAATGGATCCAAAAAAAGAAAAAAAACCATACGGCACTCCGACTGGGCAGGGCAGAAACTGGTGAACCATCTGTTTTTTCCAGACAGGAAAACATGGATGTGAAAAAAAAACAGATGTGAATACAGTTCGGAATGTTAAATATATATATATATATATATATATATATATATATATATATACACTGAACGGACACATCTGTCTCAATGAGCCCACATGGAGTAGTATCCTCCATAGTGTTCCTTTTTGTCCTCCGTATGAACCGAAAGGACCGAAAAAATATGGCGGAGAGAGAGAATTTTTAATGTTTTTAATATAAATACTGCTTTATGCATTATTGGTCTCCTGCAGCACCTCCACAGGGAAAACAAAGAATTACATTAATGGAGGTTTGCAGGACTGTGTTATTTATAGGGCAATGATAGCACGGCGCTTTGTGGGGGGGGGGGGGGCGCTGGACAGTATATTAATAGGATTATAGTGTTGTTTGTGTCTGTGTAAACCGATATCAATCCCATGGAATGTCAGCAAGCAGAGATCTAGTGGACCTCAGGAACTGGTACTGTAAATATAAATTGTAGAACTTTTCAACATATAAACAATAACCTTTATTTGATGAAACTGGACACTTGAATACAGGATGTATATTGTGTAGTGGATGTTTAATATTATACATTTCTGGTCCAAGCTCGTCATATGTTCTCCATATGGACTTCCAAACCTTCCTGGTACCATGTTTTTTTTGTTTTTTGAGTTTGGATTCTGGTAAACGGACACAAATTAGGTTGATTTATGTTTTATGATTTAGATTTATGTTTTATATATTGGTACACAATAACCCTCAGTATCCTCCTGCTGTATGTGACACTGCCCCCTGCATGTCTTTTTGTGTTTTCCCAATGTTGGTTACATTGTGTATCCCGGACTCCTGTCTTCATGCCTGGAATGTTGACTCCGGAGCGTTATCATGTGATGAGGTGGAAGGATTTTATGTTCTCATCATTGACTGTTCAGCACCATCAGGACAACATGTTGTGCAGGGACGTGGTCTGACCACATCCAGAACATTCCAGAGGATGATTCAGGGATTGTTGAGGCTCGGATACATGTCCTAAACACTTGTGTTTGTCTTGTTGTGTCTGTATAGGGATGATGGGAAGTGTCATTGAAGTCATAACATGCTGGTATCCTCTACTGAAGGCAGAATTCTTGTAGGAGTCATTATCCCAAAATATAAGACTAAAAAAAATGGTGTTTTCCTTACGCCCGCTCTAATAACCTGCTCACGTACTAAATGAATTAAGACTTATAGCTTGTCCGTATTATCGGGTTTCTTCCTGCATTTTCATATCATGAATGGGTCTATAGTTCTAATCATTATCTTTCTCGTTTTATGGCTTTCAGATTGCCTATACATTATTTTCCATATGTGCTCCATAGAGACACTCGGCCTGTGTCATCATTAATACCATTACTGCCACCATCATCTTTTTGTCTCTTCAGCACATCCAAAAAGCGAGGGCCTGATATTTTCATACGATAGTTTCCAGTGTAACAAGCTGCCCACGTCTCCCTGGTTCAGCAGGATATGATTTTTATTGTATAGATCCTACACACTGATCCTGAATGTTTTGTTAGGGCAAAGCCCCGCTCCTCCCCTCTTCCTTCCTGAAGCTGTCTCATCGCATTATTCTCCCGTGTAGTAATGTTATCGGATGCAGAGGCGGAAGAATTCTGAGATTTTACAGCCAAACCAGCAGATCTGCACCTAGCCTTAGTTTTGGGCCTGTGCTTTATAGTAAAAAGCCATTGTATTGTATTGCTACTTACTTGGACTGTACAGACTGTAATAGGGTTTCCAGGCTAGGACCGGCGAGAAGTTGTGCCGCAGTCCGGCTGAGGTCTATGAGCAATGTTCACCAGGGTCTTGGCTTGTTTTTAAACTACTCTTTATGACACTTCTGACTTGTCTGTCCACTGTAGGGGTAGGGGGGGGGGGAATCAAGGTCTAATCCTTGGGTGCAAGAGAGATGGGTCCACAGTGATCACCAGGACAGTTAGTACTCCAATCTCGCACATGCTCAGTCGTGCTCATTTACAACTTTGGAATTTATGGAACTAAAGAAAGAAATTGCAAGAATATGCAATTGGTATGGGGGCTGATTTCTGGTGGTCCCATTATTAAGACCCACCCCAATCTGTTTTACCTACACTGGGCCAGCTAACAAACTCTGGGGAAGGTCTATTATGGAATTGCCCCCTCTACCGTTCTCTCTTGCCCCCTCTACACCTACAGTATATCGCTGCTTAGACTGGATACACTTGTAGAAGACACACAGATAAGAGAAGTATTCAATCTGCAAAGGTTTCTATTTTTTTTATGCAAGCAATAATTTTTTAATTCTTCCATAGTTTTGTATAATAGAATGCATCCAGTGTTGACATTACCGTCTATTGGATTTTCACCTTGTGTGTGGCAGTATATACACTAGCCCTTTAAGATGAGGCTCCTGTTGTATACTGTACTATCAGATTCTCTCTGGAAAGGAAGTCTCGCTTCCAGGTCTTGGCTGAGTCTTGGCCCCTTGTGTTTTGGCAGCCAGGGGTGCACATTGTACACCAGATCTCTCCCAGCGTTTGCCTAATTAGGCGAAGCATAATCCTCCGTATCGTCGAGCTGTCACATCCACGGCCTGCGTTGTGTCCTCATTGCTCCTTATCAGCGTTCATAGCCACACCACCCTCCAAATCCCAGCAGCAGACTGAGAGACCGCCCGCCGCCTGAACAGGTCTCATCGCTTTCCCCTAAATGATCCCCTTCATCTGTGGACGTCCACATGAAGAACCTGTTCACCATGATCCTGCAGAGCCTCATAAATAAACCAAAGGACAAGACGTTACCACGGGAGAAGATCGGAGCGAAATCTTCCTGTAAGAAGAAGGACAGTTTTATCCTGAAGAAGGAGGTAGAGTTTTAGAAAGGGAGGGTTATTCTACCGATGTAGCAGAGCTGAGTTTCTTATACTTTTATTTGTACACACAATAAGATGCACAGGTTTAAGTTGATAAACAAACCACTTTTGTTTATCCATCTATTTGATAATAATAGTCCTATCTGCATCAGGGAAAGCTGTGTGACTGATGTAGTTGGCATGTGTAGTCCTGCACAGTGATCGGCATGCCATTCAGGACTCTGGGAAAGCTGGGTGGCAGACAAGTAACAACGACTTCTACCAGTGTAATAGTTGGATAATCGTGCGATTGGTGCAGCAGCTTTATTTTTACGTCGGCTTCATTCTCAGTTTATGTTTGTTGATTGCGCTTGTTTACTTGTGTGTGATTTACTCTCTCCTCCCATATGTCAAGGTAACATATGGATACATCACATGGGAAAAAGAGGCACATCTACAAAACACTGCTCAGCTTTGTGTGAATGAGAAGTAGTAAGATCCCCTGATTGTAAGCTTGGATTTAGTGTGTGACTCCTTTTTTATTTTATCGTTTTATCATTTTCAGTACCTTTCTTTGTAGGGGCATTTGTCTATTTATTTATTTTATGTATTCTTTTTTATGCACTTGTAGCACTTGCTTTTTCACTTCTTTACTTT
Source organism: Engystomops pustulosus (assembly GCA_019512145.1). NCBI lineage: Eukaryota > Metazoa > Chordata > Amphibia > Anura > Leptodactylidae > Engystomops > Engystomops pustulosus. The sequence goes on from CM033647.1 coordinate 42,344,321, forward strand.
TTAATAAAATACAATTTATAGCGTAAATATATATAATTTTTCTTTACATTTTGGCTTTGTTTATATCTATTTGGTCTTTCATTTTTTTCTTTCTATCAAATGTAATGAAATCTGCAAAGGATCCTTGGATGCAGATGTGAACGGGACCTTAGACTATGTTCTTGAAAGCGATTTCTCCGTGTTCTATGGGGTTATAGCCTGCATAATATTAGAAATAGTTTTCTACACTTAAAAGAAAAGTGCTAATAATGTATGGAGATACGCAAAATAGCTTTTCTAACTTTAAAAATGTGTCCATGCACTTCCTTTTTTTTCCTTTTAATGGATTATCTGATGAATTTTATTTTTTGTTTGGAGTATATATAATTTTCCCTTGTATATATCTTTTGTCATGATGCTGCTATATACTCGTTGCTTTTGTATTACGGTCACTGCACTCATTCCACATACGTATAATATACTGTATGTGTGCAGTCATTTTACCCTCCTCTCTTTTGTGGGTTAAATAGAGGGGAAATCCTAGAAATATAATAGATTATTCTTATATTTTGAATCCATAAAACAAGTGATGGATTATCAGAAAATGTAAGGGAACTATATAATTTTAGCGTTTCCATACATCCTATCAATTTTGTTGTGGTCTGCTAAGTGGAAAATGCAAAAAAATAAAGGAGGCCTTGTTGTGTTTGGTGACACGTGAGAAGTGAGACGTGCGGTTGAGACATAGGGCTTCATACACACCAGCATGTGAAAATTTGGCAATTTACAGTTAATATCTACATATATGCAACTCTTTCTGACCATCTTTCTTCACATAAGCCAAGTTTTTACTGTGATTTGTGCCAATTTCTTTGTAATAATAAAAAAAAATCTAGGTTTTATTAAATTACGGAGCACGTAGCAGTTTCCCGGATAAGTTGAAATCATCAAATTTCCCTTGAGCAGTAGCAGAGTTATAAAATGTTTTAACCTGTGGGTAGATGGAGTTTATTAACTGTGTAATACAGTTTCATATTATCTTTTAAATTTTCCCTAATGGTTTACTAATATTTTAGAGGTTTTACTGGGTTGTCAGACTACAGACGGACCTATCTGTCCACTGTGTCTCCGGATGCTTTACTTTAATGTCTGTAATGAAGTTTTATGGATAATCCTTGTTTCCATGACAGCACAACATTTTGAAAATCCAATTGTCACTGGGACAAAAAATGTGTTTTGTCTGGAGCTACATTTATAAAATATACCAGTTCCGACTTATGTACAATTTCAACTTAAGGACAATCTTTAAGAACCTTGTACTTAACCCGGGAACTACCTGTTCTTAGTTTGTTGTCTGTTGCTATAGTGATGCATAGTCAGCATAGGTGCTGGTGCTGTAGATTTTTTTTAATGAACGTTTATTGTAAAGTTGCATCATGTTAACGGTATATGTTTAGAGATTCCGACATCTTGTTTTACATGTAACTACTAGCGAATGAGCAGAGCCTAGTGGGGAAATGTTAATGCTGGCAGGTGACACTGGCCCTAAGGCTGGGAGTCATTTTGGTGACATGCATTATTGTCTGTTTATAGACCGTTCTGACGTTGGACCATTGTAACAAGCGCTTTGTTTCTCTTTCTTTTCCAGACTATATTAACAGTGTTTCTAAGCAACAATGAACAAATATTAACCGAAGTCCCAATAACTCCTGAGACGACATGCCGGGATGTGGTGGAGTTCTGCAAGGAGCCCGGAGAGGGTGCATGCCACCTGGCAGAAGTGTGGCGGGGGAATGGTAGGTCACCCTTCATTTATTTCATTCACGTGTTACACCCTATTTCATGTATAGAAGGGAACTGCGCTATTTTTCTGTTAAAAATACCATTCGGGCGTGACTGAAATGGACAAACGCAAATATGAACTATGACTTGGGAAACCTAAAATCTCTACTTGTTTCAGGTGAATGGTAACCTTCTAATAAAAGATATATGTTTGCAGTTGGCACTTTGGCTCAACACTTTTGTTGACACCTAAAGGCTAAAAGCCTCTTCTTCGTGTATTTTTTTTTTCCAAAGTTGAGCCTTTCGTGGCCTCATTGTCCTCCTGATAGAGGATCAGAACTGAGGAATAGTAAAGGGAGGTATAGTGCAGCTTCCTAGTGAACCTTAGAGACTCTGAGTGTCCACCACGGACCTTTGTATGTATATACTGCCTTAATAAAACATATGGGAGATGCCCTGTGGCTTTATGACCGGTTAAATGGAAAATATGGACGTATAATAAATATTTTACTTCTACTGTTCATCTAGGCAGGTCAAGGTGTACACATCCTTATACCTCTGTATTGTACAGCACATTTATTTACACATTTGATGCATTTAATGTCTGCATTTTACCAAGTCATATCTGTAACATCCATACGGATATCATAAAGTCCCATTTAAAGGAATATGAAAATTTCTGACATTTTGGCATCAAATCGACTGCACGTGAAGGTATAGTTGGAAAATTTGTCGCACATTGAATAGGAAGAAAATCTTAAGATGACGTCAGACATAGGATCAACAGACCTATCCAAACTATAATGTAAATTGTATACCTGTGCTACCAATATTGTAGAAGTGACGCCAAGGATGAGAAGTTTCACTTTATTTGGTGACTGGCGCCTACATCGTATTCTCGGATGCTGTTGTCTGTCCTATTATCACCGCTGAATAATTTTTCTGTTCCAAATAACAAATTGGATGAATAACATCTAATAATTGCTGCTCTGCTGCCTGTAAAGTAAGGGGCACTTTCTCTAACCGGATCGGATAGGCTTGGCACCGTGTAGGCCCAGTCTTTCCCCCTCCTCCTAGGGCATTTAATGCTTTGTAAAGTTTGTCAGTGCTGCGGGCTCTCGCTCCCAGATGTTCGCTGCTGAGATGCATTAGCCCGCACGTCACTTCTGAGCACACGAGCTGCTTCCTGACAAAACCTTTAGAAAATCAGAAACGCAACTGGGTTGACTCATGTATTTTTTGCCTATTCTTCTTCCCCCTCTTGCCGCCCTGATGACTCATTCTGGTAATGGTTTCTGAACCTAATAAATATCCTTCCAGGCTCTGTTGCTCATCTCGCCCAGACAGCTGTTAATGTTTGCGATAAGCGGAGACAGTCAAGGTCACCAAAGACATTTACTTTACAGTCGGCTTCATTTTTTTTTACTATTAATAAATTAGTTTTGCAGGAGGAGAAGTTCCTGCTTTCCTTCTTCCTCCTACTTCACACTCGTTCCACTCCGTACCAGCTAAATGAAAAGAAAAACCCTTTGATCGTCCATCCAATGCTGTCTCCCACATAGACTGTGCCACAAGTGGAAAACCCTTCTTTCAAAAAAGAATAGGAGTAGTAAATATGAAACTCTGATGTCCACAGCAGAAAGTAGGGTACCTGTTCCTTATTAACCTTTTTTTTTTTTTTTTTTTTTATATAAAATACTGAAACTAAAGTTAGGAAATTCTTGACTGTTTCCGTCTTGCCACTTTCTAGCACTTCACCAGATCTGTTTGTGCTCTTGTTGTTCCATTTTTAGTGACCCCATGTGAATAGCGGCGTGGCAGACCCTGAAAAATCTCAGATCTAATTACATTTATTTTAATATTAAATCCTCTCCTCTGAATGCAGTAACATGGATGTGCCAGTCTTCTTGTGCCAGTCAATGAACTGGTTGCAATTGCACTTCAGAATTCAGTTTCAACCAATCATCTATTCAGTTCTTCATAAAGCTGCAGCTCAGTCTAAATCTCCCAACCTTCAGTGTTCTATTTTCTGTCATTCTAAGGGTTCATTCACATGGACATGTGGGGACGTATACATGGCCGCAACTCCCCTATAGACTGCAATAGACACGTCCTATCTTTCTCCATTTGCACGGCCGTGCATCTCTTTGGAGATCCTCCTCTGCAGCGTGCCAGGCGGAATGAATGAAGCACAAGACTAACATCCACCATTGTCCACACCTTCTACTCCGAAATCCAGGATTTATCTTGTGATGCATCACTTGTCTAGTATGCACTTACTGGGACAATCAGAATGTGTGCACCTTTTCCTCTGTTTTACAAGTGGCCTCTGTAGCCATATTACTGGCTGGTGATATAACGGGGTGTCTGACCTCAGCACTGATATATGTAAAGGTCAGTGACTTGACTGGTGACTGACCCTTCGACATAAAAAATAGGTTATTTTCTACTTGTAGCATCAGAATACATGCCCTGGCAGTCATCACCTCAGAACTTAGTATGATGTGTTTGTTGGACAAACTCTTTAACCTGCAAAAAAAAAAAAATTGAAAAATTGAAGTGAAAAAAGGTTTCCAGTTCACCAGTACTCCCATCACAGTAGGGATCCTATGCCAGGAGAAAACGCCAAGATGGTTACCCAGTTATGACTAAGGACTAGACTGGCAGAAATGTGTAGGCTGGGAGGACTTCTCTACATTCTACTTCTTGCACTGTGTGTGTTATGCTAATGTTTTTAATATCACAATAACCCTTGGATTTTATGTCTACAGATCTTTTTGTCTTCGTGAACCACTTTAAAGGGAACCTGTCATCAGGATACCTATTTTTTAGCACTCCCCCAGTCCCCACAGAGCATAGTACATACACTGCCAAAGAGTTTTTGTATAAAAAATAGGTTTTACAGAAAAAAAAAGATATGTTATATATTACCTTTCAATGTCCTGTGCTCTGTGACTAGGCACTCGTCCCCTGGGAGTGGCTGGAAAGGAGCAGTTTTCCCCCCAGCCTTGGGAAACTGCTCCTTCATCTGTCCTTATCAAATAAATGAATAACTCCCATCACTCTGGATTGGCTGTAGAGGAGCAGGGGGCGTTGCTAAGCCAAGTGATGGGTGTTTTCATATATTTGAAAAAGACACATGGAGGAGCGGTTTCCCAAGGATGTGCCTAGTCACGCAGCACATGGTAATGAAAAGTTATATGTAACATAGGTTTTACAGAAAAAAAAAGATATTTTTTTTTTATACAAAAACTCTTCTGCAGTGTACTATGTACTATGGTCTGTGAGGACTGGGTAGTGCTAAAAATGGGTCTCCTGGAGACAGGTTCCCTTTAACAGATTCCACTGTAACCCTCTACAGACTGGCATATCTCCTACTTGCCGTGATATCAGGCCTGAGGGGCTTGTTTTGCTGACATCTTACTGGATATTTATGATATACAAACTGTACACAGAATTGTACCTTCATTAGATGTATGTGATTGATTCATGGAACATCAAGCATTGGGTTCATACAGAGTCCATGTACTAGTTCATATATAAGCATTAGATTATCTGTCACAATGTGACACTTTTTAATTGTTGTTATTCTTGCTTTGTTTAGAACGACCTTTGCCCTTTGATCACCTGATGTTTGAGCACTTGCAGAAATGGGGTCCTCGAAGGGAGGAAGTGAAGTTCTTCCTACGTCATGAGGATTTTCCAGCAGAAAGCAGTGAGCAGGGTATGTATACCATGGACCCCCCCCCCCCCCCCCCCTGTTTCTTCTGCAGCATGTAGTGCGGGTGAGCTGTACAGTAACACGTGAACATACAGTAGCACATGCATGTTATCAAGTCACCTGTCCTGCTTCTCATATCCGAGAAATAGGAAGACGATGGAGCATGCAATGAACTCAAAAAGTGTATTGTGCCCTGGTTGAGCAGTAACATTCTTCACGTCCTGGCATGCTTCTCTATTGGTGGCATGCTTTGTTATTTTCTAACCTGCTCTCGTGATGAATGGTCCATTTATATTCCTGCTTCCTGGAAAGCTGGAGTCTCTCCAGTCAGTAAGAGTAGTAGCTCTGTGTGCGTCATAATGCCCCTAAACAGGAATGTAAGGCTTTTGTTGTTCCCTCTCGCCTGGCGGACTGCCAGGACACTTTATTATCATGACACTTTAACACTTTATGTATAGCAGAACCAGTGCCAGGTCACTGTACACTGGGTGGCACACTTATGGCTTGTAGCATTGCGGTAGGAAGGTAGCCTGTTTATACTGGCGTGTGTCTATATTTATGTGTCTAAACACTTCCTTATGTAAACGCCAGATACGTGAAATGGAAATTAACCACCACATTAAAGGGCAACTCCAGCCACAGCAATTTAATATCAACAGCTTTAAAAAAAAAAAGGTGCCACCTTCATTGCACCCAAGGTTAAAATAAAAAAAAAACTGTGCTAGTTAATTTATTTTGGGAAGTCCTTTGGGAGAAGATTGATTGGGTTAAAGAAAAAAAGCAATACCTGATCTACCATTCTTCCCCTGATTTAATTCTGATACTCCCTACTCTCGGGTAGCATTTCATGTGTTTCCATATGGGCCCATGAAGTTCCTTCCCCTGAAAAAAAATCCTTTAAAGGACACCTGTCTTCAGGTTCATCTATTTTTTTATCATATAAATGAGGCTGGTCACATGGTCAGAGGCAGTGATGTCACCCCTTTTACCCCTCCCCTCTCCTCCCCCTGCTCATGTCTGTGTGTAATGTATAGTAAAGCATTGCTAGTGTGTGTGCTGCATCTGCTGACATGCTGCATCCTCCTAATATACAGGTGAGAGACACAGACATCAGCTACACATGAATCTGACATGTTCTGCTGTAACATGGCTGCCTGGAGCTGCTGTATCTCTCCTAAACACACACACATGCACACACAGGCTGCAGGGGGCGTGGCCACCAGGAAGCACATCATTATACAACCTCACTCCATTATACAGGCTGTCAGTCATGCACTGGGGGTGTGGCTGTGCCTCCCACTCATGAATAGAGTGGACAGCTTGAATATGCTAATGCTTCATTGGACATTTCACAGGTCATTTGCATACAGCTTTAGGACCTCATTGCTTAGGTTTACAGGCATGTAGAGGGACAATGAAGGGATAGAGGCAATGCTCTCTAATGGCAGTTTATGAAAATATATTTAGTTTAGGGGGGTTATTTTGCATGACGGGTTCTCTTTAATGTATGTCTTTGGTGACCACAGCTCTGCTTCTGTGATACCAAGCTGCAAATCCCCTGTATAGACACATTAGTATGATAACATTTTGTCTTCCTGCAGCTTTCATTAAAGGGAACTTGTCACTTTGAAATTGCAGCACAGTCTGCAGGCAGCACATTATAGTGCAGTGGGTGCTAAACAGCATGTACAGTATGTCCCTTCTGCAGGTAGTATGTTATAGAGCAAACGGAATAGAGTAGATTGTGCATTCTGTAGGAAGCCTGTTATAGAGCAGGAGGAGCTGAGCGTATTGTGGATAGTGTCCTATCTTTATCTAATATGTTAATGGAGCAGGAGGAGCTGAGTGTATTGTACATAGTGTCCTATCTGCAGGCAGCATGTTATAGAGAAGGAGGAGCTGAGAGTATTGTACATAGTGTCCTATCTGCAGGCAGCATGTTATAGAGCAGGAGGAGCTGAGCAGATTGTACAGTGTGTCCTATCTGCACGTAGCGTGTTTCAATAAGGTTTTGTGGTCCCCTTAATGTTTTTTCTCTCTAAATATATCTTACAAGCTGCTTACAGAAAAACTTGAATGTTCAGTTTTTCTTTTCACAACTGGATTTTTTCTCTTTTCAGCTGCTCGCCAGGCTCCTAATCAGAGGAACGGGCTCACTGGAGAGAAGCGTCTGGAAAATGGGGTATGATAATCTATTCCTGTGTGCTGTGCTGCTCCCACTTATCTGAAATAATATCAATAACGTGTGACTTGCTTCAGATTGCCGGGGTTGTTGTATCGCCCTGGTGTTCTAGCTTCTGAATCGGCTACTCTTTATGTACATGAGATCTGGTGACCTTCGTCTTTCATGTTGGTAGTCATCTTCTGCAGTGCCTAATTGCCTATGCTAATGAGTTGGAATGTTTTATGATATGTCCAGGATTAAGGTACTATTGCATGACCTTTCCCCTGTCACTAAGGCTTGTGATTGGATGAATTTTTACAGGCTAGCTTTGGACATGCAACTTGAAACTATGTACGTCCCGGTGCAGCCCAACAATTTACTATTTACCTAAACATGAAGCTGCGTGTTCTACATTATTGGTGTTTATTCTGTCTAAAATCTTCTTGGTTGAAGGCAACTAATACTATAAAACATGAGAACATTTATTGGGAGTCCACCAAGTGTTATTTCTGCTTGGTGTGTGTTGTACACAAATGAACTGTAACTTCCTTTATACTGTTATTTTCTTACCGTTTTGCGGTTTCTGAGATATTCCTGTTTCAGTCTGTGTGTCAATTTGGCAGTCCGTGCACCCCAAATGTGTCCGTGGCACCCGGGGCACTGTTATTCCCTCTCCTCCCACTTATCTGACGGAGAGGGTAGTGGGTGAGGATATAATGCCACTACTTGGGGTGCTGAGGACACACCCTAGTGCACCAACTTCCTCATTTGCATGCAGATTAAAATGTGAACATAATAAAAACGGCTTAGTGGATAGAAATAATTAAGGGATGTTGGAATTCACATTTCATTCCCTACACTCGTATGCTGCTAACAGATTCGTAAACTTGTGAGAGGGAATAGACTCGGGGCCAGCTCCAGCATTGGTCATATCCGGGTAAGTGCAGGGGCCCAGAGTCTCTACGTAAGGAAGGGCGCTATAACAAAGGAATCCATAGGGAATATGTTGGGCTTTATTTAAAATGACCATGAGGGGGCTGTATATAAAAAAAAAACAAAAACAAAAAAAAACATGAGGGACCTGTTTGAGATGATAAACTAGGGAATATTTAACACCGGACTATTTTAGTTTCTGAATTTTTAGTCCCGGCACATGAATTCACTGCAAAGGGGCCCAGCGAGGCGCCGTCACCCGCAGGCCTACTGAGACCTGGAGCTGACCATGGGTAGACTACTTTTAAGATTGGTTTGGGAGGTGGTCATTTTGCTTTTTACCTTTTTATACTGGTGCTTTATTGGATTGTGGTTGACACTTGTACTAAGCAGAGATCTGTATAAGCATTCTGAATGTTGTAGTTTAGGGTCAACTGGAGACCAAGTGTGTGAGGCCATATGGATTATCTTCTCTGGTTAGGGACTTATTTCCTAATATGGTCATCAGATATTTATAGGGCTGGAATCTATTGTGTCAGATATTTGTACTATATTATCTATATGTGGATATCTTTTTCTGCAATGGTTTCAAGGATCACCAAATAAAGTCCAATATGTAGTTTGGCTTGAGCATATGGGAGCACAATGAGTAATGTACACGTTACGTATACAATATAAATATGATGTCTGCACACTGTACCTAAGTCTTGAATAGGTGGCAATTTTCCAAATGAAGTTTAATGATGTGGATCCAATGAATATTTTCCCAACATGGCTACCTTTCCAATCAGGTTCATTAGATGCCAGAGGTTTTGACATGTATATCTGATCCTGGGAAAGCAGATCATGTGTTCACGTGTTTATTGTGGGTTAACATTGGCATCACACATGAAAGTGACAAACAACCATTTCCTAAATTTGTGTACATGTCGTTCCTGCGTCTGCAAGGGATCATGAAATATTGTAGGTGTGTAATGAAAGTGATGCGTGTTGGTACCTGCCACACATCTGCCACACATGAAGAACACCCACGTCCCCTTTGTTCAGGTTTCCCACCTCTGTAAAGCCGCTTTATGTCTCTTATTTACTGCTCTGCCTCACAATTCTCCAAATGGTGATTAAAATACTTTTCCCTATAATTTCGTGGATTAGTGGGAACAACGGATGCAATGGAAATGTAGATTTGCAGCAGCGTTCTTAGGAGTCTTAAGGGTACCTTAAGGTACCGTATCTACAGAGCTAGCAGCTGCTATCTGGCCCACAGTGTCAGGGGGCCCCAGCATCTGGGGTGTTGGGTGTGTATGGTGTGTGTGTATACTGTATGTATGTATGTATGTGTGTGTGTGTGTGTGTGTGTGTGTGTGTGTGTGTGTGTATACTGTATGTATATAAATATGTGCATATATGAGTGTATGAATGTGTGTGATTGTAACTCTTCAGATGTCTGCTATGTTTCTCCTAGTTACACCCCTGAAGGGTACCCCACAATGTATAAGCGTAAGGAGGGTTTCTTGGCACAGATGTCTCTTGTGCTGTTCAGGACGATCCATATAGAAGACAACCCGATATTTACTTGAAGAAATCCAGTTGCCCCCGATTATTGGGATTTACTGCCAACTAGTATTACATGCACTGGGATATAAGCTACCTCCAAACTACTAATGTACCACATAGCAGTTTTGTGACATTGGAATAAATAGGCTAGTCTTCTCTCCCTTTTTTTGAGCACCCTGACCTCTTGTTATCATTCTTTGGACTATTTTTGGTAGGTCCTTACCACATCTGATGTACAACCTACAAGAGTCGACCTTTTCTAGACATTATGACCGCAATTTCCAACCATTTTAAGATGGTTAATACACATATCAGATGTATCCGAGACCCTTTTTACCACATGCATAACATGGGGACATGTCTTCATAGAGGCCTCTAACTACCTCCCCACCATTAGTTCTATTAAGTTGTCTATGGACGCACCCCACAAGACTAATCCATGGCCTCCACCATTACTGCACTAGTATAAGTCTGGTATTGACCTCCATTAAAAGTCTTGAATGCAGTGTGGACAATACCCCGTCACCTTTGGGTTTATGGGGCACCATCAAATAATAGCTCTGACCGGTGACCATGTTCTATACTTTATATTAAGAAACTGCCCAAATCCCCTCCCCTTATGTAATATTTCATGTGGTTCAACTTGAAGTCAGTGCAGTGCTCCTATCCAAAACCTCCAAAAATAACCTTGGCCCATCACCTGCCCTTCTATAAGATATGAGTCGTGAAGGATCTCCGCCGTTCCCCTAATTAATATTGACTTGTGAGCGCACAGACTGCGCATCCCTGGAGCCTATTTGTACATGTTTAAAATTCATTTTGTACAAATCTGTTTCTGAATAAATGCAAATTCGGTGTGAGTGGAAGGTGCCGGCACGATACCAGCAGAGATGGGTGGTGGAGGATGTCATGTGCTGCATGCAGACCTCGCGCAGCAAGCAGTGTGTGTGCAGGACATGAGGCTGATGGGAGCTGACAGCTTAGCTTGATCTTGCCTTGATTAGGTGTCTGACTGCTGGCAAAATCCACTAGTCTTTTCCATTCAGTGATCGCTTATCCACGCACAAGGGCAGCGTTACATATCGATAAAGCAGAGAGCCAATGGGCCGGACGCCACCGCCGTGTGACATTACAATTTACTGTTCCTGGAGTTCAGCTCTGGAGCACTGAGGACATTTCTTCTTTCCTGATCCAACTATAACCCAACATATAATAGCTGGGGGTATGGAGCTGACCCACCGGGAGACCATCCAGAAGATCACCTCTAATGGGGAATTCAGCAAGATCAAAGTGTCGTCCTACACCGTCACATGGGGGAACGTCACAATGGTAACTGACCAGAAGTACTAGAACTTCTTATGCTATCTTATCCGTGTCTATCTAATTATATGTTATTAATTTCTCTTCTGCAACCAGTTGGTTAAACAAGTAGGGCCACATTTTCATTACTGCTGAACACTTTTTTGAATGTGTCAAATTTATGAAAAGTCATGTTTTTAACATACAGAGAAATTATATGAAATCATATACCATATCTTAAATTATAGAATACACCTTTTGCATAGAGGGCTGTCTATCCATCTATACAGCCGGACATTGATACAGTGAAGAGGGGGTGCTCTCTCTAGGGACCCAACCATGGTGTCCTATGGGGAAAAGAAAAATTGGACAGAACTACGATTTTGAGTTAAATTTAAAAAAAATTACTTTATTTTCCTCGCACACACACTATCCATCTATTTATCTTTGCTTCTAACAAACTTTTCTATAGTCTGTAGGTTATAGGTTTTTCTATAGTCTCATTTTGTGTATTTAATTATACTCCAGGTAATTTATTATAATAATAATCTTTATTTGTATAGTGCCATCTAATTCCGCAGCACTTTACAAATCAATTAGAATATACTTTTGTGTATATATTACACAGGCGATTCCTGGTTATATGTCTTATAATGAACTATGTCTTGTATTTAATCATTTTTTTTTTGTTTTACACTTCTGTTTGTCTTCTGTCTTCAGTAATTGTAATTCATTTTTTTTTATATATATGGGTCTGCATTGTCTAGGTTTTGTTTCTCTGTTTCAACATTTCCGATTTTGGGCTCTTCACCCCTCCGCCGTCCGTATGCCCACATATTTGTAATGTGCTCCTGACCAAGTAGCAGAATCATTGTTGGATAATATGGCATTCCTTATTTCAGTTTTGGGTATTGGGAATGCACCCCATCCGTATGCCCACACGTGTGTAATACACTCTTCACCTAGTAGCAGGATCGGTGCTGGATAATGCAGAATCCCTCATTTACGTGACTAAGAAACCAGATTTTACAATGTTTATTTATATATTGTCATTCTACAATGACATTCTTCTATCTTGTGTAAAAGCTGCAGGTATATTTTCATTTTTTTTCTTATGAAAAGTTTTCATTTTACTTAAAAATGAGCGTTTGTCTTTGCGGTCAGACACAGATCAGGCAGAACAATTGTTCTGTTGCTTTTGCCTTCTATCTGTGTGTAAAAGTGACATATAGGAAGAGCTTAAAGCTCATGTTGTACCATCTTATCTCTTTGTTCTTATTCCCAAGAAACAAACTGCAATACATTGATGGACACTGTAACAATATAAGGAAGCCAATAGTAAAGCCCTGGTTTCCCTTACCACTGGCTGGAGATGATAACGTGTCATATGAGTCTTATTAACAGTATACAGAAAAATATAGAAAACTGCAGATTAGCTGCTTTTATGTTGAAACTGAAGACTCTCTTGAGCTTCATGATCTTTGGATGTATAACACTCATGTGATGTATACCATCCTCTGCCCTTTTATTTAACCTATGGTGCAAAATGAAGCTATATGGGAAGGGATGATGGGAGGGAAGGCTTTTCTATTTGCCCGTGTTGAGGTCCTCTACTGTACTGACATTGCTGACCAGCACTTGTTGCATCTTCTTTATATGTTCCTATACACTTAGCAGCCCTGTTGAAGCGAGTAATACCATTGTGTTAATGTCCTCCTTTGATATCTTCCTCCGTCTAAGGCTTCTTCCTGGCAGGGGGTGAAAACACTAGAACACAACCCATAATTTCTTGTCTGCCAAGCAAATACTTTTCATCTTTAAATAACTTCTTATAAAGCCCAGGGCTTAAAATCATCTTTATTGTAGCTGACTACATTATATAAGTAAACAGAAGCAACTAGTTATTCATATGGTTTCCGAGAGGATTTTTTGGGTCAGTCATATTGCTATATGGGGGCGCGCTGACAAAATTGGAAGGTCTTCTAATACTGAAATTGCGGTTATATTGAAAAGATAGACCACAACACTTTTGGAGCTTGCAAGTCTCCTGGGTCGTCCTCGATACCAATGGACAGCAAAAAGTAGTTATGTTTTTGTAGGAAACGCCAACTTTTGGGAAAACACTTCTTCAAGAAACAATGCCAGTCTTGCCCGCAGATAGGAGTATGGTAATGCAGCTTTGCCCCTTTCAAGATGAGGTTCCCCTGAGCACGTCTTCTAATCTCCTATAACTTCTTTAAGTGATTTTCTTCGCCCTCCATTAATGAGATGGTTATTTTCATCCAATAGATTATATCTGTAATGGAGCTGGTGTACTGCCATAACTGTATGGCTGTAGATAACATAAAATATATATATCCTGCCTGTATGAATAACCGAATGACCCAATGATTCAGAGTAACCCGTGAAGTTGGAATCAGTTTCCGAAAGCAGAAAATCCGAAAATCCCTGCACACGTGCCTCCTATGTGATGAGATCTCCTCTCCAGGCTTCTGGGTCATTCTTCTCCTGACCTCCCTCACACTACCATGGGTTGCTAATAAGCTTTTAACTCTTAGTCAGCAGCGGAAGAATGTCATATTCAGCATATTACTCCTTGTGTAAACAGCAGAGGCCCACAGAATGACTGACTGATGGACCTTCCCGTGTAAACATCCATTCTGTATGTGACAGAGTCTTTTTTTAGGACCTTCTAGAGAAGATATTTATGTTGCCCTACGACGATGATGGCTACTGAATCAAAAAGGTATTAAGTCTTTTAAAACCAGTGCTGAGATTTACCCTTTATTTTTCTGTGGGCTATTGCTTAGAAATTTTTATATTTGGAGAAGTGACTTCTCTCGGTAGGAGTTGTGTTCTGCAGCCCATCCTTCAGGCTTCATGTCGATCTCCAGATGGAAGCAATGCTTAGGGTTAGGGAGGGCTGTCGGTAGGAGGTGGCACTACCCACTTTACTGGAATGGCTTTAATAAATATTATGTTGTAGTTGAAATTTTCCAACAATCCTGGGAGTTCTGCCGACAAAGAGATGGAACGCTATACACTCACCCACCCACACAAATACACACCCATAGCTTCTGGAGGTGAACTTGTACAGAAGACCAAAGCCAACACATACACTGAGCTTAACTCTGTAAATGTCTGATGGATTCATACTGTGCATAGAAAAAAATCTAAAAAAATGTGTAAAAAAAAAAAAATACCCCAAAAACTATGGTGGTGATGGGGACATAGTAACTGATATTGTAGAAGGAGAAACGCACTACCCACAAGTGTGTAATTCATGGATTCTGGAGCAGGAGTACAGGATTTAGACTAATATGCGAAAGTATTTTGTCTATAGTTCTCCTTGAGAAGCTATGTGTCTCCATAGTAACAGACTACAAGTAAAACCCTGTAAAGTCTGCTTCTGCTGTCATAATGGCTTCCATCTCTCTCCAAATGTATGTTATTGAAAGAAATCTAGGACTAGGGGACGTGATTATAGGTTCAGTGCTCACAGTAGTTTCTTGTAGTCTGTCGCCATAGCGGCGCACAGGTCAGCATTAGAGCTGTATACAATGTATTGTAAAACAATTTGCTGTGTTTTTTTTAAAATTCTTTATAATTTAAGATATTTAGAATTGAGAATAAAGATATTAATCTTTATATGGTTCCATCATATCCCATAGCACAAATAAGATATTACAGGTTAAAAACCGAATCATGTGAAGAAATGGGAGTGATGGGCCCTGCTTGCAAGAGCTTACAATCTAAGAGGAGGAATTTGTAAAACATAAATAGATGTAAAATAACTTCAAGACTGTAAATCTGAAACAAATGTTGTATAAACTGTGAGTGCTGCTGGGATAGAACTGGTTAATAGATGATTCAGCCATGTGACTCCCTGTTTCTGTGGTCTTCTGATGACCCCATAAAAGGCTGAATGAAGGGTGTGTCCTTATTTTCCATTATGCCGGAGGTCTGGGTTTACACGCTAGGCTTCTGAGAAGATCCCACTTTTCCTATTCCGATGATTGTATCCTGAGATTTTACACGCACAAACTGTACATTGATTGCTTCCTTTATAATATACTGTGAAGTGGTTGTTGTGAGACCGGTTACTCCAAGATTAATGACCTATAGCCAAATGGTATACAAGCGTGCTTTCAAAGTCCGACCATTGGGTGCACACTAAAAATTCCAAAGATGGTGGAATTAGCAAAAAAAAAAATTCTGATGGGCTTTATTTGTATGGCTTTCAATGTGCGGTCAAGATGACACCACGCTTCTATTATTTGGATCAGTATGATTGTATTGTACTTCTGTGTACGGAGCTGTGTAAGGTGTCATTGTTTGCGTTTTCATTGATACCATTTTGAAAACTGTAAGATTTTTCAATTCCCTTTTTTTTTTTTTTTTTTTAATATAAATTGTTTTTATATTTTAATAGATCGGACATAGATCGTTGATACCTAATATGTTTATTAATTTTATATGTGTTATAGGAAAAAAGGGGGTGATTTGAATTTTTATTTTTTGAGGACTTAAACCCTGGGGCAATCTGATTACTTAAACAATATACTGCATTACAACTGTTTTGCAGTACAGGCGGTCCCCTACTTAAGGACACCCGACTTACAGACAACCCATAGTTACAGACAGACCCCGCTGACCTTTGGTAATGCTCTCTGAATGCTTTACTATAGTCCCAGATTGAAATAATCAGCTGTAAGGTGTCTGTAATGAAGCTTTATTGATAATCCTTGGTCCCATTACAGCAAAAAATGTTTAAACTCCAATTTTCACTGGGGCAAAAAAAATTTTTTTGTCTGGATCTACAATTATAAAATATACAGTTTCGACTTGCATACAAATTCAACTTAAGAACAAATCTCCGGACCCTATCTTGTACGTAACCCGGGGACTGCCTGTATATTGTAGATATACTGCTTCTGTGTTTGTAACCGCTATTGAAGCCTTCAATAGGCTCCCATCTCTCACTGCGGCGGTAGACTCCCCCCGATGAGGTCATAGAAGGCGCCGACTGCCACTTAATGAGGGATTTGGAAAATTGTGCTTCTTTATTTTTAAAAACCAGCCTGCTCCATTTTAGAAAATTCCACATGGGTTGGGGTAGGTGTAAGGAATATTATTAAAAAAAAAAAAGTGGACTTGCCCTGGTCCAGCTTCTGATTCCAACAAAGTGTTGACAGTCTATAGATCCATTGCGTAGAATGGTGCTGTAGGTAGCCCAACATAGATAGACGGTAGCTTGGATTTACCATAATACACCTTTCAATTATCGATGGAGGTTTGCTGGTGTACATGTACCCAGGGACTTGTAAATGTTAAGGCATCTCCATTGTGGACAAACCTGGAATTGGTAAAAACATAAGGGAAAAGCTGCTCCTATCTTATCAATTCACCTTTTAGGCGCTTACTCTGTCACCTGTTATCACATGTCACCAGTAGCAGGGTGGCCCACCATGGCCGGAATCTACGTTGTCATTGGATACTTATTAAAATGTTTTTTTAACAAGTTCTGAGTTTGTTTTTAAAATAATGTTCCTGCCCCAGACAATCCCTTTGAATTTTGAAATCTTTTTTATATTTACCTTTTCCTTCTGTTGTGTGAATCTTTGTATTTTTTTGTTGGAACCTGTGTAATATTGTCGTGTTGTTTTACTCTCCTGTGTGTATGGCACGCACATTGGCTGTCTAAGCTTTCTGCTTGTTATTTTGTTTTGTGTGGCTTTGGAAAGGGAGGATCTGATGTTCAGGCCCTGGTATTAAGCTGTGGGAATGTGTAGGATTATACACAGGATTGTTTGTCCTCCTTTAAAGCGGAGATGATCTTTCATTGAGGAGAGAGCCGCTCCTAGGCACGTACCTGTCGCCTGTCACTCACGGGTGCACTCCTCACCTGCCTGAACGCCTGCAGTCCCTCTGCCAGACCCTGCAGCGTCCTCCACGAGCCGCCCGGAGCATTACCCTTTAAATGTCACGATGTGGGTGAGGAGGAAAGCGCAGCACATAAAGCTCCAGGTTGTACCCTCACTTTATTCCCATTATACTGTCACTGTATTTCTGCCACTTTCCTTCAGGCCTAGAGTGGGTGGCTGCGCATTGTTTCAGCTTCTGTAATGCTGAATGAATTAAGAGGATTTCCTGCTGGCGCTTATACTAATTGTGCTTCAGGATTTGCGCTCTCATCTGTAACCCCTTCACATCCGGGGAGGATTAAAAAAATCCTCTCCCGGGATAAGAACATGAAGAATGTCAGGTGTTTTATAACTAGTTATGGCTGCCACAGGGTTAAACACAGGAATGTTAGATTGTGCGCAACATTCCATACGTTCTAATAATGGCTGGTTAAATATAGTACATTTTTTCGTATGATTTACTTTACTTGGTGCGTCGTTGTGTACTTTATCTACCGTTGGTCACACCTTTCTGTTCTGTGGTTTGGCGTGTAAGGAGGTCTTATTCTACAATATAAATATTTAATATTAACACACAAATGTTCACAGATTCTTCATAGATTAAAGCCATGTTCCGTTGACGCCATTATACTGAGGTATTCTCCCAAAAAGGAACATTATGGGAGACTTATCAAGTTTCTGAGGTAAAATTGGTCTAATTGCCGATGAAAACCAATCAAGACTCAGCTTTAATTTTCTAAACGGCTTTGGGAAAATGAAAGCTGAGCTCTGATTGGTTGCTGTGGGCAACTAGAACAGTTCTGCTCTAAGATACTTATGATAAATCCTCCCCCATTATTTCTATGGTAGTTTATGTATAGTATGTTATAATGTCAGCATGTGGCACGTGAAGCACCTGCACCCGTTCAATACTAGTAAGCAAAATCTCTATGTGCTGCCTTATTACTATCTTATGCACAGTGGTGTCTCGACATATAAAAATTTATAACAACAAATATATAATGTTCTTAAAATTGCTATAGAGAATTGTGAACACAGGCTCACAGCCTGTAGCTCTGTGGTTGCACAACTAGTAGAACTTTCCATTATCTCATCTGATTCTAATATTCAGTATATTTTTTACCCTTTGCCCCCCCCCCCTCGGTTCGCTGTATATTACAGAGAATGTGATATAAATGGAACAAGATTCCTTGTGATGTTGGAGAGATTTCCTCTCCACCTGACTTAATCTTAATAAGGAAATCCTTTTCTTTATACTATACTGAATTATTATAGCCTCTTATTTTGAAGTTATGTTATAATTAGATTGTTCAGAATTGAAAGGACCTTCTTTCTTTTTGTAAATATGTTCTCAAGGTTTTTGGCTAGAATTGTGTGTGTGAATTTTTGGAATATATCCCATCTTTATAAACTCTGTGTACAGGATTTTATGTAGAACAACCTTTTACTTCAATTCCTAATCTGCTGTGAACTTGACATTTGCTTTCAATCTGATATTTTACATGTTTTTAGGATTGTTTTCATACTTTTGGGATATTTGTGTACATAAGCAAATTCTTTCACTATAGCAAGACTTTATTTTGTTCTCTTTCCCTTTTACATAGGTGGGCAACCCAAGGGTGGAGCTGACTCTGTCTGAGCTGCAGGATATGGCCTCTCGGCAACAGCAGCAGATCGATAACCAGCAACAGATGTTGGTGGCGAAGGTAAGTACCATAAATCCAGAATTGTGTGATTATTAAGTGAGTTTGTTTGATCTAGAAAAAGGATTTTCTTGTGCCTAAACAACTTGTCTATAGAAATGACCCATATTCTAAGTTTCCATATATTCCCTGAGTAGAGATTAGCAATAAAGAGCATCACTTTTTCTGGAGGACCCAATATATCTGTTGATTCTGTCTAATTGCTGCTGTGTAATGCTTTATTTCTCCTGTGGTGGCGCTGCAGGGAAAACAAGGACTGCTCCTAGGTCCCCTCTTCCACCAACAGATTTCTTGCCCTCTCTGTTAAACTTTGCAGAACCCAAAGATCTACCAGAAAAAGGCTTTTTCAGATCCCATACCCTTAATCCCTGAAGTTGCTTTCTCCTGTTTACGTCTGCATTTGTCAGACACTATTGACTAAGTGAGGTGAAATCTGCTGATGTCTGTACAATGAGCCGTGTAATTTGTATACACACAACAATAATTTACACTATAATTGAATTCTTGTGGCAAGCTTAATACAAAGAACCTGCTGGTATGTAGGTTAATTGTAATAAACTACAGAATGCCACGAGGGTTTCATATCTAATGTAATATTGCCATTAAAATTCATTAGATGATCTAGGCTTATTATAATGAGGACGTCCTGGAGAGTGAGTCCAAATAAAAGGTGACTCCTGATGTTACCATCAGACTATTCAGGATCATTGTTGCTAATACCTGAGCCTGGTTCAGGATTCTTCAAAACAGGCAAATTCTTATTCTGTACAAATATCAGTTACAAGAAAAGACAGGAAGATGTTACTTTCTGTTATAATATAGGGTGAGATCAGGAGGCAGTACTGTCTGTACCAATCTGAGCTTCAGTGAAAACAAGGAGGCAGTACTATCTGTTCTAATGCAGTTTGTAACCAAAGAGGCAAAGGAGAGATGTATCTAGGAGTGATCTGATAGAGACTGAAATATCCCCTGAAGTTAACTGAAGACCAATATATCCAGCATTATGGTTGCATCGGATTCTTTTTCTGTTTGCCCCTCATAGCAATTTTAATAAGATTACAGACTGTGGGGTCGACTTAGGCCCTTTTTAATTTACTACTGCCATTTAAAGTTGTGTTTTTGTATCTTTTTTGGGTGAAAGTAGTTGTTGCATTGGCTACATATAAGTGATAATTTTGCAGCTGCATGGCTTTCTATGCAGAATGGAGGGGTGAAGAGCTCGCCCTCTTCTGCACCTACCCGTGTGCACGCCCAGGATCCAGCCTGGGTGAGCACACAATGTGCCTGTAGCCTAACAAGATTTAAGTGTAGTGGGCAGGAGGCAGTACTATCTGTACTAATTGAATTTATAGGGAGAGGTTTTGCTGTCTGTAAGAACACGAGTTATAGGCAGGGACCAGGGACTATATGTAGAATAGTAGAATTTACATGGAGAGGCAGAGGTGATACTGTCTGTAACAATATGATTTATAGGCGGTACACAGAGACGGTTCTATCTGTAATAATAATAACAGGGACCAGGAGACAATACTATCAATATGGATAGTACTGCTTCTCCTTATTAATTATATTAGTATATATTGTACTGTCTCCTGGTCCTGCCCTATAAATCATATTGTCACAGAGTTGTGTCCCTAGTCCCCTGGGAGTGGCTAGTGAGGAGTGGAGCAGACGTGTATGACGTCTTAAGGAGGGAAGTGACAGGGAGAGGAGATGGAAGTTTTTTTCTTATTTGAAATGTATGCACGCGTTGGAGCGGTTTCACGAGTGTGGGGAAGAGGGGGGGGACCACTCCTCACTGGCCCCACCCAGGGGACCTGGGACACAGCTCTGCATATAGAAAGGTAAACTTTTATCTAACTTATGTTTTGATTTTTGGAAAAAGCCAGTTTTACTATAAAAACTCTTTGGCTGTGTTTACACATGGGGGAGACAGAAAAAGTTCTCCTGATGACAGGTTCCCTTTTAACTGTATTACCATATTTACTGGTAGTGAACTGTATAAATTGTGTACAATTGTATAGCATATAGATCTTTCTGTACAAATATAATTTACAGACCGGGAAAGGGAGACTGTACAAACTGCAGGCACATCATCTGCAGGGGGATTCACTTCTATATTTCTCAGGCTGATGATAAAAACGTGTATTAGTAGCATGTGGCAATGTCTATATGAATGTGATTATTGGCACCATCGCCTCTGTACAGCGCAGTTATATTTGTACACCTGTATACTGGGACTGGCGTGACTGGTTCTTTTATGTAAGCCGACTTTTGGTTGACCTTTTTTTCTGTCAGAGTTTCTTTGTGTTTTTGGGCTGAATCACTGTGCCGTATAAGCCCCGGCGGTAGCACTGACATAGATTATTCTATGACCTTTCAGTGGTACCGGATGGTGTTTTCTGGCATAGTTGTCCCTCGCTTATCTCTATCGCTCTTCTCTTCTACTCATCACACTGAACATTTGTGTATAATCTCCAAGGAGCCATCCATTACTTATCTCTAGCTCAGGAGACACAAGGGAGCCATTTTGTTTTCTCAGGAAGAAAACGTCAGGTCTCAGGAAATGACTGGCAAAGGAAGACACACAGATGTCTGGGAATCCATGTTTACCTTCTCAATTGTCTTGGCAGGAACAGCGCTTGCGCTATCTTAAGCAACAAGAGCGTCGTCAGCTCCAGACCATCTCAGAAACGGAAAAACTTCAAAAGCTCAAAGAGCGAGTGGAAATGCAGGAGAATAAGCTGAAGAAGATCCGGGCCATGAGAGGCCAAGTGGACTACAGCAAAGTCATGAATGGAAACTTGTGTAGGTTTTTAAGAGCTGTACTAAAGGAAGTTTCTTGACTAAAACTATTGAATGCCACACCCACCAATCTGCTTTCACAAGGATTTGAGAGGTTTTTTTTACTTTCCAAACTCTTTGTGGAAAAGCAAGAGGTATTTTATAGACTTCAGTGTGAACCCGCCAAAGGTGCAGTTTTGTCCCAAAGTGGTCTTCAAAAAATCCAGCATCTTGTCATTTGATGCAGATTTCACATCAAAAGTCTCATCAAAAAAGTTGTTAAAAAGTAAAACATATGGGTTAATTATTCATAAAAATTTGTAGATGTAGGGAAAGAAAATGTACTAAACCAAATAGACTATGGAGTATGTGTTTTTTTTTCTAAAGTCCAGTTCACTTCTCTGTTAGGTCTTGAGTTTTTTCCTTCCGTTATCAGCCAAAACAAGGAGTGGTGGAACACACAGTACAGGGGAAAGACTTTTTGTTTTATGCTTTACCTCTGTTAGGTCACTGGAAAGTATTGCATCTCTTCTGTGTGTTCCACCACTTCTGGCTTTGGCACACAATAAATGAAGGAAATAACTGAAGAAATAACAGAGATGGGAACTCTGCCAAGGAGGCAGTCATTCTTGGGACAAACACATCTGATCCCTCCATCACTTTTTTCTTTTTCTGTCTTTGCCCTTATTCTGAGTCTGCTATAAGCTGCCCTCATGTACCATGATACCTTGCGTTCTCTCATGAAGAAATGTAGTCAAATATCCAGTGACATACCTACAAGTAAATCCACTGAGCATCACAGTGTGTACATACCAGGCTATATGGTGACTAGCTTGGTAGTTTTCTTCAAATGGAGTAGCATGTAATAAGTATTAGAAACCAGCAGTTAGACAATAACATGAAGTGTATAGTCCAGGCTGTGTGAGCAAAAATGGTTAACAGCTTCCATGCAGTGAAAAGGGTGTCCAGAGAACAGAGGCTGTGGGGAGGGTTGCTGCAGAGGAGTATATGACACAGCTGGAGGTGCATCCAGATATCACATGTCTGCATCCACAGATCTGCTTGCTAACCACATACACAATGCATCACAGCAGCTCCTTCCCTCCAGCAGTTAGAATACATCTGTTTTCCTGAAAATGCTTTACGGTCTCAAAAGAGATAATCGGCACATCCAGCAGAGACCACTCCTGCAGTGACAGGCTAAACTGAGGAGGATAGTAAAGAAACTGCAGGACAAGTTTATCCTCCATTCCAAAAACAAATGATTTGTGAAACTTGCACTTTAAAGGCAAATTCAGTTCAACCCGACCTCTTGTTATGGAGGCTCTAGAAGTATAAATACTTGGACCTCTGTGACTCTGTTGTAGTAGATCCCTACTTACATTATTTTCCTTTCATGACAGCTACAGAAATTGAGCACATCAGTGACGTGTTTCAGGAGAAGCAGCAAGAGTTACAGGCCGCGGTGCTGAAGGTGGAGCAGCTGACCCAGCAGCTGGAAGACCTGCGGAAAGGGAAGTTAAATGGTTTCCAGGCTTATGGACAAATGACAGGTCCGGCTGCACTAGAGCTGAAGAAGCTTTATCAAGAGCTGCAGGTGAGTGCCCAAGTCATGTTGGACTGCACAGATGGAGAACACTCCATCTATGATCCAGCTTACATATTGAATTATAGTGCCACTTTGAGGCTTATTGCAACGCATTTCATAGGCTGTGGGGAGAGACATTGCCCAGTTGCGGATGTGTTTCCACTTAAATGCTTATGTGCTACCAGCACCAAATGTTTTGGATTGTTTGGCTGGGAAAGGCGCCTCAAACAAATAGTTCATCCATAACCATTGCAGATTTTGTGTCTTCTAGATCAGAAATCGTCTCAACCAGGAGCAAAATAGTAAGCTCCAGCAGCAGAAGGAGCTGCTCAACAAACGCAACATGGAGGTGGCCATTATGGACAAGCGGATCAACGAGCTGCGCGAGCGCCTGTACAAAAAGAAAGTTGAGGCACGTCAAAAAGAAAACATTCCCGTAAGATTTACTATTAAGCAGGCCACTTCTCTCATTTATACGCTGCATATTATCATGGGATAGTGGAATCACCACCATTGTGTTCTTTTCCATTTCCTTCCAGTCACATTCACAGAGTAATCTGTCTGACATGTTTTCTTCTTCACATTACAGCTGAATCGCATCAATGGTGCACCATCCCCTCAGTCTACGCTACCCACATCAGGGAGGGTAGCAGCAGTGGGCCCCTACATCCAAATCCCAAGCACAGTGAACTATCCGCTGCCTGCCGATCCAGTCAAACCTCAGTCTCTATCTCTAGCTGCTAGCGGGACCCAGCCCCGCTCCAAGTCTGGTAAGTCATTGGTTGTCAAGTTAGAAATGTAAAGTGATTTTCTAATGTGGACAACCAGATGGTGAGGATTCCACCTGCCGTAGTGGACAACCTCATTGAAGTTGGACAATATAGAAATATAAGTAGCTGATTTTTATTTTAAAGGGAACATTCAGCAGAAACTGACCTAATAAACCACTACCAGTATGTCCTCATGCAGCTGAACACCTTCCAGATCATGTCTATTTTATCGTCCAGCCCAGTGGCATCTTCCAGAAAATCAACTTTGATGTGACATTTAATTTGGTTGTATAAAGTCAAGGAGGCGGAGAGTTTAACACTGAAGTCAAGCTTTCCTCACTTCAGAATACCCTCTTCACTGTAATTGATCTTCCTACATCCAGACACATCACTAGATCTCCTTCATTCTGAGCTGAGGAGAGCTTGACTTCTTTAATGCTGAGGTTTCCGCCTCCACGACTTTATACAACCAATTTTCATCTCACTTCAAAGCTAATTTTCTGAATGATGCCACCACACTGAGCAATGTAAGAAACATGATCTGGGAGGTGCTTCACAACATACTGGTAATGGTTAAATAGGTAAATTTCTGATGACAGGTTCCCTTTAATGTATGGTGGATGCATAGCATGACTTCTACATGCAATGTTTGATTACGAATAGTGCACTTCTTATACACGATGTCTCCTAGTTGTCCATCTGCTCATTAACAATCATCTCTATGTGAACCATCGTCCTGTTAACGTATGTGTTTTAATGTCATGTTTGATTTAAAGGGGAAGTAAAGCTCCATGTTACTGTCTTATTTCACTGGCTATTAGATCACTGGTGGGATTGTTACAGAATGATTGTATATTTTCAAAAGCAAAGGCAAAAAATGCAAATTTAAGTAAAAAAAAAAAAAAAACTTAAAATAAAGGCTGCAGAAATAATTGCTTTCATGTGTAGATGTGTAAGATTTGTTAGGACCCATTCACCTATATCAGATGATATTTATGAACCGACCCTGAAGAACCTGGGCCATCGCATCTGTCTCAGCTGGGCCTAATGCTCCTTCCAATGGCATTAGGCTACTTTGACCACTGTCCTACTTTAAAGGGCATCTACCACCAGGATGAAAGATTATGCAAATTAGGGGCTCCAGGATCCATAGCAGTTAATGGAGCCCCTCAGGCTCATTTGCATACATTCTTTCATCCTGGTGGTAGATGCCCTTTAAGCTTAGTCATACTTGGTAAATACTGGCACATGGTACCAGCAGTGGTCTCTGCTATAATAGTGGACCCAGATTGTCCTTGTAGAAGCTCGTACAATTGTTTTGTATTCCGCTAGTCAGAGAAAAAGTTTCTTCATCTGGAGAAGTAACCTAAATGACTGACATGATCTGATACTTCTCCTTTAACCCTTTCTGTATACCTGACTTCATACCATGACTGCCGCTGTTTATTTCTTGTACTATTACGGATGCTTCTATGTTTCTCACATCACTCTTCTTTTTTACATCCTAATGTCTCGTCCTCTGTCTTGTATCTCCTCTTCGTCTGTTTCCCCCTCTTCTGTGATGTGTTTTTCTCCTGACATCGGGGTGGCCATCTTGTTTTACCTGTTGTCCTCCAATAGAGGGAGACAATGAGTATGTGAAAAAATCTCCAGGTCCCTGGAAGGTTTCAGATTTAGACATTGTAGTGGATCCTGTGCGGTCATCTTCCACCTCCTGTCTTCAGTCTTCTGACCACAGTGTCTTCTACCAGGCACCTGGCCTCTGTGACAGCCAGCACAGTGAGTCTGCTCCGCAGCCATTCTTCCCGTCTGCTTACCAATCACACCCGATCTACGCACGTTAATCTGACTATACACTAGACTAGCGCTCACTAATGGTGGGAACTGTGAGGACCTCTCCCAGCAGCACCTTTTACTTTATTCATCCACACTCTACAAACATTAATATTATAAAGTTACATATTATATTATATATTTTTAGTAGTAGTGTATAGAATAATATAGTTCTTTATACACCTTATTAGCTACAGAATAACCTTTATTTCTGTGAATATTCCAAATCGATAAGTAATCTTAATAATCCTGGCTTAGAAGCACATAATTAAAATTAAACTGTAGTGAATGCAGCTATATAATTCAGCCTTTCTTTAGGATAGGTGATCAATATCAGAACGGGGTTGGGGAATTTGACCCCTGGCATCCCATCAAGCAGTGCGGCAGGCCAAACTTTCACTTCTATCGGGCACATAGCCTGTTTGTAGTCTTCACATTTAATTGAATAAAACCAAGCTGCAGTACCAAGCACAACCACTATATTGTGTACAATAGATAGAAACAGCACTCATCTGGTGATCGGTGGGGGTACTGGGGTGTCAGACACCCTAAGATCTGATATTTGTCACCTATTCTAAGGAAAGGAGATAATAAATCCTAGAACACCCCTTTAAGTGTAGGACATGCATGTGTGCTTTTATACTAACTCCAAATCTCATCACACATTTGTAGTTTCCCAAAATATCACATATCTCATGTCTTTAGCTGATGTTCCCACTTGTGTTATCATCTGGTCTCTGTAAAATTGTGTGAGATAGAGAAGGATCCTCATATTTGAAGGTCATGTATGTAGAGATAATGAGAAATAGATGACATTAATAATACAGATTATCTTTCACATTCCTGGGTTTTTCCAGGCGCTCCTATACTGCTGGACCTTGGCGGGTCTCATGGCAGGTGTCCCTCCCAGCAGGCTCTTGGGTCTTTCCATATTTAACCTCAGATGAAGCGCCTGGATACCCCCTTTAAATATCATCCTCCAGTACTGGCCCATTACATGATTAATACAGGCTCTAATGCCCATTTTAATTTTGCCATTTCATGAATCTATCATCAAAGATACCCGATGGATGAGGTCTACTGGTACTTGTAGTTCCACAGTCACTCTAAATTCTGTGGATTTCTTACATATGGAGACAATGTTCTTCACTGAGATTAAACTAATTCTTTTTAATGGTCCTTGTGTCCTTCTTTCTCTTTTGGTTTCCCATTAATTGGTGTGGAAACTGGGGCAGTGAGGATTTGTTATGTGTTCTCCACTAGGGACACAGATTAATAACATTGAGTCTGTCTTAGATGAGACTGATATATGCGCTGCCTAATTCAGCCCCACGAGAGCCTGCACTACGCACGACGGACACTAATCTGTATGTAACCGTAAGAGGAAGAAGTCATTTATTTACTTGCCATCTCGCCCCGTCCAGAACTTAAAAATCTCTCCCCATTACAGCCAATAGTAAAATATATTGACAACTTTAGGAGGGCCCATGCCAAAATCTTCTTTTAACCTCAGCCAAGGGTTAATGTGGATTCTGAGGGATTATATATTGCACAGTTTGCCCATTGACATGATTGGATACTATGATAACCAAATTCCGTACATATCATTGGTGTAGTATAAATCCTGACCACACGTCACTTCACTAGTGTCCCCTTTAGATACAGATACTAAAAAACGCAATCACTAATGCTTCACGTGTGACCATATTCACATTATCACAATGATTAATTCATGTGTAATTCTAATCTGTAGTAATTGTAAAATCAGAGTAATTTCCAGGTGTCGTTAGAACTCGGAAATGATTGCATCTTCTGCGTTTTCACACAATTGTGTTTTGCAGGTAATGACGCAGGCTGGCCTACACTGAAGCAAAGCACAATGGCCGTCGTAAAGGCGCCACCTCTAAGCAACACAGACTGGAATGAATCAAGTATGGAGCCCGGCTTCAAGACTGCACCTATATCCAGCCAGCCCCTACCTTCTGCTGCTGTAGGACCTACTGACAAGTTGGTGAGTGTCCATTTCTGCAACATGTGAATACACTGCTGGTTCCCAGAGACTATCCCAAAGATTAATAACGCTACGCATTCCAGCTTCTCACCAAAAAAGCAGAGTAGGGGCTCATTCAGACAGGTGTTTTTTCCACTGAAGCCTTCATTTGGGCTTATGGACACATCAGTAGTTTTTTTCCTCTTCCTGGCTTCAGGTTTTTTTCCACTGATCAAATGATGGAAAAAAAACAGAACAGACTCTACATTTTTTTCCCCACCAACTGATCAGTGCAAAACAACTAAAGTGTGAAAAACCACATGGAAAATGTTTAAGTAAGGCATCAGTGAATATCACCAGAAAGAGAAAAAAAGAACGGTTTCCCTTTAAAGGGGTATTCCGGAAATATGTACGTCTGACACAAAAACCCATTATGATATAAATAAATGAGTACAAGAATACTCAATGTCATTAGTCACAAAACTGAGCTTAAATAGTTTGATTTTATGATTTACAAAATGTATGGCCTCTCTAAAGTAGGTGGAGTTATCACTAAGATGGCCGCCACTGGAAACTACAAGTCCCAAGATCCTTTAGTTCTCAGTAACTCCTCCCTCTTATGCTCTGCTCCCAGTGATGATGTAACAGACTGTGCTGCTCTGTTACCATAGTAATGATGAGTAACTGCCATCACCACTGGCCATACTGGATGCAGTGCAACCAACCGACTACAGCCTAACATAGTGGTGATCACATGACCTGCCCAGGCAGGTGCAGGACATGTGATGTGGACATGTGACCAGCGGCCATCTTCTGTCGCGTGTCTTGTCCGCAACGGACCGCACGTAGGAAATTTACGGACTGATTAAAGGGCCAGTAGCATTTTAATTCTTCATCACTGTGTATGTCATCATAATTTTCTGCTAAGGGGAGCAACATTTTAAATAACAACTAATTACACATTAGCTTATATTTTTAGTATCCATTTGTATATGAATTATGCTGATTCCTGGAATACCCCTTTAAGCCTCAATGAAGGCTTCAGAGTGAAAGAGTCCTAAATCCAGACATAATTCATATGAGATGCTTTGAGAGTCCTGACTTTCCTCTCACACAGTGTCTGACCTCTCTATTTGGGTGTGGAAGGACTGTTACGTCCCATATGTCACAGAGCTTAGCTTCACCGCATACATTTCCTGACAGCTGCACTTTCACATTTCCGGAATTGCAGTTTTTGAGAATAAAATATTTTACCTAAATATTATATGGTTATATTAACTCTTTTGTTTTTGTTTTGTTTTTTTTCCCCAAGTCTGGTGATGCTGGAAAGTTACCATCTCCAATGCCCGGGTTGAGTAAATCTCTGCCACATAATTATGGCATGTACCAGGGCCCACTCACTTTAAGTGCGACCAATTCCTTGGAAAGGAGGAAAGATGGAAGTCTACCTAGACCAGGGTCCGGTGGATCTACAACCCGCACAAGGCCTCTTCCACTACCAACAACAAGCAACGTCCACCCTCCAGGCTCCTCCCAGCAAATCCAACAGAGAATCTCTGTGCCCCCGAGCCCCACCTACCCGCCATCCTCTTCCCCTATGTTCCCTGGTACAGACGCTAGACCGGACCCTCCTCTAACTGTGGCCATACGACCTTTCCTGGCTGAGAAAGGGTCAAGGCCTCAGTCCCCGAGGAAAGGACCACAGACGGTGAACTCGAGCTCTATTTATTCTATGTATCTCCAACAATCGGCTCCACCAAAGAACTATCAGCAAGCTGTATATAACACCCTGAACAAATCCGTCAAAGCAGGTACTATCAGGGGTATAACATAAAGAGATGTGGATGGTGGGAGCTGGGGTCTTGGGTTCATGTGAATTTTGTACAATTCTTGATAAGGATGAATTTTATGAAATGAGTTTTATCACTAAATTGTTTCTCTTTATAAAAATATAAATAAATATTAAATATAGTTTTAAGACACCTTGACTTTACAGAAAACCTACACAGATATGATACAGACCACTAGAGGCTGCTGTGGGGTGAGATGCCTTGTTGTGGGTCACTATGCGGTATTAATGCATTATATTCATGTGTTTCAGTGTATGGAAAACCAGTTGTCCAGTCCAGTTCATCCAATTCTTCACCCCTTTCTTTCCTACATTCTGGACCTCCTCCTAATACTGATAAAGAAGGAGAGGCTGTTCCTCCTGCAGCTGAAAATAGTGGGGTGGAAAACATACCACGTCCCCTGAGCCCAACCAAACTGACCCCCATAGTGCATTCACCTATGAGATATCAAAGTGATGCGGACCTAGAAGCCCTCAGGAGAAAGCTTGCCAATGCTCCAAGGCCACTGAAGAAAAGGAGTTCTATAACGGAGCCAGAGGGTCCCAGCGGACCCAACATACAGAAACTGCTCTATCAGCGCTTTAATACTCTTGCTGGAGGAATGGAGGCCGCACCGTTCTACCAACAGGGTAACTCCCAGGACTTTGGTGTATCGGCCGATGTGGACAATGGTAACGCTGGCACCAATGGTAACGTAGACGAGGCGGGTTCTCTGCATCCAGCCGCCGTTCCCTCTACCCCTCCTCTTCCCCAACCACTTTCACCACCTCAACCACCAGAACCACAGATCTCAGCAGACGATAATGACAATAAGGTCTGTTCACCCATCACAGAGGAACTGATCAGCAGTGAGATCATAAACCAGATCTCCGAATCAACGGAAGACAACAACAACAATAATAATCCACCCATCGCACCTTCTGTCGAGAAGACTCCTAGCCCTGTACTTGAAGTAGCATCTCCAGTGAAGGAAGAAGTCCCTGCACCTCCCAGTGCCCCATCGCAGATCCCCCCTGTAAGTAGACACTTGTCATAGTGGAAGGTATTTCACCTAAGTAATGCTACTCCCTGCTAATCCTGAGGATATTTTTCTTGCTTTTTGTAATGTAACCAGTTTTATCTGATCTCTTTCTCCTTATGTAGTCTTGAGAAACATATGCAACATATGCTCATAGAAAGCAGTGGAGCCTGTGGCTCAGTATTGCCTTTGCCTCTCAGAGGAATCGACCTCTAGTAACGCTGCAGCAAACTACGTGTTATTGTCATGGGATATGGTCTCCGCGACACATAGGGGGTTACTCCTGTACACATAGGATTGCCCTGGTGGGTCTCTGCTTTGGTATATTGAGTCCTGGCAACTCGACATCTCCTCTGAACTATGTTTGGGATTCCCTCCAGTGGGCACAGGCATTTGCACCGTCTCTACAAAGAATACCACTTACACGTGGGCAGGGTGTCGGCCTACCCTTCTATATGTGCTCACAGTCCACCAGACTGAAGATAAGTGTATGTATGTATTCTCTGTAAGAATGGATATCCCTGTACCAACACAGCGTTATTTTGGACATATTATTCGGTTTATTGCTGCTCTGATTTCGGGGTAATAATTGACTTCTCTGATGGGTCTAATGAGAGAGCGAGAACACATGTTGTGGTAATGTGTATGTACATATGTGTGCTATAGTGCATAATATTACTTTGCTCTTATATTATAATACCCCTCACTGTTTGTTGTAGGTGAAACGCACAAATTTGAAGAAACCAAACTCTGAGAGGACAGGACATGGACTACGAGTGAAGTTCAACCCTCTGGCTCTCCTGCTCGATGCATCCCTGGAAGGGGAGTTTGACCTAGTCCAGAGGATTATATATGAGGTACAGGCGCTTCACCTATATATCTTAATACAGACAGAAAACCATTAATCTGTTAAACGCTCCCAAATTATCTGATAAGTGAGTGCAATGGAGACTTTTTTTTCTATCTTTTTTTGTAAAAAGAATTACGCTAATAAATTAAGTGTAACAGTTAAAGGGGTATTCCCATGAAGACAAGCTTCTTAAATATACACATGATAACAAAATAACACATTCTCTAATTCACTGTTAATTACAAAACTACAGCATTTCACAGATATAATTCCAACCTGTCTCTATCAGTCTTTGTGTATACAATTTTGGATCCGACCATAAATCTTCTTCTGACAACGGTCGGGCAGGGCACATTTTTCTCATGAATAGCTTCTCCTGTCTGCACACTGCAGTGCTCTCTGCCTCCTCCATTAAAAGACAAGCTCACACACAGACACTTCCTGTAGGCAAGACTTACTCTACAAACTACAGATAATAAGATCTTTACAGCAGGGGAAGAAGTTATAGTAGAGCCGACTGTGTGTGTGTTTATAGTGGAGATGTAGCAGAGCTAGAGTTTGTCATTGTGTTTTGTAATCTCATTGATCTTGTCATCTCTGATCTGTCTCATCTCTCTCTGTGTCAGATACAAGTAGAACGTTCAGAAACTAAATGAAAGCGTTTTAGCACACTGTCGCCACACAAAACTACAGGGATAATGAGCTGTCTGGATAGAGAGTAACCCACCCACAATCTTACACTGACCATCACTGAGTGATGGGAGCTTAATAGCAATAAAATTGAGTAAAATTGTAAAGTAAGGGATTAAAAATCATCTTTATTGTGTAAACATCACTAGGGGATTGAAATTTGACAACTTTCTTTCATGGGAAACCCCCTTTAGTAATGATCAATATTAGTCACTTCCTGTGAGATCTTGGATGGATCCTAGAACACTGCAGACTTTCTTTAAAACTAATTAAAACTCTGCCCTTTCCATAGGTTGAGGATCCAAGCAAACCCAATGATGAAGGCATCACCCCTCTACATAATGCTGTTTGTGCCGGGCACCACCACATAGTCAAGTTCTTGTTGGACTTTGGTGTCAATGTGAATGCAGCCGACAGTGATGGGTGGTAAGTTCTCTAGAAAGTATTTTCCTAAATAACACTATAGATGGGAATGGATGAAGAGAGGAACCTTAGATTACAAGTTACTTGATCTACAAGTGTTTGGCAAGACAATCCTGTATTTCGAGAAAAACTGAACTATCACATGGTCCTAAGTATTCAGACCCTACTATACCCAGTATTCAGTAGAAGCAGCTATTGAGCCAGGAGTCGTCTTGGGAATGATATAACAAGTTTTTCACACCAGGATTTACAGATCCTCTCCAGTTCCCTCAGGTTGGATGGTGAATGTTGGTAGAAGCAATTTTTAAGTCTCTCCAGAGATTCTCAATTGGGTTTATGTCAGGTTGGGCCAGTCAGAGATGTTCTGAAGCCACTGCTTTGTTATTTTAGCTGTGTGCTTAGGGTCTTGTTGGAAGGTGAACTTTCTGCCCAGTCTAAGGTCCAGAGCACTCTGGAAGAGGTTTTCATCCAGGATATCTCTGTACTTGGTCGCATTCATCTTTCCTGCAATTGCCACCAGTCGACCTGTCCCTGCCCCCATAGCATGATGCTGCCCGCACCACGTGTCACTGTTGGGATTGTATTTAGCAGGTGATGAGTAGCGCCAGGTTTTCTCCACACACCACTTAGAATGAACAAAGTTCAAATTAACAAAGTTCAAGTGTTTTGCACTGAGGAGAGGTTTCTGTTGGCACACACTGCCATAAAGCCCCGACTGGTGGAGGCTGCAGTGACTTTGTGGAACTTTTTACCTACTGCATCTCTGGAGTTGAGCCACAGTGATGGAAGGGTTCTTCTTTACCTCTCTCACCAAGGCTCTTCTCCCATGATTGCTTAGTTTGGCTGGATGGCCAGGGCGAAGAAGAGTTTTGCTCGTCCCAAACTTCTTCCATTTAAGGATTATGGAGGCCTCTGTGCTCTTGGGAACCTTTGGTGATGCAGAAATTCTTTTGTAACCAGATCTATGCCCTGCCACAATTGTCTCTGAGCTCTTTGGGCAGTTCTTTAGACCTCATGATTCTCATGCGCTCTTGCACTGTGAGCTGTGATCTCTTGTATAGACCAGTGTGTTCCTAATCAAGTCTAATCAGTTTAATTAAATACAGATGGACTCCGATGAAGGAGTAGAACCATCTCAAGGAGGCTTCAAATGGACAGAAAAGGGTCTTAAGACTTTTTTATTACCATAGTTACTAGGGGGCGCTGTCAGTATTTTATTACAATGTGCACAAACATGGTATTGCTACTCGGCCGCCTTTAAAGCTGGTATGCAAACGGGACATATGACAAATTGACGTTGGTGTCAGACCTTATTGATTTGTTATTGATATGTAATCACTAAAAATTACCTGAATAACCTTGGGCAATGGAGGATCTACACAGCAGTGACGCCAGGGCCTTGTAAGCATAGACCGAGATCTAGTCTCCTATACCACTTGTCATTTGTACCTGTTTTGTTTCCCTCCTTTCAGGACTCCTCTACACTGCGCAGCGTCATGTAACAGCGTCCACCTGTGTAAGATGCTGGTAGAGTGTGGGGCGGCCATCTTTGCTACCACAATCAGTGATATTGAGACGGCTGCAGACAAGTGTGAAGAGATGGAAGAAGGATATATACAGTGTTCCCAGTTTCTTTATGGTAAATTGGGTGTTAACTATGTTTGCATTCAGTACATAATCCTTACAGCTTTTATCGATCTTTGTAGCAAGATGGATTACAGATATATCACTAAGCTTCATGTGTTCATTTATGCAAGTTTTGTTGAAAATTTAGAGGCCATTTCATATATGACTGGCCTGTACATGGAAACCTCTTAATAACTCAGACTAAAGCCCCTTTCTCACACCGGGCGTAGCATATGTTCGACTGGAGAGGTGCTCCTCACCCCTCTCCTCTCCATAGGGAGTCGTGCATGCAGGTTTCAGTGCACAGGGCACTTCTATGGCGGCCGTATTCTAGCTGCTGTTCGTACGGCTAGCATATACGGTTGTGTGAAAGCCTTACACAGTATTAAAAATGAGATTTTTGCATAAAACATGAACTGGGGGTATATTGCTTTTGCTCCGTCTCTGTCCAGTAAAGTGACCTTATTGCACACAGGTGTTCAGGAGAAGCTGGGCGTCATGAATAAAGGTCTAGTGTACGGCCTGTGGGATTACGAAGCACAGAACGCTGATGAACTGTCATTCCGAGAAGGGGACGCCATCACAATCCTAAGGCGCAAAGATGATGTGGAGACGGACTGGTGGTGGGCACGGCTGAATGATCGGGAAGGATATGTGCCTAAGAACTTGCTGGGGGTAAGATATTTAAAACGATTTTTTTAATATTGTATGTTGCACATACGCGAATTATACCATTCCATGGATATTACAATTCATAATTGTAACATTTTAGATAATTTGCAGTTTATCAGATGCAGGGGGGACTCACTGATTACACAGTGTTAAAAGGGTTAGTGACTGCACCTCATGTTTTGTGTAATGTGGGGGACAGGATTTTAGGTAATTTACCAATATACATCTATGTTCTTGAAATGTAAAGGTGCTTGGTTCAGAGGTTTCTTTTACCCCATTAGCTGCAATCCCCTACACACAACAAAAACCATGAGGTAAAGTATCAGAATATTACACCCTGGCTCCACGTAAAGAAATGGAGCTGCTCAATAAGCTTCTTCACAAGGAGGTTCTGCAGCAGCTCAGGTTATAGTGTGTGATGCTCACAGGTTGTACATTGGATATGATATAAATCCTGATCTTTCCCCCTCCGTGTGTTTTCCAGCTGTACCCTCGTATAAAGCCCAGGCAGAGAACTCTAGCGTGAGTTGTGTAGAATCCATCCCATGATCACACTGGAAACATTTCACCAGGACACGGCTGCAGTCAGCGGAGGACGACATTTCACGCTCAGTACATCCGGCTTTTAATAATGGAGAGGTAATAGTAACTTGTCCCACTGTAATATAAACCTCCCCCAGTGGTTTTAGGATGAGCCACACCGTGATGCCATCGGCTGCCTGCAGGATCCGTGTCACCGTCCTTCAGCGCAGATTCGCTCTTCGGCACCACAGATTTCTCCGGTGTAAATAAGAAGTTTAATTTCACGCGTTTCGCTCCCTCAGCCTGCTTTTCGCCAATGTTTTAGTGCCTGTGCATACAGTACCAGGTGGACAACCCCTTACGGCAACACACGATGGGCACTACACCTCAGCCCGGGTCATCATATTCACTCGCCTTTTGATCTGCACTTCCAGTTGGGGTCCTTTTACTTGCCAATCAAGTGTCCAAAAAACATTATTTTTTTATCTTCACTTTTAAACACGTGGGATATGGGAATAGAAGGGATCTGTATGTGGATGAATGACTGCAGCAGAGTGGAAAGAGGGGATTAGAAAGCATCACAAGCAGGTGGGTTAAAAACTGAGTTGTAGAGGACATAAGGAATGTGTATGGTGAGGAGGGACTTGAAGCGCCATGTTTTCTATGTTGGTGATGGGAACTGTAAGTTTGGGAGTGGGGGGAGGGACCTGACATTATTTGCACTTTGATCCATTTCTCCATCATAGCGTAATACATTGGGTACCCGTCTGTATACATGGTCAATGCACACTAGGCGGCATGTGATATAGCTCCAACCTACAGGAGCAGGCACTGCTTTCCATACGCTGAGGCCCAGATCACCATTACTTTTCAATGCAACCAGTGGACTAGAGAGACCCCCATTAGATGCTCAACCCACGGATACTGTGAGGCCATGTTCACACACTGCATTTGAACCACAAGCTATAACCTATGGGGAGGGGCCTGATCATGTATGCATTTACACTGAAACGCTTGCAATAGGCAACGAGGATCTTGTGGTTTCAATTGTTTACATCACCAACCACAAG
This sequence comes from Engystomops pustulosus, assembly GCA_019512145.1. Taxonomy (NCBI): domain Eukaryota; kingdom Metazoa; phylum Chordata; class Amphibia; order Anura; family Leptodactylidae; genus Engystomops; species Engystomops pustulosus. Next base: position 42,381,066 of record CM033647.1, read on the forward strand.
CATTTTGGTGTAAATGCCATTGGGCCAAGCTCATCCCAGCGCTCTTTAAATTGCACTTCAAAGCGCACATCAAACGCACCGCGTGAATACGGCCATAGGGTAAATTCACACTGCAACAGCATGTACGTCCCCATAGACGACAATAGCGGCATGGCTGGGATACGGTGCCACGCGTGTGGCACTGGTCCGTGCTGCACACCACAAAAAGATAGAGCATGCTCTATCTTTTGGCGAGTGTGCGGCCGTGCGGCGCTGTTTTCTATGGAGGGAGAAGGGATCACCTCCTCCTCCTCTCCAGCACATGGCGGTATGCCCGCGTGTGAATGAACCCTTATAGCTCATTTTTTCACATTTTTGAAGCAAGGTATGGACACGGAAGGTGAATTTATAGCATGGTAAAAGGTAAAGTTAAATGGGTTGTATAATATTAGCAAAACAGAGCTGCTTTCTACTAGAACCAGAACCACACCTGTCAATGGGATGTGTCTGAGATGCAATATCAAATGCAAACCATAAACAGGTGTGGCGCCATTACTGGTCATTCTTTTCTAAGATAGAGGTTCTGCATTTGTGGACGTAGCTGCTATATGTAACTACAATTCTCAGCATAGCTGGGATGTTTAGGGTAACAGCTGGAGCGCCAAAGAATAGACCCCAAGGACAAATGTCCCCATGGTAAAAATATCCATGATGGCATCTAAATGGATACACAGGTCTGGACATTGCCCTTAAACCAGTCGTCTCCAACGTTTGGGTTTCTAGCTGTTGTGAAACACGATTTAGCTGTAGGCTGCTAGGGCACGATGGGAGTTGTAGTTCTGCAACAGCGATAAACCCACATGTTGAAGACGGCCTCATAAACTGTGATAGAAAGTAGTTAGGAGAGTTGTGTGTGAGGATTGAGATGTGAGTGGACTGGATGCAATAAGATATACACTGTATTGTGACGTATATAAATATATATATAGATAAAATTTATTTCACTGGGACTCACTGTACCTGCTCGAATACCAGAAGTATTTCCCTAAGTTTTAGGCCGTGTTCCTCTTCTCCTTGAGGTGTACCACACACAGCCCTATCACAGACGTGTCATTTTGGTTATGTTCTCACATAATGCTGTGCTGAATATGCTCTTAAAGATGTTTGCATTCAGTGTATATATTGTGGTGACGGTGGAAAAACAAAGTACAAGATTATTTGTTTAAATTTATTTGCTACTACTGAAGTTTGTTTCTGAAAGATCTAGAAGATAGATTTCAGAAAGAAAACCCATTGTAAATTATCAATAAAATGCTAAAGCATGTTCAAATACTCCGCCTGCCGTCTGTTCATTCTGGAGGGGGAGGAGGGTGGTAAGAGGTCTGAGGACTGCCACGTCCATATCTACAGCTCATAACCTGCTGAATGACGTCTGCTAGAAGAGCAAGGTGCCAGGAAATGAAGCTTATTGTGTAGATGAGATCTATTGATCTGATGGGCAGGGATCCAGAAGTGCCAGCGTCAGAAGCTCTGGCCACAGTGTACGAATAAATCTCAATAGTTTCAGTGATGGCTGCGCATGCAGTGTGGCCAGACTGCACTACAGATGGAGCTTACCTTCCAGCTCTGGGTGTTGCACCCTCACCAATAATTAGTAGTTTAGAATACCCCTTTTAATCCATATCCTTCAATTTATAAAGGCCAAGAGGACACATGCACATTAAAAAAAAAGGCAGGTATTTGGTTGGGATCACATTTGGGTTTTTATCCAAAGATTTTAAAAGGGGATTTTCTGGAATAATAATTGTTGTTCTGCTCCCATTCACTTGAAGTAAAGCTCCAGCACCGGCCACTATTCAGGGAGTGGAGCAGAACATCAAGGGCAGGAATAACTATTCCCTGTATAGTGTTCTGCTCCAGAATTACAACTGTGCTTCCATTTAAGTAAATGGGAGTTTAGCTAAAGGTTCGTGTATGTCCATTCCTTTAATTATAAGTAAGCAGATCTCCCACATCTGAGGGCTCTTGTTCTTTTGAATGATGGAGGACGCAATTACATGCAGTTTTGTGTTTACAACGCGTTATCAATAAGGTGACATTGCATTTACATAAATGCATTGTAAATACAATTGAATTGCGTTTACAATGCAGTAACAAATTCTGCATGTAGACACAAGCTCAGTGGGGCACCTTTACTAAAAGCAGAGCAAACTGCATTGTGTATGTGCCATTATTTGTGGCACATATTCTTCATGAATCTGGCCCTCCGTACACTGCCGTGACAGAGTACACCTGCAACGTGCGCGGTCCGGCTGTGCATCCATCGGAACACACATTTCGATGACTAAGCTTGCGTCACGTGAAGCATAGTGCAGCCACAATACAAATTGGTAGCGTGACACACATGTAGTGCGGACACTTCTTCTAAAATACCTGTGCAAGCATTTTGTAAATAAAAGAACCATCCGACAGAATACTGGCACAAAGCCCTTTGTAAATGTGCCCCAGTGTCTTTCTCCACTGCCAGGCTTATGTGTTTCTCCCCAAATAAAATAAAAATCCATAATGACCAGGTATCTGTTGTGCTTTTTATTAGGTAAACACAGACTGTACAAAAGCTGCAGACCGTTGTCCCTGTTAGGACTTACAAAGTGTCCTTCAGTCACTACAGAACCAGCAAGTTTTCTGGTAAAGGAACGCTCCAATCAGATTCCTTGAATTATACCTTGTGGAGGAGCAGGACTACAGGTTCTAGGAATACAATGAAAATGAGTCCTGCTTCTTCCTTCACCAAGTATTATGCCATAAATTAGCTTTGACTGGAGTGTTCCCTTAATATCTAGCCATGTAGAGCTGTATACAGGTAGACTGTGAATACATTGCGGCATTGGGCCTATTTCCAATTCTGTAGAGACTTGGTCCAGTAATGCAAAATATTATCATCATATTATATTACACGAGTACAAATGTTTGTATAAAGTGAGATTTTGCAATATCGGTATTACAAGGTATAGGATTATGCAGCGCTCTAATGTGAGGTGTGAAGGTCACCCTGGAATTTTCGGAGCAGTCTTCATCTTTATTGTAAGAAGTTATATTCCTGGAGCAGTTATATAAATGCATATTATATCATGTGCTATGTGTATAGTCCTCCGTACGGGGCAGAGTCACAGGAATGATTGCCATAGAAGTGTATGGGGTAGCAGCACTTCACAACCTCCAAATACATTTGGCAACATCTCCCTCCATTACAACAATCCCCAGTTGTCTTTCCAGGAACAAATGTTAAACAACTGAACACAATAAGTAAGTTTTTGTTTTAGTAGTTAATTGTGGTTTTCCAGAACAGAGCTGGAAGTTTAATGCAAGGGAATAGGTTTGATAGGAAGTTCTGGCTCACGGCGTTCAGTACCTCCATATCCCCCGTCCTTACAGATGGGTCACCAGCATTATGAAACAAAACAAAAACTCCTATAAGACTGCCATCACTGCAACTAGAAATGCTGTGCCCCCCATGTGAAAGAAACATGAGCTAAAGTAAAACCATCACATTTATAAAGGCGGTGCCAAACCCCAGGCACTGTACTTGGAGAAATGACACAGGAGCTGGGCAACATTGCACCACACACTCCCCATCCATTGTATTGCCTAGAAGATTAGTGCTTTTTGTAGAAGAGAGAGACAGAACCTGAGATCTAGAGGAGAAAGTCTTCATTCTTCACAATCCGTGACTGAGGATCAGTCAGATGAGGCTCATACGAGTGTTAGAATGGCTGCTGGAACAAAAGCTACTGGAAAACATGGCTAAGTAGTGAACGTTACTAAAAACCTCCAGCCATTCTTGGTGAAGCGTTAATATGTATACATATTGCACGATTAAGGTGAGGAACTCTCGCTGTAACAAGTCTTTTACGTCTTACATAGTGTGTGGAAAGAGTAGCGAGAAATGACAAAACTCTGCGCATCTTCAGTCACTGGTCCCGAGATTCATACAGAAGCTTAGCCGCCTGCAAAATGACAGATCACATATCAGAGATGGAGCACAACTCGGCTCCCAAAAAGGGTACTTTGTAGTATTCTAAGTGATAACAAAAAAACTCTACAAAGTCTTTTGGTTTTCATTTTATATATAATTCTATACACACAGATCACCTAAGTACTGTGCAATGCAAGGCACAGAAGCCAGAATTTTCTTCCAGAGTAACACCTTGTGCACATGGACGTATGAAAATGGCTGTAGATGTATGCAGTGTCCACAGAGACCAGAACCAGTGGGAGGTGCAGTCTGTCAGCCCACTATTTTGTACGGATACAGTGCCATACATGCTCACACGGGTGAAAATGCCCTGTATTTACAGCCAAAATGCAGCTGTTTATGCATTTTTTTTTTTTTTTTTATATTTCCTCAAATGTGTAAAGCAATATAAAATGCTCCCAAAAATCTGTAAATCTGTGCCATGCTACTACCTACCAACTATTTGTTAGTTTAGTTTTTTTAGTATACATTCTGCCTTTTTTTTTCGGGCTGCACTCTTTGTCATCTATGATTGTGTGAGGCCTCCATAGAGGACTACTGTGCTGTACAGTAACCACACTAGATGTGGAGCAGTAGTCCCGCAGGGGGCACGGTACAGCGTTCAGCCTGGTACATACAATACGTCACAGAATGACATACACATCCATCGCCATCCGTGTACAATACCTTGTGCATTGCAGCCAGCCAAGAGGCCGACATCTTTTTGTTGCTATTAAAGTCTTCACTTGTAGTAAACTTCATCTGTAATAGTTCATCGGAGCCTTGAGGTTTATACTGAATGAGCATCCCAGTGGCCCGGCTGTTCCCCCCTGTATGTGTATGCAAAGAAGCGGAAACATGTTAATTTTTTACCTCCGGGCACATACATAAATCATGTCGGCCAAGGCTTTGGGGAGGTTAATAAGTACCAACATAGTATACACCAATTTACATGGACGTCAGATTAAGCTCAGGGCTACATGATGACTTTGGAGCAGGAAATCTATTACAAAACCACTGAATTGCACAAAATGTTCAGCTCCCTGTGACTACTACAAAGGGCTGGACCACATCTACACCAGGCTATAACTGAGGTTCAGGGCATCTCCGCAATAGCAGGGATGTCCCACAAGTCTAAGAGGAAAACTGTGCCGACAAGGGCTTTCCACCTGGTAATGCAAGTCTCTGATCTAAAGTCATCATATAAACACTTTTCATTCAATTGAAAACACACTCTTCAAAATTGATAAGTACCGGTAATATGTATTGTTTTTTTATCTTGGAATTTTTGGGCAATGTGCGATTTTAAGCCTTTTTTTTTGCCTACTCTTTTGTGATGTTCTTCTAAAGATTTCCTTATAGAGAAAAAATGGTTAACACTGTTATTCAGAATTGCCTTTTATTCCTCTATATTTCATGGATGGACGTTTATTTATTTATATATTTTGTTCAGTGGGTTTTTCTATACTAAAATCTTTGTGGAAAACATTAGGCAAAAAGTCTCCTGTTAAACATCAGAGCCATAATTCTACAAGTGTAATAATTAAAGTAAATTTTTTCAAGACCTACTGAACTGGGAGCTACTTTTGTAAAGGATTTCACTGTGTTTTTGCTGCTTTAACAACCTCAAAAAATGAAAACACAAAATATTCCAAGATAAAAAAAACCCACAATGCAATAATTCTAGAATAATGCAAAAGAAGCTTAATTTCTATGTGTGATTACAGGCAGATTGTAAACATTTGCATGAAATAGTATTGCTGATACTCCCACCGCTGGAGAAGATGGACTGCTCGTACCTTAGGTTCTCTCGTGGTATGAGCCAGATATGGCAATGGCTGAAAGGGATTCTGTCTACAGTTTTGACCATATAAAGATGCAGACAGTATTAGGTAGCAGTCCTAGAGTTAGGATTTGTGTGTGGTAGTAACAGCAGGACTGGGGAAAAATGCATGTATATTCCAGGATTGTAGCTGGATTTTGAGCACTCTGGTACACAGACCCTCCCACCTTCAATACTGCAGCAGTAACTAAGGGGGAGGGGCTGTGCAGCAATACTGTTAAGAGATCTCACAGATCGGTGCTCAAAATCCGGCTACAATCCCAGAATATGAATGCATTTACACAGCCATGCAGCTACTAACACTCAAACATGTGGTTACACACATCTCCAGGTCTGCTACCTAACAGGTCTTGCTTTACCTAAAATAAAGTTCATTATATTGATATGCAAATTAACTTCAGGCACGACTGGGGGCAGGGAATAGCATCAGTGAGTTGTGGGGCTTAAACGACCACCACCCCAGTAGCCCCTGTAGATTCGCCTACCTGCTCATTGTCCACTGTTCTTCGGGTGCATAGCTTAAAGCAGGGGAGCTCTGTGCATGCACAGTAGCTCCCATTCCACTGCTGGTGATGCCCCTGAAGCAGGGGAGTTCTCTATTCTGCCAGCAACACACCCGAAACAAAGAGGACAATGAGCAGGTTGGCGGATCTGCATGGGTTAAGGGGAGTAGCCTTCACCCCAGAGCCAATTTGGGCTACTCCCCGCCCCCACAGTGAATTTGCATATGCATATACCGGTAATTTATTTTAGAATTGGATAAAAAAGTTTTGTGGATAGTGCAGGGAGGGGGAAATCAACCTTTGGGAACTAATTCAGAAAGATTTACTTTGTGAATTGCATCAAGGGTCTTCTTTTCTTGAATGTTCACATAAAACGTTAAAAGTATTTAGTTTATGTTAAAACTGAAAATAATCTGTAGACAGATACCATTTAAAGCCTTACATGGCAGCGTGCACGCATGATGCTCTCACTGCCAAGATAAAGTGGTCATGCCCAATACAGCTCTACTTATAGTCTATTTTTGTCATCTGTTGGGTGTCCACTGGTGGGACCACAAGGGACAGGATGCCCTATAAAATGAGCATTAGCAGTGCCGGCAGATATCTAGTCTGTACTTTTGGGCTCCACGTATTTCAATCATGACAGAAGATAATGCAGCACAAAATGTCCTAACAATGGGAGTATGGATCAAACTACAATCTGTAATGCAATGAATGTCACAAAAAAAAACAAAAAACACAGGCAATTTCTTCTCAATTATAGAAATAAACACAAGACAATATTACATAAAACACTTGGTAGGGGCTTGGTTATACATTCTATACTGGGGACCTAAAGCTTGTTATACCTGTAGATGTGCAGGCCCTTAAAGGAAATCTACCATCAAAATCCATCATGATAAACCAGGGACACTTACTGATAGATCCAGGCACAGGGACAGTGGTCATCTTCTTATATTTGTTATCCATGGCCTCATTCCTTCTAAAATTGGTGTTACCAGAGCCCTTCTGAGCTGAGCACCGAGGGCCTTCTTTAACAATCCAGTAGCTCTTCAGACTCATTAGCATAACCACAGTCACGGTGCCTGGATCTATGAGCAAGTGCCCCTGGTTTATTACACTTGATTTTGAAGGTAGTTATCCAGCATCCCAAAATGGACTGCCGTTCCGATCGGGGGTTGGGGGGGTTAATGTTTAATTCTAGATTCTAAAAGCTGACCAAAAAAAACTATTTAGAGGACTGATTCATTTGATTAAGGCTAATCATAATATGCTAAACCAAGAAAAATCCATTGTACTTGAATCAGCATATTTTTGCATTTTGCATCCCTACCAATGTCTATGAAAATCACTTCTGGGAAGTTCGATCATGAACATAAATTAAAAGGGAACCTTTCAGGATGATTTGGGGCACTAAACCACCCATAGGTTTTTATGGGACTGTGGTTTAGTCGCTGTCCAGGCCCAGTATAATACACGTGTTGGAAACATGGTGCATGTTTCAATGGAGAAAAGTCCATGCTCCCGGATCTCCAGAGATATGGGTCCAGTTCAGCGATTTGGGACCTGTGGTTGGTTCAGTGACCCAAAATGCCCTGTCAGTTTTCCTGTGGTTGCAAACCACTAGATTAAAGTCCACTAGTTAAAGAGAAGTAAATGGAATTTAAAGGGAATGTTCAGGGTACAAATTGATTTGGAATGAAAACAACCAATCATAAAAGTGTGACATAACATGGCAGGCGACGAGTCACCTCTGCTGACCTTCGATAATGCACTGGCTCTCGAGCAGGCTGGTGTATGTATGAATATCTTTTCACATCAAAGCAGCGTGAGTGGTGAGAAAGAAAGTTATTAACAGGCAGAGCAAGTGCAACATTATCACTAAAAAACAGCAAGTGAGCAAATATCAGGTTATTACCATCATGAGAGGACCACCAAGATGGCGGATAGCAGAGCATGAGGTTGTGTTAATGCAAGCCGTGTTCTAGGATGGATTAAAAACAGACTGTGCAGAAGTTACCGATTACATGTGCAGAGAAGTTTTCCAGAAACTTGTCCCTGACAAATGATCGGGGCGCAGCAGGAATGAATGAGCAGCCACATGTGGACAGGCTTCTTAACTACTTGCATTGCGGTTTCCATTGTCTCAAATATGCATTTATATGTTACTATTAAAAAAGGATGATTTTTATAGAATTCTTCATTCATCTCCCCCGACATCTACAATCACGAGAACGCCATACATATTAGATGGCTGGCTGAACCCATAAAATCAACAGGTTCAGCATACAAACATCTCATATATATGGCAAGCTTAAAGGGGATGTTCCAGCAATCTGTCTTCTCACACACTGTCCATCTGAATTATATTAGTGCCAGTGGAAAGTTTACAGATCATTAGTGCCAAATACTTACACTAAGTGGTTGATAGGAAAAGTAAAGTTTGTGTAGCTGGATAACAGCAGATAGTGTGCAAGTGGACTAGATGCATATAAGCTCCATTCACATTTCAAGCAAACATCAGTTTTTGAATGTCCATTTTATATCATTCATATAATATTATATACAAAGGAACACTCCAGTCGCTGCTGATTCATTGAATTATACAATGTGCAGGGCCTGAAGGGAGGAGCAGGACTCCAGGTTCTAGGAATACCATGAAAAGGAGTCCTGCTCCTCCCTTCAGGCCCTGCACCAAGTATTCAATGACAGGTGTAGAAAGAAGGTAAATCCCATCCTTTGTGATTTACCCTCCATCTACAACTGTGATTATATACCCTCAGTGCATTTCCAGCACTTTAGGGAGAGGACGTGGCCGCGGTACCGTACTTAAAAATGATTATGCAACTCAGAAATGTTAATGTAATTCCATTCGTATTTGGTAAAAAACTGATCAGTCAAAACCTGAAGCCTGCTGAGAGTTAGAACGGAGCTTAAACAACCATGTGTCTATAATATAGTCACTTGTGCCTAACGTAAGGCGTTACCTCCAGGGGTGAACCCCTCTGTGAGAATCTGTACTGTGGAAATTCGAGCAACTTCAATTTCATAATGGTCTTCCCCATCTAGAAACAGATACCTACCAAAAGGAAAGCAATACAAAAAGGTTACCTTGCGGCTTGGGGGAAAATCTTCAAAAAAAAAAAAAAAAGTATTAAAATATTATTCCCGCTACCCCCACCGTGACTGTGGTAATGTTCTCATATTTGTTATACATAGCATCCTTCCTTCTAATATCAACTTTTACAATTATGCTAATGACCCAGAAGGGCTTTGTGGGGTGTTAAAAGAGCAAATCAGTGCTGTAGCTTCACAGGCCGTTAGACTGTCTCCCTCTCCCCCCTGCTCGGCACTTGCCCCTCTCCCTTTGCCTAATGTAATCTCACTGCAGCACAGGAAGTTTTAGCCCACTTTTAGGAGTGCTTCTGCACAGTGTAACAGCTTGTGAAGCTGCAGCACTGAAGGGACTACTGTAACTGTAGCACTTTAGAATCATTAGCATAATTTGAAATTTATTGTATAAGGAAGGATGCCATGGATAACAAATATTACACAATTACCACAGTAAACCTATGATCCATGCTTTATGACCTTAGCTCTGATGATCATTTTGTTGTGATGCAATTCATACTCCTCCATGGGCCAACACCTTATTAATACATAGTCACACGGAAGCCTTTTATACGTTCTGGAAGCCAAGAATTACCTGTGGTTATTGGAGAGACGGCAAACAACGTTTTCAGACTTCTCCGAGGATCCCTGGGTAATATAGAAGGTAGCTCCTGGCATGGAAAGAGGAAAATATAAAAATTATTTTTAAAAATGCCCCTATAACATATCAGGAAAGAGCAGATTGGAATGGGCTCCTAGCCGTGAGTAGTGAAAAAGAAGAAAAAAGGAGCCCTCCTCCTTACCATTTGGATGCTGTCAGCGTTGTCAGACTCCGGCTCTTAGGACACAGTTTGTGCCGACACATTTCATTTACCCTGGCATAGCTGTACATCTGGGCACAGTTATGCCCTGTACCTGTTTAGTTAAACGAACGTGTGCTAAAAATAGCTACAATATGTCTGGTCCGGAAAACAGCTGATCTCAGGTTCTTGTGATTTCATCCATCACAAGAGTTTTTCCCATAAAAGACATTTAAGGTATATCCAGTTCTGGGACCTGCACTTATTCTCATGAAACCTTGCACTTATAGGGCAAGTAATAACCAATTGATGACTACCTCGTGTCCTCGGACTCTTATCCATATGTTCTGCACAGTATGTACATCACTCCTTACCGTTCATCAGAACTTTCAGTTGTCGATCGTAGAATTCCATCTCTTTCTGTGAAATGACGGAACATTCTGCGCATTGTCGTACGGGATCTACAAAACACATACGTGGTAGAGGCACTTTCTTACTGCAGCACTTGTCACAGAAGCATTTCCCACACCTCCGGCAGTGATGCTAGAAAGATACAATGAAGGAAGTGAAATGCCCGAAGCACTGGATCTCTTATGGTAAAAAAAATGTAAAAAAACCTTTTATTGTTAGGAATGTATAAGAGAAATTCTTTCAAAACAAAAACAGACGATAACGGCACCACCATTAGCCACCGTGTACAAAACACATAAAGGGATGTGAAGAAGAGAAATTCTTTGAACAATCTGTCCTATTAAAGGTTCCATTAGTATTATAAACGTTATCTGCCGACACCACACAACAATAACCCTGCCCTGATTATACTGCACTGAAACAGGTACAAAGCCATCGCTAGGACTTAATTCACACTCACTGCACTTATTGCAAATATATCCAATATCCCCCATTCACCAGAAAGACTTGTCTGTCACAGTGTGGAATAGTGCAGTCTGCCCCATAGAGACCCCCTGTCTATTTTGTTGAGCATGTTGGTCTATAAGTTACGAACACTATGATCTGCCTATACAGTGCCAATCGTTGTGCACTACAGTGGTCCCTTACTTAAGGACTCCGGACTTACAGACGAACCCATAGTTAAAGACGGACCCCTCTGCCCACTGTGACCTCTGGTGAAGCTCTCTGAATGCTTTACTATAGTCCCAGACTGCAGTGATCAGCTATGGGGTGTCTGTAATGAAGCTTTATGGATAATCCTCGTTCCCATGACAACAAAAATTTTTAAACTCCAATTGTCACTGGAGGAAAAAAAAAAAAAATTTTGTCTGGAGCTACAATTATAATATATACAGTTTCGACTTACACACAAATTCAACTTAAGAACAAACCTATGGAGCCTATCTGGTATACCTCTGGAAGATTTCCAGGCTACCGTCAGTAAGTATAGCGCTCATTTCATACATCACGTATGGTCACTAGGTTTTCCTGCCATTTTCATGCTGAGTAACCAAATTTGTGTTTTAAAAGTAATTAAACATTTGAAGCAACTATTATAATTGACTGAATAGTGCAGGTGATCATAGTAAACTTTGTACATATATGTCATTATGGGATTCGGTCACCAGGAATGTAATTTTAAGCTGGTGACAGATTCCAATAGGCCCTTTAACGATTAGCTTTAAAAAGTCTTTGTGGGCATTGTAAATTGTTACAGTATTCTATAAAAGTATATTAGGCAATAACAGGCTCCCTGCCAGCAACATCCAGTGAGTCACAGGGGAAGGGAGAGGAGCAGCTGCAATGGCCTGTCTCCCTGGTTAGCCAATGTAGGTTGGGAAGAATCAAGGAGATTGGAACTGGGGCTGTTGAAGTTTACCCCCTCCCCCGTGACTTGCTGTAATGGTGCTAGCAGGGAGCAAGGTAATGTCTAATATATTTTTATAAAGTAATGAGACAAAGGCATCTTAAAACAAATCATCGCAGAGTCTATTGGAACAGCTTCATTGCAGAGGCCATCTCCTGATGATTCAGCTCTCAGTCTGTAAAAAGTTTTGTTGTTAGACACTTTATCCAGTTCCTTTATCTCTCAGCTGTCAGTGGAGAACAGTATAGAAAGCGGATTTACACAAACTACTTCAATCATCTGCACTAGTGATTTACAGAATTCCGTCAAATTTTTTGTTACACTAACATTTTTCAGTATGAGAAGTGGATTCTTACAGAGAAAGCCATTAATCCAAGTAACTAGCCAATATCAAGATGTTATGAAGACACTTCAGTCTTTTTCCTTAGAAAACTAAAGCCCCCCAGAATTGTTTTCTTATACTGGCACCTTTTTCCACACATGGCTCTTACCTTCCTTGTTATGAAGTCGAATTTGGCATCACAATGCATACACAGAGGACACTGGAAGAGATGGAGATATTAGATCATCATCAATTAGCAGAACACAGGAATTTCATTTCCATATTACACAATGTTACCCCCAACACAACACAAAAACAAAATCTTCAAATCCTCACGATAGGAGCAGAATTATAAATTGCTTAAAGCTATAGATTACTCCGGAAGCTGAGTTTCCCTCATGTAATATAGGTCAGTAATGATAATTACACTGGTTAATAACCACAGGAGGGGGAGATGTCAGAGTAATGATAAGAAGTCCCTGAGTGCGGCTCTGACCTAGAATAAAGTGTGGATGACACATCTTATAAGAGACATCATTGGCAAGGTCAGGGTCCAAGAACCTGGGGGTGATTTATCCAGACTGGGCATCACTAAAGAGTAAAGCAATTTATTAATAAAAGTGTCATGGAGATGAATTTTCTCTCTCTGTCAGTTTACTCTTCACTGTAGATCTATGTTACCCGGACGTAGCCACCACCATTCAAGACCGGAAAGTCAAGGATGGGGGTCCTACGCAGCAGGGAGTACAATAACTGAGCCGCCTTCATCAGCCCAACCTGCAGAAATACACCAAGCAATGCTGGATAAGGCGCTATGGTATTCCAAAACGGGTTCACTACCCGACCCCAAAACATACAAGATGCCCTTGTCCCATTATCCATCTAGATTAACTTTACAAGGGCTGTGTTGGCACCTCAGCTTAGTGTCAGGCCCCTTAGGAGAACAGTAGGTCCGTCTCACAGAACAAAGGTTGTAAAACATGACCACCAAGTGCTCACTGATAAGAATAATAGGGGTCCCCTTTTTCAACAGGAGATCACCACTTCATTTTTAAAGAGAAGGACGAAGACAGCAAAGTTCAACAGAGACAGTCGCAGTGAAGTGAATGGAGCTGTAGTCACACATGACTCCATCACTGCACCCACTCAGAGGATAAGGGACCCCAGTTGTTATTATTGGTGGGGGGACCCAGGAATGACCATACAAGCTTCTCCTATTGTGTGTAAGTGGCAAATGTGAAAATGGATTTGGTTCTATTGAATTTCGGTCCCCATGGCAAGTTACCTTAGCTTGATGTGCCATCACCGGGGGGGGGGGGGGGCAGGTGCTGTGCCACACTACCAATACCATCGGGGAGATTTATCATTAGTCCTATGTAGCTTCTTGACCTATATAACATCTTTTTTGCAGGCTTTTTTTTTTTTTAGAGAGAAACTCCTAAGTCACGCAATGGCGGAAAAAATACACCACAGAGGACCACCCTAGCACCCCGAGTGTCACACCGCTGCGCCCCCCATCCATTTAGACCTGGCGTCTTCCCCGCACACAAACTTTAATCGCAAAATTTAACCACAAAGGAGGCGGTGTATGTGTGCCCATTACTACTACAGGGGGATATTTATCTCAAATTTGCACTATTTTTATGTTTTTGCTCAAATTTGTTTTTGAGGTATCTGAGAATTTGCTGTGCAAAAACATTGCAAAATGGCAGAAATTGAGCAGATGTTAAACATACGTGCGACTGGTGCAGTCTATTAGCATAGAGCACACCACACAGCTGAAGGCAGGTAACACTGCACATACACCGGACTATAAATCTGACTGGTGGAAACCTGCCCGTCTAACACATAGACAACTGCTCAAAATCCTGCCTAATGATAAATCTCCCCATAGAAGTGTACATATTACAGCTGAGCGAATAATTTCCATCCATCCATCCATCCATCCATCCACCTCCCATCCATCCTTCCATCAGGGGTCCAATTTGGTGCTATTTTTATTTTATAAATAACCCCCCCCAATTTTGATCTGTTGCAATCTTTACACCAACACTTGTTTGTTCTCAGCGAATAAACAAGAGAGAATAATCTGCTGAGTGCAGAGAACTGCAGACGACAGCAAGACTGGCGGAGAGAACAGCAGGCTAAGCTCTGTGTGTACGGGATGTGAACTCAACCTACTGACCCGTCCAATGGGCACCGAGCCATAAGGATTACACACTACAAACCATCAGTAAGAAATACTGCACTGGACTGTGGGGGAATTGTCAGTTTCTTAAAAGGAACAAATGTATTCATTTACCCAGTCTACCCCAGTGTTATTTTAAGTAAATCAGGCTTCATGGTCACAACCGTCACTTGTCTCCCTCACCTGGTTTTGAGAGGGGAGCAGGTGGAGATAACAGATCACTTCTCCTATTCATTATATGACAGCTGCGGGAGCTTCACAGAGGGCCCCGGATTTCATACAGACCACCGCCACCTGATGTGCTCACGTGAGGGCGACGATCGAATCCGATATGATTGCACTTAAAAGGTTAACACCCACTATCTAGGGGGACGGATATCCAGCCGCAAGTTGTGCTGCAGCATATCCATTCGTGTGCATCGAGCCTTCGAATGGACGTCCCAAGGTACTCACTTTAACCCTTTAAGGACTATGCTCATTTTCACCCTTCGGGCACAGCCCGATTTCTCAAATCTGCCTGTGTCACGAATGCTTTATCTTTGGCTCCATTCATACTACTGTATGGGGGCGTATATACGGCCCCCATACACATCAATGGGCGCACACCGCCCTACGGAAGGGATACGGTGCCACACACGTGTAGCCGGGAGAGAGATAGGACATATCCCATCTTTCACTGGAATACGGACCGTGCACCATATATTACTATGGAGAGGGTGTTATTTTCAGACTGTTTTCGTGACATGTTAATATTCTAGTTGAACAATATTGCACTTATTTGTACAAAAAAAAGGCAATTTGGTGAAGATTTTAAAAATGTTGCTATTTTTTCTGACTTCTAAATGTTGTACTCATCATACACTCCGTTATTGTCATAATGTTCTACATCTTTGACTTTATATCTTTTTATTTCTCAAGGAAGATACAATGTGGGAAGCCACCATTTCCACAAGGGCAGTGGCTGCCAATCCTTCATCCAACCTAAAAGTCTTCCTGCAGTGGTAGTATGTTCATGTAGTTACACACCACACTACACAGGAGCAGTAGTCTACACGTCTTCTCCAGGGATTTGGCCGTCAATGAGAAGAATACGGCTGCACAGCTTAAGATTGGAAAGTTACATCTGAACAAACCACAAGACAATTGGAAGAATGTTTTTGGACAGAAGAGACTATAGTAGAGAGGTTTAATTTTCGTCAAATGTAGCAATGTGCATTATGGGTAAACAAAGAATATTGCAGCAAACTGTCTATCAGAACTGTGGAGCGGGTTGGGATTCTTCCAAAATTAAAGGTCATCTACCACCAGGATTAAGGTTAGTAAACCAAGCACACCAACATACAGGTGTGTGCCCCCTCTTGCAGGATCTGCTTTACTTTGAACTTTCCATTTCCTTGTATTTAAGAAAAAAGGCTTTAAAAATTATGCAAATGATACTGATGTGCTCCAGGCTCCTGTAACCCCCATGAAGCCCAGAGCCTCTCAGACCCATTTGCATGATTTTAAAAGCCTTTTTTGGGGCACGTCTCTGTATACAGATCACTGATGACAGTGATCCAATGGGCTCTTACCAGTAGATCACTGTTATCTGTGATCTATATAAAAGAAAAGCCGGGAACACATATATTATGTGTTCCTCCCTAAATGTGCCCCTGTAAGAAAAAACAAAAAGTTCCCAAACCGCAGAAAATTAATTAAATAATTTTATTAATTAAATAGTCCACTCTGTAGACAGTAAGGCTGCATTCAAACAAACCGTACTGGTTTGTCATTTTCCCGTGTACGGAGCGGTATCACTCCGTGTGGCCATCTATTGGGGACATATGTACAGCTGAAAGCTTGCGGTTGTACATTCGTCCCCCCACATGGTTGTGTGCATGTGGCCTAAGGCTGGTGCCACACGTAGCGCTTTGTCTGCGCTTGCAAATGCAGACAAAGCGCAAAACAGCGGCGTTTTGTTCCCGATCGCAGACTTTTCCATAGAAACGCAGATGCGATCGTGCCAAGGCACGCCCCGGTGGGTGCGACTTTGTCTGTGTTTGCAAGCGCAGACAAAGCGCTACGTGTGGCACCAGCCTAAGGGTGAGGTTATTACATGACCATTCTCTGTAAACCCTAGAGATGGTTGTGCGTGAAAATCCCAGTAGATCAGCAGTTTCTGAAATACTCAGACCAGCCCTTCTGGCACCAACAACCATGCCACGTTCAAAGGCCTCAAATCACCTTTCTTCCCCATACTGATGCTCGGTTTGAACTGCAGGAGATTGTCTTGACCATGTCTACATGCCTAAATGCACCGAGTTGCCGCCATGTGATTGGCTGATTAGAAATTAAGTGTTAACAAGCAGTTGGACAGGTGTACCTAATAAAGTGGCCGGCGAGTGTATATGTTGCTATAAAAGTGATTTTTTTACCTGTAAAAATCCCACTTGTGGCATCATCTACAAAACAAGGGAGTAGATATGGAAACATTCCCAAGGTTTACCAATGGGCGATCTAGTAAGCCTGTGGCTTGTTTTGACCTTTGCACTCGGGGCATTTACTAGAATGAACCTAAAATCACTGAGCTGAAGTCAGCTGCTTGCAGGATTTACCAGACCGATCCTAGAAACACTGAACAAAGAAGTGGCTTATGGACAATGGCCGTCACATAAACACTGACTGGATCATTGCACAACTGCAGCAATCATACAAATGTCTGAAAGGGCCTATAAAGTCTTACAATCACCGCACCTCCTTAATAAAGACTCTGTAGCTCTTGTCTACATGCAATGAATATAAAATATCCATGACTAATGCCTTCAACAAGACGTAAAATAGTGGCAGCATCTGAAAATACTCAAGCAGGTGGGAAGTATAGGAACCTCCAAGACCCTAGAGGGGGAGCTATAGACAGAAGTCTGCCCTCTCCAGGGAGATTGGGTGTCCAGCCAATAGCCCCACCAGCATATTACTCTATTGTCAGCCTATAGCACCTGCCAGCAGAGGGCATCTCCACCTCTAGAGAGCAATCTGTGAAGCACAGGTGCTTGTCCACAATGAGCATGTGCAGCTACCTGATGACTGGAATAGCGCATGCGCCATTGAGGGTGGCACCATCAGATAGTGGGGCAAAGTTAGGATTGTGAGGGGACAAGATGAGGCAGGGCAGCTTGACTGTGCCTTGACTTTATGTAGGGGGGATAATTAAAGTGCTTTTTAGAAGAATAGTATAATAAAATAGAATAGGCAGCAAACACTATATAAAGCCATCAATGGAAGACTCATACAGTGAACTATAAGTTACTGTATGGGCTTTGGGGGGGGGGGGGGGTCATGGCTGGTGTCAGGTTCCCTTTAATATGATATAAAAAGCAGAGTTCTAGGGAACATAGAGCCCAGGACTGGGGTGTCTGAAGTGACTTATCTGTTTATTTGCATATGACGGGATTTTCTTTTATAGGAAAGCAGATAAAAACAATTCTCAAAACAATATTTCATACGCTACCAGTCTAGTGGAGTAAAAGCTGGTGACAGATCATGTCCACAGCTCATTTTGGGTATACAGCATAATGACCTTGTGGAGGTCTGGTATCTTTTTCATTACATGTGGCCTAAACCCCAGGTACAAATAGAGAATTGAGCTTCTTTCCGGAGTTACACAATAGCTGGTAATGAAGGTTAGAGTTCACAATACTCATACACATGATACTGACAACAAGAAGCTCCCAGCACTGCAATAAACCTGCTATATAAGAGCCATGATTTGTGCCCTGTCCTCCACCTGCTTTCCAAACACAGATTTTACAAGCCACGTAACCCGGTGAAAAGGCAAAGTGCTGAAGGAGCCAAGGACCAACATTCAATATCCGAGACAAAGCAGAAGACTGGAGCTCACCAAGACCAATGGTCAGCCCCATTCACGTCTGTGCAGCTGACCTGCAATACCAGGTTCAGCATCATTTCTGCAAGAAAGCAGCAGAGGTTTCTCTCATCCTGGACATCCCCTTTAACGGTCCTCGTAAGTCTTCTCCAAGAAGTGCACACACTCCATTTCTTTACATCATTTAATGGGTGCCGTTCACTGATCCTCGGGTAAACAAAAAACTTTCTCTATGGCCCCCACCATTTATGAGTAGCCAAAGTCATATCTCTAGTGTCAGGTGGGCGGAGCTCTAGTACAGGACTAGCCATTAGACAGATAAATTTGGATACTGAAAGTTTGCCAATTAGACCAGACTAGTCAGATGGTTTGTCCTGGGCGGGAACAATCAGTGAGGCTCCGCCCATCTGACAAAGATCTTAAAATCCTGATAATGATTACTCAGGAATGGTGGGGCTGGAGAGAAAATTCCAGCAGCTGTGGCAGAATCAATGGGGCATTGCCTCTTAACCCGGAGGCCATTTTTCATTTTTGCATTTCCATTTTTCTCTACCCAACTTAATCTATAACTTTATTTATTTTTCCATGTACAGAGCTGTACAAGGTCTTGTTTTTTGCAGAATAAATTGCACTTCATAGTGACGGCATTTAGTATTCCATGCCGAAAAAGTTCCCAAACCGCAGAAAATTAATTAAATAATTTTATTAATTAAATAGTCCACTCTGTAGACAGTAAGGCTGCATTCAAACAAACCGTACTGGTTTGTCATTTTCCCGTGTACGGAGCGGTATCACTCCGTGTGGCCATCTATTGGGGACATATGTACAGCTGAAAGCTTGCGGTTGTACATTCGTCCCCCCACATGGTTGTGTGCATGTGGCCTAAGGCTGGTGCCACACGTAGCGCTTTGTCTGCGCTTGCAAATGCAGACAAAGCGCAAAACAGCGGCGTTTTGTTCCCGATCGCAGACTTTTCCATAGAAACGCAGATGCGATCGTGCCAAGGCACGCCCCGGTGGGTGCGACTTTGTCTGTGTTTGCAAGCGCAGACAAAGCGCTACGTGTGGCACCAGCCTAAGGGTGAGGTTATTACATCCCATTCACGTCTGTGCAGCTGCCCTGCAATACCAGAAACCACCAATAGACAGGTTCAGCATCATTTCTGCAAGAAAGCAGCAGTGATTTCTCTCATCCGGGACATCCCCATTAACAGGTTCCCCTTTAACTGTCCTCATAAGTCTTCTCCAAGAAGTGCACACACTCCATTTCTTTACATCATTTAATGGGTGCCGTTCACTGATCCTCGGGTAAACAAAAAACTTTCTCTATGGCCCCCACCATTTACGAGTAGCCAAAGTCATATCTCTAGTGTCAGGTGGGCGGAGCTCTAGTACAAGACTAGCCATTAGACAGATAAATTTGGATACTGAAAGTTTGCCAATTAGACCAGACTAGTCAGATGGTTTGTCCTGGGCGGGAACAATCAGTGTGGCTCCGCCCATCTGACAGTAGAGATCTTAAAATTCTGATAATGATTACTCAGGAATGGTGGGGCTGGAGAGAAAATTCCAGCAGCTGTGGCAGAATCAATGGGGCATTTCCATTTTTCTCTAGCCAACTTAATCTATAACTTTTTTTTATTTTTCCATGTACAGAGCTTTACAAGGTCTTGTTTTCTGCGGAATAAATTGCACTTCATAGTGACGGCATTTAGTATTACATGCCGTGTACTGGCAAGCGGGGAAACTGGTGAATAAAAGCATTTGCACCATTTTCTTGTGGTTTTAGACTTTGCAGCTTTTACTGTCCGCCCCAAATGACAGGTCTACTCTATTCTTTGGGTTGGTGGGATCACGGGGATACCAAATTTATATATGGTAGGTTTTACAATGCTTTCATACATTTACAGAAATTAAAACCTTCTGTACAAAAAAAATAAATAAATACTCGCGGGTGTTTTTACAGCGTGGGCTGCCGGCAACGCCATCTTACCTGGGCCATCCGTCTCCATGGTAGCCTCGGGTCTTCCGAAGACCCGAGGCTATTTCGTTTTAACCCCTTCATTACAATGTGCTCATAGCACATTGTAATGAATGAGGAAGAAAATCCCCATATACTGCCATACTTGTAGATATGGCCAGTATATGAAGGACTCGATACAGAAAACCTAGGGTAAAGTACCTAGGAGTCTGAAAAATAGTAAAATAAAAATAAAAAAGTTTGAAAAATAAAAAACATTTATACTAAAAAACCTAAAATTTCATAAACTCACCCCCCTTTTCACTTAGAATGACATTAAAAAGTAAAACAGTAAAAATCATAAAACACATCAGTATCAACGCGATCGAAAATGCGCCGACTTCTCAAAATAGATAGCGCGTTTTTTCAACTGCGTTTAACACCAGTAAAGGAAAATAGCGTCCAAAGTCGACTGAAGATGGCACATTTGTTGCCTTTTGATAAATTAAAACAAATACTATTAAAAGAGTGATTCAAAGGTCGTCTGTACAGTCTAAAAGATCCTATGACAGAAATTATTCAAATGTTCGCACAAAATTCGACACCACCCACTGCTCGTCACCAAAGTATAATAAAAGTTTAGCGACCTAGAAGTTGCAAAATCAAAAAACTTATTTTTGTACAAGGAGGTTTTATAATTTTGTTGTAAATGTATGAAAACATATAAAACCTATCAAATTTGGTATCCCGCATAATCGTACCGACATCAAAGAATAAAGATGCATGTCCATTTGGGGCTCAGTGAAAGACGTAATATCCAAGGCACAAGGAAAAATGGCCGGCAACATGTGTTTTTCACCATCTTTTTTCATTGCATTTTGGAATTTTTTTCCGATTCCGAGTACATGGCATGGAAATTTAATACTCAATTATGAAGGCAATTTGTTACGCAGAAAAACAAGCCATCACACAGCTCTTTACATGCAGAAACTAAAAAAAGTTATAGATTTTTGAGGGGGGAGTGTGTGAAAAGTCGACATGAAAAAAAGGAAGGACGATTAGACGCTAGCGGTGCCCATTAACCGAGTTGAAAGGGGATTCCCATCTGGGCATACTTAACTTTAATTCATTTGCCATTGTAACACTTTCTTTAATTGGATGTTTTAAAAAAATGTTCCTGTGTGAAGATAATTTCTCATAAATGTAGCAGTTTGTCCCTTAGAAACGAGATAGCTTCCTCGGATACGACCACGTCAGATTTTGGCACAGTGGCACACATGCGATTGGCCTGTCTACCTCCTGGATTCAGCAATCATTACCACAGGACGGTGTGGGGACATTTCAGTAACCCCCGGACATTTCATATACAAAAATCTTTGTTCCTTTCTACAATCCTCCAGCAGGGTGCCGTAACCAGGAGAAGCTATCTCGTTTCTAAGGGACCAAACCATACATTTATGAGAAAACTTATTGAAAAATGTTTATATATAGGCAGATTAATGAAAACAGGATGTGAAGCCCAGACGAGAATACCCCTTTAAGCTTCTTTGACTTGTTTTTAATTAAAAGGCTTTAAAAAGGTATGCAAATGAGTCTAAAGGGCTCCAATTAAAACTCATTGGCCGGTGACCCTTAGGCTCATTTGCATTTTTAATAATAAAAAAGAAACATAGCATAAACGGTAAAAGAAGAGCAGAACATGCCAGAGGGTCATTCTATTGGTAGATGTCCTTTAAAATGGGAGAGGGGCTCAATGACTGGAAAGGCAAATTGAGTTTGCAGGATAGAGGTGGGAAGCAGAAGGAACTGAGAAGGCTATGCTGTGACTACAGGGAAAAGATGCAGGCATGCTGTGACTACAAGTAGAAAGAGGCATAGGGGAGGCCCTGTTGTGACAACACCTGCGAAGCGGGAGCAGTTAGGAGGAAAAGGTACTGTTATGGCAACATCTACCTCTAGTGTCAGACAGGATTGAAGGCTCCTTTTGCAGTCCACGGGGTGGGGAGTGTTACGTCCCCGCGCTGGACACTCGCTGCAACCGGGACTTTCCATGTGAAAAGTCCTCGGCTGAGTTTGTTTCTACGCCAAGTCCTGCCTGGCGTAGAATAAACGCTGCGAGTGCCTGCCGATACACAGAAGAGGAGAAGCACGAGCGCCGGCTTATGATAAAATATCCCAGTTTGTCTCTACAAGGTCACCATCTGAGATTTCACATAAGAGGAAATTTCAGAAAGACATAGTCCCCCCCCCTGAGGGGGCTGGTAGTTTAATGTGGTGACAGTATTTAATCATGGCTCCCAAGCAGGTCGGTGTATACAAGCCAACAGGAAGCTTCCTTGATGTCCTGCCTGAAAGTATCTTCCTGTACCCTTGGGCTATGTTGACACTATCATAGTTATGATCACAACCATTTACACAATAGAGCATTTCTTATAAATGAGTTCAACCAATGTGGCAGCATATAGTTCCAATAGGCACAGTCACTCAGCTTTCCGGAGTCCTGATCATCAAGTTAGATGACTATAAGAGAGCCCAGGACTCTCATTGCAGTTATGTTATGACACCTCAATGAATCTTGTCTGTGTCCATCCTATTCCTCTGGTTATCTGCCTCAATGTAAAGTAGCAGCAAAGCAAGTCAGATTAAAGGGTATTCTAGTTATTCCTTATGCACAGAATAGTGGATCACTTGCTTATCAATGGGGCTCATACTGCATACATAAGTTGGGGGTCTCTTGCACTAGCAGGTGCTGCGTGATCTCCACATGGTACCAGAACACACCTCTTATGGCATTGCTGAGTGATGGGCATGGGAATAAATGGAGGACCCCCTCCCCTTTTAATGAGGGATATGGGGGCTCACTACAGCACATCCTTTAAACAAATCTTATTCAGCTGCAGGGAGATTATCTAGTGAGTTGGATACTACAGGATTTAGGTAATGAGCCTCCTGGCCATTGCTGAGCATCACCAAACTTCCCAGGTGCAGAAAAGTAAGAAAGCAGAGTGGTAGGTATCTCTATAATGCAGAGTGACAGCACAAACGGCAGCGGCACTACAAGTCCCACATGAACACACCACTTATGACAGAGCTGCTGGGACTTGTAGTTCTACAGCAGCAGAACATAACAGAACTTATCCTGCATGACAGCCATGCCGTCAGGAGCGGAGGAGAGAAGTCACCAACTCCTGTGCCTCCTCCATCAGACCAGTGCACACGGGAGTGCGGCTTGTACCTCTTTATCCGGGACCCACTGCGGTTCCTCCAGGCAGAAGGGGCTCCCGAGCGCCCGGGGTCGGGGAGCATACGGAGACGTCGGGGACCGGACCAGCTTTTCCCCTCTCGGTCGGTGGACATCTTTATCCTTCACCCACAGATCCCGTAACCAATCAGGCCCCAGCTCTCCCATTTGACAGACTCACCGCGATCCAATCACAGCGCGTCTGACTATCCACCGGAGCTCCGATTGGGCGAACACGTTTACAAGAAATTAACCCTTTATGATTCTTCCAAAGGTCGACCAAAACCATACCAATTCAATAGTGGATGGCTTGTTGGCATCTACATAGTTAACTGCAACAGCCAATCATCTGAGCTTGGTTGACAACTCACCAAGACAATGGGAAAGAGAGTTGAGTCACGTGACATTATGACAAAAAAAAAATCAGAACCAATGCGAAAGTAAAGTTGTGGGGTGCGGCTGATCACGTGGGTTAGGGCCGCTTTGTGAATGGAGAGTAAATTTGTTGTCTCCATGTGCTTGGCGGGTGAGGCCCGCCATTTACACATGCGGCGCTTGTGCCTGGTAGGACAGTTACATTTAATGCGGTCCGGTGTAAGAAAGTACTACAAATATGATTCAGCTGAACAACCAATCACATCACACACTTCTATTTCCAGTGTGCGCTGGAAAAAATTGTAAAGCTGGGATCGGATTGGATATCCCTGTAGTTAAGTGTATACACCTTATTATGGGGGCAGTTTAGTGTAACACACATGACACATGGGACTTTAAATGTGGAAATGCTGACACTTGAGGGACATCCAGCAATCCATGGTGGTGGACATGGAGCAGGAATTTAGGAGGAAACTTACTGGGAACCTGGGTTCAGTCCCATCCAGGTCAACATCTGCAAAGAGTTTGTATGTTTCTGTTGTATTGTGTGGGTTTCCTCAGGGTCCTCCAGTTTCTTCCCACACCAAAAACATACTGGTAGGTAGATTAGATTGTGAGCCCTATGCGGACAGGACTGTTTAGGGAAGCTCTGGGCAGCGCTGCGATCTGTGTGCCACTAATAAATAAGAATTATTATTAACTTGCATTTTATGTATTCATTCAGAAGAGCTGATTATTTCTGGTGTGTCTGTGTCACATTCACTAAACAGATGGTGGGATTATTCCCACGTGGTGCCTGCATATTCTAGGTTGCATTCCCATGTGGCTATTGCATGGCATATTGAAATGCAGCACAAAGGCTCCTCCTGCGATCACCTGTTGAAGTAACATTGCATTACTAAACCGGAGGCGTACGCTAATCTTTAACAGGTGATCGCAGGAGGAGACTTTGTTTCGACAAAAAAATCGCCACATAGAATACGGCCTACATGTAAGTTTCCTCCTTCCACAAGTGACAAGTTCAATTTGCATTGCCAGCCAAACAGGACTTTTCAGAAGCAAAAGTTTGTGTGGGGCACCATGGGAAAGGTCAAGCAGGAGGGTGAATAATTAGCAGCCCGGCTGCTGATATAAGTCTCATTTTTTAGGTGATCCCGGACTGTAAGATTAGTGAAGACCCACACCAGATAGTAGGGTAGATTTTTTTAAATGTCCATCGATGTCCATGGACTTTAATGTTTTACATTTATTACATAAAATCATTCTTCAGTTTCAATCCAATTTTCTACAACAAATGAAGATAATAAATGTGGTGCAAAGTGAACTATTAAAACCCCTTGACATCAATGGACATTTTAGATCCGTTAGTTTTCCTTATTTCATTTTGATACATAGTGGAAGTCCAATTGCAGGGTGTGAACTTTGTGTGGAATTTTTATGGATTTTTCTGAAAGGGTGGTTTCCATGTTTGAATGTTATTTCGCCTAGCCTGGGGTGCACAGCAGTGGTCAGATTGTTATTCCTGATCCGTGGATGGTGGGATAAAATGTGTGTCAACCAATTTTAATATGAGCTAGAACTCCAATTCTTGTTCTGTGTTTGCGTTGAAGTACATTCAACCAACTAGTTATACAGATTTAACAATCCCACTCAATCCTAAATTAGGGTTTATGCAACACAGTGCTCTGTATTTCAAAACAAAGGAACATATCTAATACATTTCCATATGGAGCACCATGGCACCAATTGTTTGTCTCAAGGGTCTGTGCATAAGACCTTTGCCGCAGGGTGGAGAAGAAGTGAATTTGTATATATGGAATATAAACATTTCTGTGATTACGTTCTGTTTCTTGGGTGTGGATCATGAAGACATGGACTGGGAGCAGTTGGATTTGAATCCTCAAGTCAAGGCGCTCTTAAAAGGGTAAGACTTAAGTGTATTAACCCCGGATCTGGTCACTTGACGTTTATGGAAGAGTATATAATATACATTTAATACAATAAATAAACTTCACAGGTTAATTTGCTTCCTAATTATGGCTAACTTTCTAAAAAGGCAATATAACTAATACATCTGAAATTCTTGTGCTGTCGTTATCTTTCTATGAACCTAAATGTCAATCTACGTATTTCACAGAGTGCATCACTACATGTAGATGATATGCTGCATTATCATATGACACGGGAGACATTGGATATTATGCCCCTACTGGGGCTGATGACTCTTTCAGCATTAGATGCGGATAAAATATACCTTTCCTCTGCAGCAAATTAAAAATCAGTGGAAGATATTTTAAGTTACTCCGTTGTGGATCTGCAGAGGATTACTCAGCTGTCTATTCCTGATGTCCACAGCTTACAGAAGGCATCTGCTGTTACTTTACAGAAGGATAAAGGAGTCACAGGTAGATATTTTTACATGTTATAAACTAAGATTTGATTACTTTGTATGGATGCAATTACAGAATTACATACAAAGGTATTTTATTATTACAGGGAGAAAAGTATTTAGTCTGCCACAAATTGTACAAGTTCTCCCGCATAAAAAGAGGAGAGTTGTAATTCAATCATAGATGGACCTCAACTATGGCAGACAGTGGGGCACATTTACTTACCCGTCGGTAGCAATGCCCGAGGTGCGTTGTCCGACGAGGATTCGGAGCTGCTGCGATTCACTAAGATTGCGTCCAATTTCCTGCATGGTCGCTTCCCCCTGAGGACCGCCGGAGTTCACCTCTTCTTCCCTGTGCATGTAAGTGCAATGCTGCGACACATGAATGTTAAATCCCACGCTTAGTACGAATCAGTCGGGTTGTCCGATGGCCACGCCCCCAATTGTGGTCACATAAAGTCAGCACTATTGCGCCAAAATCTGATCGCGTGCGCCAAAAACTCCAGTTAAATCCAAAAAATTAGAACTTATTTAATGATGGTGGAAAATAAGTATTTGGTCAATAACAAAAGGACTGACATTGCTTTTATTGTATTCATTATGATGTACCGCTCAAAGACTTTTTTTTATTGTTAAATGTTATGTTATGTCTTGAAGCATTTCTTTCTCTACCCTGACCTACTGTTGTCATTAATAAATGAAATTATTAAAAAATAACAAAAGTTACATCTCTACTTTGTATCCTTGTGGCAATGACAAGGTTAAAGGTTTTCGTAAGTCTTTACAAGGTTGGCACACGGTGTATGTTGGTCCATTCCGCCATGCAATTCCTCTAGAGCTTTGATGTTTTGGGGCTGTCGTGGGCAACACGACTTTAACTCCCTCCAAAGGTTTTCTATGGGTTTGAGATCTGGAGACTGTCTACATCACTCCAGGACTTGAAATTCTTTATGAAGCCACTCTTCATTGCCTGGTGGTGTGTTGGGATCACAGTCACGCTGAAAGACCCATCCATGTTTGCCTGGTTTTCACTCAAAATTGACAATACATGGCCCTATTCATTTCTCATGTACAGGATCAGAAGTTCTAGTCCTTTGTCCAGAACCAGCCCCAAAGCATGATGTTGCATTCACTTCCTCCAAACCGTTCTACTTGGTTTAATCAGACATTCTCCCAATACTCTTTGGATAATCCAAATGCTCTGTAGCAACTTCACACAGTCCCTGATATGTAGTGTTAAGGATCATGAGTCCCTGTCGGTGTAGTGTGTTCCTTATGGTAGCCTTTGTTACCTGGTCACAGATTTCTGCAGGTATTCACCCCAGGATGAGATCTGGGACCGTGTAAGGAAGCGTGGTCCGGTAGGTCTTCCATTTTTAATTATTGCTCCCCGTTGATTTCTTCACACCAAGCTCCTGCATATTGCAGATTCAGTTCTACAGCCTTGTGCAGGTGTACAATTGTGTTTGGTTTCCTAGCCAGCTCTATAGTGGAGTTTAGAGTGTGCTGTTTTGAGGTTGTGGACAGTTTTTTTATACTGATAACAACTCACACAAGAGTTACAGGTCTATGAGAGCCAGAAATCTGCTTGTTTGTAGGTGACCAAAATACTTTATTTCCAATAATTTGCAAATACATTTTTTAAAAATAAGATAATGTGATTTTCTGTATGTGTTTCACATTTTGTCTATCATAGTGAGGTTTACCTATGATGTCAATTACAAGCCTCTCTCATCGTTTTAAGTGGGAGAATGGTGGTTGACTAAATCCTTGTTTCCCCACTAGCTGCAGTAAGATTACTGGATGCATACACACATAGATCACAACATTTCCTATACAGGGTGAAAATTACACAGGTGGAACAACTTCTTACAGCTTTCCCAGTGCATACACCTGCACATAAATAGGGAATGACAGGTTACAGTACTCGTGCTCTGCACTGATATATGGGTTGCAATGTAATGAGGAGGGCATATTGTAGAAGAATTGAAGGGGTTTCCCACTACTAAAGTTAGGCCCTATCCATGGGATAAAGCCTAACTGTGATCAGTGGGGGCCTCAGTGCTGAGTCAGACTAATGGAGCAGACAGCCGAACATGAGCATTCTGTTCCATTAATCTCTATGGAGCTGACGGAGATTGGTGAGCGCGGCACTCTGTAATTTCATCAGTCCCATAGAGATTAATGGAGCAGAACGGTCATGTCCGCCGCTGATGCTCCATTAGTCTGACGGAGCATGCGAGGGGTTTGACGGGATGCAGCGGAGGGGTTCGGCGGACCCCTTGTTTGCAATCGGTTGGGGTCTTGGACTGAGGACCCCCTGATCAGCAAGTGGGCCCTATCCGTATTTAGTTTGTGGGAAAACCCTTTAAGCTTGCATTTATCTTACATATTCCTTTTTTTCAGAAGTTACTAAACTAATCTCTTATTATCATTATTCACAGCATACAGTTTACAGGGACAAGGCCGGATTCCGTCCCAGCACCAGAAACTGAGCCTCGGTTGCAGTATCCTGAATAATTTCCTGCGCGGAGGGATCCCCATATTGGACTCACAGAACTTGCAGGGGAAAGCTCCGCAGGGAATCTCTAGATTGCTTTACAGCTGTGTCTGTCGTTTCAGTACTGTAGAATATGAGGTCTTGGAGCAGGTACATTACAACAGATCTTCATCTGTACAGTATAAAAGTCACACTGTATAACATGTATGTTTAAACAGGGGCTGTATATATCTGCACAGAGGATGCCTTTCCTAGCAAGCGTTGCAGAGTTGATTAAATCCCAGCACAAACTCAGATCAGACGCCCGGTTGATATAATTCGCAACATCCGATTTGGGAGACAGAGACAGTATTTTATGAGCACGCAGCCGACATAGGAGTGCTACGATTGTGGCACTTAAAGCACTTATTTAGAAGTTGTCGATGGAAATGGTTTTACTATGTGATATTATTATTTTTAAGGTCTCCTTTTAGAGCTGTAAGTGGCAATCAAATTCTCTCTTGGGTAAATAAAGTATATTGTTATTCCTTAAAAAGATGTTTTAAATATGCTAATGAGCTGCAAGTGCTACGGGTTTGCAACAGAGCTCCTCCAGGCTCCTGCTGCACGGCAATAACATGTTCCCCAGAGCACTTGCAGATCATGAGATTATCTTTAAAAACTTTTTTTTTTTTTAGGAAAAGAAGACATATAAAATCTATTGTAAGGCCAGATGTGCTTTATACATTATGAATCAGACGGAGATTTCCTTTTAAGGGCATCTACCACCAGAAAAAAGACAGTATGCAAATGAGCCTAAGGGCTCCAGGCTCCATAGGTGTTAATGAACCTGGAACCCCTCAGGCTCATTTGCATATAGTCTTCATCCTGGTGGTTAGATGTACGTGAAGGAAAAATTCTGTTTTATACCCAAAGGCACCTCACATATGTTCAATGGTGGTAAGAAGAAGAAGGATCTATTGCATGATCTGTAATGGCTAAACCGTGCTGCGTGGCACATGTATTACAAAGAAAACCCTTTCGTTCACTAAATTGGGGTTTGGTAATAAATACAGTGGCCTTTTTACTGTTTTTCCCAGAGACCAGTACAGTACTTGGCACATAGGTGGTAGAGTGTGGATTTGGGCTGTGATGGGTGGAGGGTTGTTTTGAAGGTGGTGGGGAAGGTTAGGAGGTATTTGCCATTTCATTTTTGTGTAGGACATGTGACAGACTGCATCAGTAAGAAGCTCCCCATCCTGCTTCGCGCGGTCAGATTCGCCTGATAGTATCGACTCAACGCTGCTTTGTTTCGTTGTGAATTTACTGCCAAGGATGCCGCCTCTAAAAGAGAAACATCTGCAGTCACTCGGGGCCAAACTCCACCATCTCAGCACCTGCTTTACAGCTCCTGTATTCTGCATCAATCAGGTATTAGTGTCTTGTAATAGATAGAGGTTATGCATGCTTTCATTTATTCAGGAATAAGGACCACAGTTTCCTTTATAAGGGTTTTTATAGTGAGCAAGCAGGTGGTTAGATGAGTACAGGCGGGACTTCTGGTCCGTGTAAATAAGGACTAGTCACTGAGACTACAGGTTTGCAGGTGGGGATAAGAACACAAGCTATGAGTGGGGCAGGGCAGGGAAATACACAATTTACCTTATTTACATTATTCGGTCATTAGCTACTTTATAGTAGAATCCTGGAAAACCCCTTTATGGGTTGGATGCACTATCCATATTCCTGATAGATAGTTTTCTATACATGGTACCATTAATTGAACACTGTCTCTTATTCACTAGGTCACAGACACCATGAAGGAGACAGACTCCGTCCTGAGCCATTGTGGTGGGAAGAGTTTTAATTATGTGTTCACACTAAATCTTTCATCCAGCTCAAAGCATTGGTAAAAAAAAAAAAATTTATAGGTAAACTCCCTCCTTTCACCCTTTACAAATGTGTATATAGTATTTTGACCCATTCCATCCTTACGTTTGCAAAGGGAGGGGAAGAATGCATTTGTAGACCAAAAATAATTAAACCTTCCAAAGAATAAACTAACTAACTTGCAGATGTCATTTGGATAATTGTATGTGAATCTGTACAAAAATAAATTTTTTTATGTGATAGTTTAGCAATTTTATTTGAGTGTATTGCTGTTTTTAAACATTCTTTTCATTTCCATAAAAAAATCTGCATGAAATCAGCATCATCATAAATTTTTCTCTTCAAAGGTACTAGATCTTATGTAAAAAAAAGCAAAAACAAAAAAAAACCACATCATCATAATATTTATTTTCTGCATCGCTCGAGATTTTCTGTGTGGAAAACACTGATGCATTCGCTTTAAGCTTCTATATTACGCTCTGCAATATGTTTGCAAGAAAATGGTGGGTGGGACTCTGTTAGTGTCATTATGAAGTGTTCCGAATCTCCACTAATACAGTGCGGTCCCTCTTAAAGGAACACTGACTACCAGTACGACACTAGTTAAAAGATCGGACCCGACTTGCACACTGTGACCTCTGGTGAAGCTTCTTTCTGCTGGAGCTTTACAATAGTCCCAAGACTGGGCAAGATGCAAGCTGTAATGTGTCTGTGCGAATGGAGCTTTATTGATACTCCTTGGGGTACAATTAACTATGTAAAAAAGGTCGACTTTTGATGACGTTTTCAATGCTTCTATTTTTAGGACTGTACAGACTTTTAATCACTTTTTATAGAAATTTTTTTAGAGATTTTTACCCAACTTGTTTACTGTTTATATTTATATGACTTCTAGGGAAAGGGGGCGAATTAAACCTTTTTTTTAACTATTTTTCAGACCCCCTAGGGCAGTGGTGGCGAACCTATGGCACGGGTGTCAGAAGTGGCACTCAAAGTACTCTCTGTGGGCACTCGGGCCATCACCCCAGCAGAGTTTCCAGACAGGACTCAAAATCTCCTCCTGCAGTCCCTGGCCACCCAGGATGTGCTATGATCAGTGCTATTTTAAAGCTACACATCCTTAGCTATCTGGGACTACAGGAGGAGCCAGGAGGTGCAGACAAGGCTGCGTTATTATTGGAGCTCCTGCTCTGGGCCTCACAGTTCTTTCGGTTCAGGGGACCATGGAGGGAAGTTACAATGATAATCTGAATTTCTCCTCTTTCTTTCCACTGTATTGGTGTCCTCAGGAGGCCAATACAATTAAAAACCGTGACAAAACTGGTAGCAACATGTTACTGCTTAAATTGCTATGTTGGCACTTTGCATTTAAATAAGTGGGGTTTGGTTGTAGTTTGGGCACTCGGTCTCTAAAGGGTTCGCCATCGCTGCCCTAGGGTACTTTAACCCAAGGTTGTCTGATTGATCCTACAGTATACTGCCATACTACAGCAAGGCAATATATGAAGATTTTCCACATCATCTATTACAACGTGCAAATCACACATTACATCACGGTGAGCAACCTTCTAAGCCAATATGGCAGCCCCCACAAGCCACTGCCAGGGATCAGTGTTAGCACCAATTGTGGGTGTTGCAGGTGGGTGTTTGCTGCAACAAGCAGCAAACACCCACTTTGTGTGGAGAGGGCTCAGCCTGTGAGCCCTCACCATACACCCAGAGCCCACATGTGATGAACTAATGTGTTACACGTCGGTAAGGGGTTAAAGGATGCAAAGAGTTTGGGGTTGATGAAGGTGGTGAAAAGTGGGAGCAGCAATGTTAATGTCTGGCCTGATAATGGTTGTGACTGCTGGGAGTGCCATGGCTAGAGCTCATTAAAGGACATCTAACACCAGGATGAAGGATTATAATCCAAGCACACTGACATACATGCCCCCAATCGCACTCCCCCCCCCCCCACACCCACACACACACACACACTTCTTTAAAGGGGTATTCCCATCTGGGCATTTACATTTAATTTAATTCATTTGCCATTTGTAAACATTTCTTTAATTGGATGTTTTTTTAAAAAAATGTTCCTGTGTGAAGATAATTTCTCATAAATGTAGCAGTTTTGTCCCTTAGAAACGAGATAGCTTTCTCGGATACGACCACGTCAGATTTTGGCAGCAGTGGCCACACATGCGATATTGAGTCCTGTCTAACCTCCTGGATTCAGCAATCATTACCACAGGACGGCTGTGGGACATTTCAGTAACCCCCGGACATTTCATATACAAAAACCTTTTGTTCCTTTCTACAATACCTCCAGCAGTGGTGGCCGTAACCAAGAAAGCCATCTCGTTTCTAAGGGACAAAACCACTACATTTATGAGAAAACTTATTGAAAAAATGTTTATATATGGCAGATTAATGAAAACAGAATGTGAACGCCCAGACGAGAATACCCCTTTAAGCTTCTTATGACTTTGTTTTTAATAATAAAAGGCTTTAAAAAGGTATGCAAATGAGTCTAAGGGGCTCCATTAAAACTCATGAGGCCTGGTGACCCTTAGGCTCATTTGCATATTTTTAATAATAAAAACACAGCATAAAAACGGTAAAAGAAGAGCAGAACATGCCAGAGGGTCATTCTATTGGTAGATGTCCTTTAAAAATGGGAGAGGGGCTTCAATGTTACTGGAAAAGGCAAATCGAGTTTGCAGGATAGAGGTGGGTGAAGCAGAAGAAACCTGAGAAGGCTATGCTGTGACTACAGCGGAAAAGATGCAGGCACTGCTGTGACTACAAGTAGAAAGAGGCATAGGGGAGGCCCTGTTGTGACAGCACTGCGAAGCGGGAGCAGTTAAGGAGGAAAAGGTACTGTTATGGCAACATCTACTCTAGTTGTCAGACAGGATTGAAGGCCTTTTTCTGCAGTCCACGGGGTAGGGTGTTACTGTCCCCGCGCTGGCACACTCGCTGCAACCGGCGACTTTTCCCATGTGAAAAGTCCTCGGTTGAGTTTGTTTCTACGCCAAGCCCTGCCTGGCGTAGAATAAACGCTGCGCAGCTGCCTGCCCGATACATGAAGAGGCAGAAGCACGAGCGCCGGCTTATGATAAATATCCCAGTTTGTCTCTACAAGGTTCACCATCTGAGATTTCACATAAGAGGAAATTTCAGAAGAGACATGTCCCCCCCCCTGAGGGGGCTGGTAGTTTAATGTGGTGACAGTATTTTTAATACATGGCTCCCCAAAGCAGGTCGGTTTATACAAGCCAACAGGAAGCTTCCTTGATGTCTCCTGCCTGAAAGTATCTTCCTGTACCCTTGGGCTATGTTGACACTATCATAGTTATGATCACAAACCATTTACACAATAGGAGCATTTGCTATAAACTGAGTTCAACCAATGTGGCAGCATATAGTTCCAATAGGCACAGTCACTCAGCTTTCCCGGAGTCCTGATCATCAAGTTAGATGACTATACGAGAGCCCAGGACTCTTCATTGCAGTTAGTTATGACACATCAATGAATCTTCTCTGTGTCCATCCTATTCCTCTACTGGTTATCTGCCTCAATGTAAAGTAGCAGCAAAGCAAGTCAGATTTAAAGGGATATTCCTCAGTTATTCCTTATGCACAGAATAGTGGATCACTTGCTTATCAATGGGGCTCATTACTGATCACATAAGTTGGGGGTCTCTTGCACTAGCAGGTGCTGCGCTGATCTCTCACATGGTACCAGAACACACACTCTTATGGCATTGCTGAGTGATGGGCATGGGAATAAATGGAGGACCCCCTCCCCCTTTTATATGAGGGATATAGGGGGGCTCACTACAGCACATCCCTTTAAACAAATCTTATTCAGCTGCAGGGAGATTATCTAGTGAGTTGGATACTACAGGATTTAGGTAAATGAGCCTCCTGGCCATTGCTGAGCATCACCCAACTTTCCCAGGTGCAGAAAGAAGTAAGGAAAGCAGAGTGGTAAGGTATCTCCATAACAGAGATGCAGAGTGCAGCACACACGGAAGCGGCACTACAAGTCCCAACATGACACACCACTTACTGACAGAGCTGCTGGGACTTGTAGTTCTACAGCAGCAGAACATAACAGAACTTATCCTGCCATGACAGCCATGCCGTGCAGGAGCGGAGGAGAGAAGTCACCAACTCCTGTGGCCTCCTCCACTCAGACCCAGTGCACACGGGAGCTGCGGCTTGTACCTCTTTATCCGGGACCCACTGCGGTTCCTCCAGGCAGAAGGGGCTCCCGAGCGCCCGGTTCTCGGGGAGCATACGGAGACCGCTCGGGGACCGGACCAGCTTCTTCCCATCTCGGTCGGTGGACATCTTTAATCCCTCACGCCACAGAATCCCCGTAACCAATCAGGCCCCAGCTCTCCCATTACTGACAGACTCACCGCGACCAATCACAGCGCGTCTGACTACTCCACCGGAGCTCCGATTGGGCGAACACGTTTACAAGAAATTAACCCTTTATGATTCTTCCAAAGGTCGACCAAACCCTACCAATTCATAATAGTGGATTGGCTTGTTGGCATCTACATAGTTAACTGCAACAGCCAATCATCTGAGCTTGGTTTGACAACTCACCAAGACCAATGGGAAAAGAGAGTTTGAGTCACGTGACATCTATTGACAAAAAAAAAAATCAGAACCAATGCGAAAGTAAAGTTTGTGGGTGCGGCTGATCACGTGGTTAGGGCCCGCTTTGTGATTGGAGAGTAACCTTGTTTGTCTCCACTGTGATTGGCTGGGTGAGGCCCGCCATTTACACATGCGGCGCCTTGTGCCTGGTAGGTACAGTTACATTTACTTGCGGTCCGGTGTAAGAAAGTACTACAAATATGAATTCAGCTGAGCAACCAATCACATCACACCTTCTATTTCCAGTGTGCGCTGGAAAAAAATAAAAGCTGGGATCGGATTGGATATCCCTAGTGGTTAAGTGTATACACCTTATTATGGGGGCAGTTTAGTGTAACACACATGACACATGTGGACTTTAAATGTGGAAATGCTGACACTTGAGGGACATCCAGCAATCCATGTGTGGTGGACATGGAGCAGGAATTTGAGGAAACTTACTGGGAACCTGGGTTCAAGTCCCATCCAGGTCAACATCTGCAAAGAGTTTGTATGTTCTCTGTGTTTGTGTGGGTTTCCTCAGGGTCCTCCAGTTTCTTCCCACACTCAAAAACATACTGGTAGGTAGATTAGATTGTGAGCCCTATTGCGGACAGGGACTGTTTAGGGAAGCTCTGGGCAGCGCTGCGGAATCTGTGTGCACTATATAAATAAAGAATTATTATTAACTTGCATTTTATGTATTCATTCAGAAGAAGCTGATTATTTCTGTGTGTCTGTTCACATTCACTAAACAGATGGTGTGGATTATCCCACGTGGTGCCTGCATATTCTAGGTTGCATTCCCATGCGGCTATTGCATGGCATATTGAAATGCAGCACAAAGGCTCCTCCTGCGATCACCTGTTGAAGTAACATTGCATTACTAAACCGGAGGCGTACGTAATCTTTTTAACAGGTGATCGCAGGAGGAGACTTTGTGTTACGACAAAAAAATCGCCACATGAGAATACGGCCTACATGTAATGTTTCCTCCTTCCACAAGTGACAAGTTCAATTTGCAATTGCCAGTCCAAACAGGACTTTTCAGAAGCAAAAGCTTTGTGTGGGGCACCATGGGAAAGGTCAAGCAGGAGGTGTGAATAATTAGCAGCCCGG
Organism: Engystomops pustulosus; assembly: GCA_019512145.1. Classification (NCBI taxonomy): domain Eukaryota; kingdom Metazoa; phylum Chordata; class Amphibia; order Anura; family Leptodactylidae; genus Engystomops; species Engystomops pustulosus. The sequence continues at coordinate 42,417,607 of CM033647.1, forward strand.
CTGCTGATTATAAGTCTCATTTTTTAGGTGATCCCGGACTGTCAAGATTAGTGAAGACCCACACCAGGATCAGTATGGGTAGATTTCCTTTAAAATGTCCATCGATGTCCATGGACTTTTAATGTTTTACATTTATTATCCATTATTAAAAATCGTTCTTCAGTTTCCATCCAATTTTCTACAACAAAATCGAAGCCTAATAAATGTGGTGCAAAGTGAAACTATTAAAAACCCCTTGACATCAATGGACATTTTGGATCCGTTAGTTTTCCTTTATTCTCATTTTGATACATAGTGGAAGTCCAATTGCAGGTGTGAACTTTGTGTGGGAATTTTTATGGATTTTTCTGAAAGGGGTTGTTCCATGTTTGATTGTTATTGCCTAGCCCTGGGGTGCACAGCAGTGGTCAGATTGTTATTCCTGATCCCGTGGAATGGTGGATAACAAATGTGGTGCAACCAATTTTAATATGAGCTAGAACTCCAATTCTTGTTCTGATGTTTGCGTTGAAGTACAGTTCAACCAACTAGTTATACAGATTTAACAATCCCACTCAATCCCTAAATTAGGGTTTATGCAACACAGTGCTCTGTATTACAACAACAAAGGAACATATCTAATACATTTCCATATGGAGCACCATGGCACCATATTGTTTGTCTCAAGGGTCTGTGCATAAGACCTTTGCCAGGGTGGGAGAAGAAGTGAATTTGTATTATATGGAATATAAACATTTCTGTGATTACGTTCTGTTTCTTGGTAGTGTGGATCATGAAGACATGGACTGGGAGCAGTTGGATTTGAATCCTCAAGTCAAGGCAGCTCTTAACAAGGGTAAGACTTAAGTGTATTAACCCCGGATCTGTGTCACTTGACGTTATATGGAAGAGTATATAATATACATTTAATACAATAAATAAACTTCACAGGTTAATTTGCTTCCTAATTATCGGCTAACTTTCTAAAAAGGCAATATAACTAATACATCCTGAAATTCTCTGTGAGCTGTCGTGTATCTTTCTATGAACCTAAATGTCAAATCTACGTATTTCACAGAAGTGCATCACTACATGTAGATGAATATGCTGCATTATCATATGACACGGGAGACATTGGATATTATGCCCCTACTGGGGGCTGATGACTCTTTCAGCATTAGATGTGTATAAAAATATTACCTTTCCTCTGCAGCAAATATAAAATCAGTGGAAGATATTTTAAGTTACTCCGTTGTGGATCTGCAGAGGATTACTCAGCTGTCTATTCCTGATGTCCACAGCTTACAGAAGGCATCTGCTGTTACTTTACAGAAGGATAAAAAAGAGATCACAGGTAGATACATTTACTACAATGTTATAAACTAAGATTATTGATTACTTTGTATGGATGCAATTACAGAATTACATTATACAAAGGTATTTTATATACAGGGAGAAAAGTATTTAGTCTGCCACAAATTGTACAAGTTCTCCCGCATAAAAAGAGGAGAGTCTGTAATTCACATCATAGATGGACCTCAACTATGGCAGACAGTGGGGCACATTTACTTACCCGTCCGGTAGCAATGCCCGAGGTGCGTTGTCCGACGAGGATTCGGAGCTGCTGCGATTCACTAAGATTATGCGTCCAATTTCCTGCATGTGTCGCTTCCCCGCTGAGGACCGCCGGAGTTCACCTTCTTCTTCCCTGTGCATGTAAGTGCATTGCTTGCGACACATGAATGTTAAATCCCACGCTTAGTACGAATCAGTCGGGTTGTCCGATGGCCACGCCCCCCAATTTGTGTCACATGAAAGTCAGCACTATTGCGCCAAAATCTGATCGCGTGCGCCAAAAACTCCAGTTATATCCAAAAAATTTAGAACTTATTTTAAATGATGGTGGAAAATAAGTATTTGGTCAATAACAAAAGGACGTGACAGTTGCTTTTATTGTATTTCATTATGATGTACCGCTCAAAGACTTTTTCATTTTATTGTATAAATGTTATGTTGATGTCTTGTAAGCATATTCTTTCCTGTACCCTGACCTACTGTTTGTCATTAATAAATGAAATTATAAAAAAATAACAAAAGTACATCTCATTACTTTGTTATCCTTTGTTGGCAATGACAAAGGTTAAAGGTTTTCTGTAAGTCTTTACAAGGTTGGCACACGGTGCTATGTTGGTCCATTCCGCCATGCAGATCTCCTCTAGAGCTTTGATGTTTTGGGGCTGTCGCTGGGCAACACAGACTTTCAACTCCCTCCAAAGGTTTTCTATGGGGTTGAGATCTGGAGACTGTCTACATCACTCCAGGACCTTGAAATTCTTCTAATGAAGCCACTCTTTCATTGCCCTGGTGGTGTGTTTGGGATCACAGTCACGCTGAAAGACCCATCCATGTTTGCCTTGGTTTTCACTCAAAATCTGACAATACATGGCCCTATTCATTCTCTCATGTACGCGGATCAGAAGTTCTAGTCCCTTTGTCCAGAAACAGCCCCAAAGCATGATGTTGCATTCATTCTCCTCCAAACCGTTCTACTTTGGTTTAATCAGACATTCTCCCAATACTCTTTTGGATAATCCAAATGCTCTGTAGCAAACTTCACACAGTCCCTGATATGTAGTGGCTTAAGCAGGGGAACACGCTGGCACTGCAGGATCTGAGTCCCTGGCGGTGTAGTGTGTTCCTTATGGTAGCCTTTGTTACCTTGGTCACAGATTTCTGCAGGTCATTCACCAGGTCCCCCCGGTTTTCACCCCACAGGATGAGATCTTCTGTGGAGCCCCCGATTAAGGAAGATAATCAGTGGTCCGGTAGGTCTTCCATTTTCTAATTATTGCTCCCACAGTTGATTTCTTCACACCAAGCTCCTTGCATATTGCAGATTCAGTCTACCCAGCCTTGTGCAGGTGTACAATTTTGTTTCTGGTTTCCTACGACAGCTCTATAGTGGAGTTTAGAGTGTGACTGTTTGAGGTTGTGGACATGTGTTTTTTATACTGATAACAACTTCACACAAGATGTTACAGGTCTATGAGAGCCAGAAATCTTGCTTGTTTGTAGGTGACCAAAATACTTATTTTCCACTATAATTTGCAAATACATTTTTTAAAAATAAGATAATGTGATTTTCTGTATGTGTTTTCACATTTTGTCTATCATAGTTGAGGTTCTACCTATGATGTCAATTACAAGCCTCTCTCATCGTTTTAAGTGGGAGAACTGGTGGCTGACTAAATCCTTGTTTCCCCACTAGCTGCAGTAAGATTACTGGATGCATACATCACATAGATCACAACATTTCCTATACAGGTGAATTTACACAGTGGAACAACTTCTTACAGCTTGTCCAGTGCATACACATGCACATAAATAGGAATGACAGGTTACAGTACTCGTGCTCTGCACTGATATATGGGTGTGCAATGTAATGTAGGAGGGCATATTGTAGTAAGAATTGAAGAGGTTTTCCCACTAACTAAAGTTAGGCCCTATCCATGGGATAAAGCCTAACTTGCTGATCAGTGGGGGCCTCAGTGCTGAGTCAGACTAATGGAGCAGACAGCCGAACATGAGCATTCTGTTCCATTAATCTCTATGGAGCTGACGGAGATTGGTGAGCGCGGCACTCTGTAATTTCCATCAGCTCCATAGAGATTAATGGAGCAGAACGGTCATGTCCGGCCGTCTGCTCCATTAGTCTGACGGAGCAGCGAGGGGTTTGACGGTGCAGCGAGGGGTTCGGCGGACCCCTTGTTTTTGCAATCGGTTGGGGTCTTGGCACTGAGACCCCCCTGATCAGCAAGTTGGGCCCTATCCTGTATTTAGTTTGTGGGAAAAGCCCTTTAAGCTTGCATTTATCTTACATATTCCTTGTTTTCATAGGTTACTAAACTAATCTCTTATTATCATTATTCACAGCATTACAGTTATACAGGGACAAGGCTGGATTCCCGTCCCAGCACCAGAAACTGAGCCTCGGTTGCAGTATCCTGAATAATTTCCTGCGCGGAGGGATCCCCATAATTGGACTCACAGAACTTGCAGGGGAAAGCTCCGCAGGGAAATCTCAGATTGCTTTACAGCTGTGTCTGTCTGTTCAGTATTCTGCAGAATATGGAGGTCTTGGAGCAGGTACATTTACAACAGATCTTTCATCTGTACAGTATAAAAGTCACACTGTATAACATGTATGTATTACACAGGGGCTGTATATATCTGCACAGAGGATGCCTTTCCTAGCAAGCGTTTGCAGCAGTTGATTAAATCCCAGCACAAACTCAGATCAGACGTCCCGGTTGATATCATTCGCAACATCCGATTTGGAGACAGTATTTTTATTGAGCACGCAGCCGACATAGTGAGTGCTACGATTTGTGCACTTAAAGCACTTATTTAGAAGTTGTCGATGGAAATGGTTTACTATGTGATATTATTATTTTTTAAGGTCTCCTTTTAGAGCTGTAAGTGGCAATCAGATTTCCTCTTGGGGATAAATAAAGTATTATTGTTATTCCTTAAAAAAGATGTTTTACAAATGTGCTAATGAGCTGCAAGTGCTACGGGTTTGCACCAGAGCTCCTCCAGGCTCCTGCTGCACAGGCAATAACATGTTCCCCAGAGCACTTGCAGATCATGAGTATATCTTTAAAAACTTTTTTTTTTTTTTAGGAAAAGAAGACCATAAAATCTATTGTAAGGCCAGATGCTGCTTTATACATTATGAATCAGACGGTAGATTTCCTTTTAAGGGCATCTACCACCAGAAAAAGAACAGTATGCAAATGAGCCTAAGGGGCTCCAGGCTCCATAGGTGTTAATGGAACCTGGAACCCCTCAGGCTCATTTGCATATAGTCTTTCATCCTGGTGGTAGATGTCCTTTAAGTGAAGGAAACATTCTTGTTTATACCCAAAGGCTACCTCATATGTTCACTGTTGGTAAGAAGAAGAAGGATCTATTGCCATGATCTGTAATGGCTAAACCGTGCTGCATGGCACATGTATTACACAGAAAGCCCTTTCGTTCACTAAATTGGGGTTTGGAATAAATACAGTTGGCCTTTTTACCTGTTTTCCCCAGAGACCAGTACAGTACTTGGCACATAGGTGGTAGTAGTTTGGCGGCTGTGATGGGGTGGAGGGTTGTTTTGAAGGTGGTGGGGAAGGTTAGGAGGTATTTTGCCATTTCATTCTTTTGTTGTAGGACATGCTGACAGACTGCATCAGTAAGAAGCTCCCCATCCTGCTTCGCCGCGGTCAGATTCGCCTGATAGTCATCGACTCAATCGCTGCTTTGTTTCGTTGTGAATTTACTGCCAAGGATGCCGCCCTAAAAGCGAAACATCTGCAGTCACTCGGGGCCAAACTTCACCATCTCAGCACCTGCTTTACAGCTCCTGTATTCTGCATCAATCAGGTATTGTCTTGTAATGATGGGTGCTCTATATATCAGTAAGGCCCAGTTCTTTTTTTTTAAGCAGAGGCTTAGATAAGAGCGGGCTTCGGTTCGGTAAATAAGTGACGCCACTGAGACTACAGGTTGCAGGTGACAAAAGCTATGATGGAGGTAGGGCAGGGAGAATACACTTTACCTTATACCTTATTCCTGTCCTAGCTATTTCTAGAACTCCTGGAAAACCCCTTTAATGGGTTGGACTGCACTATCCATATTCCTGATAGATAGTTCTTCTATACATGGTACCATTTAATTGAACACTGTTCTCTTATTCACTAGGTCACAGACACCATGAAGGAGACAGACTCCGTCCTGAGCCATTTGGGGTAAGAGTTATTATTTATGTGTTCACACTAAATCTTTCATCCAGCTCAAGCATTGGTAAAAAAATATTTATAGGTAAACTCCCTCAATTCACCCGTTTTACAGAACATGTCATGTATTTTGACCCATTTCCATCCTTATGTTTGCAGAGGGGAAAATGCATTTGTAGACCAAAAATACTAAACCTTCCAAAGACTAACTACACATTGCAGATTGTCATTTGGAATAATTGTATGTGAATCTGTACAAAATATAAATTTTTTTATGTGCATAGTTTATGCAATTTTATTTTGAGTGTATTGCTGTTTTTAACACATTCTTTTCATTTCCATAAAAAATCTGCATGAAATCAGCATCAATAATATTTTTCTCTTCAAAGGTACTAGATCTTATGTAAAAAAAGCAAAAACAAAAAACAAACCACATCATCACTAATTTATTTTCTGCATCGCTCGAGATTTTCTGTGTGGAAAAGAACACTGACTGCATTCGCTTTAATGCTTCTATATTAAGCTGCAATATGTTTGCAAGAAAATGTGTGTGGGACTCTGTTGGAGTCATTATGAAGTGGACCGACTCCACTAATACAGTCGGTCCTCTACTTAAAGACACCCGACTTACAGACGACCCCTAGTTAAAGACGGACCCCTCTGCCTACTGTGACCTCTGGTGAAGCTCTCTGGATGCTTTACAATAGTCCCAGACTGCAATGATCAGCTGTAATGTGTCTGTAATGCAGCTTTATTGATAATCCTTGGTCCAATTACAGTAAAAAATTTTGAAACTCCAATTGTCACTGGGGCAAAAAAAATTTTTGTCTGGATCTACAATTATAAAGTATACAGTTTTGACTTACATACAAATTCAACTTAAGAACAAACCTGTATATAATTGCCTGTATATAATAAATTATAAAATGTCCTTTAAATGTATCTTCTGTTCTTGATCTAAGAATGTAAGCCAGGGGTGAACTACACACATTGTCATACTACTCAGTTTTAAGTAACCAGCACCCTAGATGCATCAACATCCACAGTACAGCACAAAATGCCACCCCAGCAATTATAAATGCCACAGTACAGCATCGCAGCATCCAAATTCAGGACAGACAATAATAGTGGAAACTCCCATAGTAGACAATAATAATAAAAATAAAACTACTAATACTAGAGACCCCTTTAGAGCAGTCCAAAAATAATTATTCTGATCCGTAAACCACAGTGGCATCAGGACCCGGAGCAGAGATGTGCCAGGAGCAGTGCATTACAGCTGACAAGTGCTTGCATCTCTGCTCTGGGTCCTGATGCAGGATGCAGGAGGGCACCTGGGAGCAGTGAGGACCATCACCAATGAACATTTCCAGAACTTATGGACTGTCAGCAGGGTGCAGGACGCAACTCGCAGGCTAGAAATAGCCCTCCGCGGGTTGTGCACTACAGTTCCAGGAGCGGTGAAGCTCCTTCGCCACAGATGAGAGGAATAAAGCAGTGGGAAGAAATGCCTACACTCATCTTACAACTGCTAGAGTGATCATGAAAACAGGACTGTGGAACACGCAAAAACAAATCTGACCATTTTGGCTTTGTTGGTGTCGGCTTTACCGACTTCACAGCCCTGCTTAATAAGTCTATCACTGCTCTGGTCAATAAGCCATGTCTGGTATATAGCCCGGCTCTTGGGAATAATGGGGTGATACCCCCTCCCACAACACATATACTATTGGTATTAAAACTGAGACTGACTTAATTTCCTTTTTGCACAACACAGGCTACAAGATAGAAAGGTCCAGCCAGCTCTGGGCATCTCCTGGTCCAACCAGCTCTTGATGAGGCTTATGGTTTCTCGGACCCAGATGACAGCACCCCCACCACATACAGGAGGTATCTTACGGACAATGGAAGTCATTTTTGCGCCTCATCTTCCTCCCTCCACTTGTCACTACACAGTAGACCTGGAAGGAGTTAAGGGAATTGAGGCCACATGAACTGTTAATACATTGACCTGGTTAATGCTGGCACAGAAACTGTGTCACCCAAGTCCTCATGAAATGGGTTTTACGTCTATTGCAATCAATAAAATATACACCGGCTATGAATGTCCTCAGTCGCAAGAGCTGCAGCATCTGTCCATAAATCCTGTATTTTATGGCACTGATATTGTTTTATAATGAAGGACAGTGATGGAGGAGGATGTAACATCCAAGGATTTATATGGGGTCATGAACTCAAATTGCTGCAGCTTTCTCTGTATACACACTTTATTTTTGTAATAAATATCTACATAACAGTATTTGTCTTTTTTTTTTTCTAATTATAAATCGGGTTACTGGAACCATAAAAAAAAATTTCTTGTGTGTTCAGCATAAAAGATGCACCTTTGTGTTGGCTGTAGTTCCTAACCTGACCATAGCCAAGAGCGTTAGTAGATTTTCTGTCTTCAGTGCTGGTACTGTAGTAACAGTTGCAGTAACTACGCTGCAATTCAACCGGCAGACAGGGAGTCTTGCATCATACCTCTCTATGATGCAAGGACTCCCCTTCTGTACAAGGTCAGCAAAATAAGGGCCCGTTTCCACAGGTTGAACACATTTGTGTGCAGCTAACCTAAGTTTGGTTCACATGGCCTTTGTAAGCCTGGGAAATGCATCCAGGCTTCTTGAAAGTCAGACATAGATGTAGAGCAAAGCTCGTATGCAAGGTGTACAGTCTTTCAAATGATCACAACTCCAGGAGTTTTTGGTGCATTCCTGCGCCCTAGTTATAGTTTACACCAGAAACTGGCGCAGGTTGTGATGTAGAACTGCCCAGCTGCCCAATTTACAGTGGGTACAGAAAGTATTCAGACACATTTTTCACTCTTTGTTTCAGCCAATTGGAAAGATCAAAAAAGTTCTTTTTTTTTGCTCATTAATGTACACTCCGCACCCCATCTTGACAGAAAAAAACTGAAATGTAGAAAATTTTGCTGATCATAAAACAAAACAAAAAAAAACAAATATGACATGGTCATAAGTATTTAGACTTTTTGGGTGCGGTTACACATACCACTGAATCGAAGTCATCCGTAACCAGAACCCAATGTCTTGCATTTAAATGTTAAAAGACACCAGGTACTGGTTACCGATCTCTATATTGATAGAAATGCATATGCGATCGTGCCAGGACCCACCCCTGTGCACTTTTGATTCCGTTTTCTAAATTGAGTCAAAACAGTACATTTTATCACATCCTTTGCAGTGGACACTCGTATTTATCTCACATACTATCCTTATACCTTCTGATCCTCCGTGAGATGGTTCTACTCCTTCATTAGAAACCAGCTGTGTTAAAAGGGGTATTCCCATGAAGACAAAATTATTAAATGTACTCAGGATAAAATAAAACATTCTCTAATTCACTGTTATTAACAAAATACAGCATTTTACAGATATAAGTCCAGCTTGTCTATATCAGTCCAGCCTTACACAATTTTGGCTGCCCCTGGATCTTCTGACTTTAGGGTGGGCAGACATATTATTTTTTTTATTCCAAATTTTATTGATTTTTCCTTTTTTTTTTATATACCATAGAAAATGCAGATAATACACACTCAAAGGATGAATAAAAACAAAGTTTCATTTACATTTTCTTCTTTTATACATTATTAGCCTTATACAGTATACTAAGACATCCTCCCCCCATATTCTTCTGTCTGACGCTGCACCAAGCTTCTCTCTCCCTCTAGCACCCACTTTGCATTCCAGGACGAGTAGAGACACACACGCACACACAAACTGACTTTCTGCCAGCGTGAAGAGAGTAAAGCTACCGGCATATAAGATCTTTATCCAGGGAAGAGGGAGGGAGGTAAATAAGAGGACTGACAGTATGTAATGGCTGTGATAGCAGAGGGGAGAATGTCATCTGTCTCATCTCTCTTTCCAAGTGACAGATGCTAGTAGAATGTTCAAAAGCTAAATGAAAGTGTATATAAACCTGGACCCTGATAATCTAACCACATTGTCAGCACACAGAACTAGAGGAATCCTGGAATTTTACACTGACCAGCCTAGGGAGCAATAGGAGCTAAAACAGCAATAAAACTGAGTAACATTGTAAAGTAAGGGGTTAGAAATTATCTGTGTGTAAACATCACTACGGGATTGAAATTTAAGAATTTTCTTTCATGAGCAAATCTCTTTAATTAAACTGGACTTGATTAGGAAAGGCACACCTTGGCTCATGGCTCAAAGTGCATGTTAGAACACACGAGAATCATCAGGTCTAAGGAACTGCCCAAGAAGCTCAAAAACAGAAGGCACAGATCTGGCCAAAGTTACAAAAGAATTTCTGCACCACTCAAGGTTCCTAGCAGCACAGTGGCCTCCATAATCCTTAAATGGAAGACAGTTGTGATGACCACAACTCTTCCTCAATGTGACTGTTGAGCCAAACTGAGCAATCGTTGGAGAAGAGCCTTAGTGGCAGAGCTGTGGCTGAGCTCCAGAGATGCAGTAGGGAGATGGAGATATCACTGCAGCCTCCGCCAGACAGGGCTTTATAGCAGAGTGTGCAGACGGAAGCCTATCCTCAGTGCAAGACATATGAAAGCCGCATAGTGGGGCACTTTTACTTACCCGGTCCTGTCGCAATCCCTGAGGTGCATTGTGCGATTCACTAAGATCGTGTGCCCGATATCCTGCATGTGTCGCTTCCCTGCTGAGGTCCGCCGGAGTTCACCTTCTTCTTCCCAGTGTATGTGAGTGATTGCGACACAATTAGACTTTTAAATCCCTGAGTGATTGCGGCAAAATCCGATTGCGTGTACCAAAAACCCCCTGTTAAATGCGGCGCAAATTGGATAAAAGTCGGGAAACCCGATGGAAATGCTGTTTGCAGACCTTTAGTAATTGTGCCCCACAGTATCCTAAAAACATATGAAGGACTCCCAGACTATGAGAAATAAGATTCTTTGGTCTGATGAGACAAAGAATCTTATTTGCTAATTTCTAAGCAGTATGTGTGGAGAAAAATCAGGAGGTGCTCATGACTTGCCAAATAAAATCCCAGCAGTGACACATGGTGGTGGCAAGACGACTGGTGGCAACTGAAGGTGAGTTGAATGCGGCAAAGTACAGAGATATCCTGGATGAAAACCTCTCCCAGATGCTCTGGACTTCAGACTGAGCTGAAGCTTCAACAGGACAATGACAGCTAAAATAACAAAGCAGTGGCTTCAAAACAACTCTATAACAATTTTTTAATATTGTTTTTATTATTTTAAACACTACAGTGTCAATACAGACATACATAACTTTTCTGGTTTCCAGTGACAATGGAGCATTGGGTTCTTATGAGACATATGGCATTATAGCCAGAGCCCGGACCTAAACCCAATTGAGCATCACTGGAGAGACTTGAAAATGGCTTCCACCAACATTCACCATCCAACCTGAGGGAACGGGAGGGGATCTGCAAGGAAGAGGCAGGGGATCCCCAAATCCAGGTGTGAAAATCTTGTTGCATCATTCCCAAGACTCCTGGCTGTACCAGCTCCAAAGCTGCTTCTACTCACTACTGAGCAAAGGGGCTGAATACTTATGACTTTCTTGAGTAAAAATTTTAAAGGGGCCTATAGATACATCATGGTACACCAGTGAGTGATAAATCCCCTCTTTCCCGCATAGTTTTCCTTTTCCCAATCTAGAAAACATAATTGAATATTCTTTACCCAGAATTATTATTATTTACTTATAGAGCACCATTAATTTCACTAAGGGGTTTACATACATTACATTAAATCAAGAACAAGTACAAATACAAAAACTACAGTGATCAGGAAACAAGTGAAAGGAGAACCCTGCCCATGAGTTCTCACTATCTACATGGAAGGGTAGGAGGATGCACCAGGTGAGGGAGCACAGCTATACAGTTGCATTGTAGACAATCCTAAGGAGATGGGTTTTCAGGCTATGTTTGAGGTTTGGAAGGTACAGGACTGGTAGAGAGGAGAAGGGAGGAGACAAATGTATTAGCCGGGCGGCAGAGTTAAGGATGGATTGGAGGGTCTAATGAGTTAGCTGAGAGACAGATAAGAATATTGCAGTAGTCCAAACGGCAGATGATGAGGCCATGGACTAGAAATTTTGTAGACTCTGGATTGAGGAAGGGTTGGATGCGAGAGATGTTCATGAAGTGGAGGCAGCAGGTTGTAATAAGGGCCTAGATGTGAGGCCTTAAGGTGTTGCCCACTTTATCTCATGTTTTTTGTAAGGTGTGTGTATAAGTGTGTGGGGGGGGGCAGGATATTAGGTAATTTATTAGGTGAAGCTTCCTGGGCTATAAACATCAAGAAAGGGGAGCAGAACTTTTAATAGATGTACAGTATAGTGGTAAGTTACCTAATATCCGGGCCACTACACACACACATTACAGAGGCAGAGTCAAAGATGGCAGCAAAAGGCAGCAGACTTTAGAGACTGTGTGGAGCCATACATTGTGATGGTTAGGTCTGGTGGGGGGGGGATGTGTTAGGTGAAGGAAAGATTATGAGTTCTGTTTTGTCCATGTTAACTTTAAGAAAACAGGAAGAGAAAAAGGAGGATATAGCGGATAGACACTCTGGAATTGTGGCTAGAAGAGAGGAGATATCTAAACCAAAAATATAGATCTGTGTGTCATTTGCATAGGAGTGGTAGTGAAAGCCATGGGACTGAATTAGCTGTCCTAGGCCAGAGGTGTAGATGGAGAAGAGTAGGGGTCCCAGGGCAGAGCCATGAGGGACTCCAACAGAGAGGGGGTGAGGTGAAGAGTGGTCTTAGAGTGATAGACACTGAACATCTGGTTGGAGAGGTATGAAGAGATCCAGGGGCAGGTCAGTGATGCCAAGAGAACATATTGAGGCACATTTACTAAGAATGTAGGATACTGCACTAAAAGTGCTCTACCCGTGTATAATGCAGGCGGCGCCAGATTCAGTAAGAATGTGCAGAAATCATGAATCTGGCGCTTCCCTGTACTGGGCCAACAGGGTTCACCAACATTTTTGTGGTGCACCTTTAACATAGGGTGTGTGCGACAGACTTTGCATGTTAAATCTGGTGCACGGTCCGACTGAGCACCGGAACGCCCCCTAATTTGTGTTGCATGGTGCCTTGTGCAGCTGTACTACAAAAGGTTCACATGCAAAACATTTGTGGTGCAGACACTTCTTAAGCAGTTTCCACTAGAAAGAACAGGCAAAGTCCAACAGAAAACTGGCGCAAAGCCCTTAGTAAATGTGCCCCATTGTCTGCAGCAGGAGAGAATGGTCAACAGTGTCAAAGGCAGAGAACAGACCAAGGAGGAGGAGAACAGAGCAGACAATAGGTCATTAGAGACTTTGGACAGGGCAGTCTACGTGGAGTGATTGGGTCGGAAACCAAATTGTAGTTGTTAAAGAGAGAGTTGGAGAAAACAGGAGGATAGTTCCAAATGGACACTTTTTTCCAGGTGTATGGAAGCAAATGAAGGAAAGAAGGGTGATATTTCAGGGTTCTTTTGGATGGGTGTGGCAATTGCATGTTTAAGGTAAGATGAAACAATACCAGTGCATAATGAAAGGTTAAAGAGATAGGTTGAGCCGGGATGAGCACAGTGGTGAGCTTGGGAATAAGATGCAACAGAATTGGGTCAAGCGCACAAGTAGTGAGGTGTGAGCTGAACAGCATGGGGGATCTCTCTCATTAGTAAGGGAGGGGAATTGGATATTCTGGATGGGTTGCAGGGATTGAAGATTGAAACTTTCCGATACCATGTATTTTGATTTTAAAGTTTGAGGCAAAGTCCTCAGCAGAAATGAGAGAGGTGGGTGGAGGTGCCAGAGGACATAGAAGGTAATCCTCTGAAGAGTGCACAAGGCTAAAGACTCTGTGAGGGACATTTACTATGGCGTTTCCGCCAGTTTTATGGTATTTTCACTTAATGTTCTGCTTTCTGGCGGCACCAGCTAATTTCTCCATAAAGGGGTGCGACTTTGGTAGAGTGGAAACTCCTATGTGATTAATATGTGTTGTAGCCATTTTTGGGCGCTGTAAACTGGTGGAAAGTGGAACAAAATACATTTGGGCCCCACATTAGGATGACTGCTGCCTGTCCTTCTTGTGTCCTTCAGATTGGACGAGTTGTCTTTGGAGGTCAGCCACTGATGCATTGCCGAAGCGACCATTGCTCCACTCCAGGGCAGTGCTCAGCCTGTTCTCCGAATGCTGGACACATTTCTGGAGCTCGGAGCAGATTTTGGTCCCAGGGACAGAAAATGGTCTTGGCGCCACAAATGTATCTGCACAGCTCCACAATATTAAATATGTATCTCCTTTCCAAGAGCAAGTCGGTAAACAACCCAGTGCCGACACTTTATGTAAATGTCCCCCTGTATGTCTGTAAAGGCAGTCTCCTGAAGCAGATTAGTGTCTTCCCTGACCTGCAGCGTGGTGAAACTATAACTTGTAGCAGGAATATTCTCTGTGCTCATTGGGCATTGTATCATAGGAGCTGGAACCATTTTTCTTATGAGAACTGGAGAGTAAATGGTTCCAGCAGTACAAGTTGATAATGATAGTTTGATGTCCTCTCCCTGGCACATACTCCGTAAGAATCATGCTCCATCATGCCGTCAGCAGCCTCAGCATTGTTACACATACCTTATTCTGCTGATCTCCAACAGCAGTGACTCTCCCAACCCCTTCAGAACTACAATTCCCAGCATGCCCTGGCAGCTGCAGGTAGTTACACAAGAGCTGGAGACCAGTCTGTGCTGTATACTGCTGTATATTGAATGTTCCAGAAGAGTACTTGGAAAATGTCATATGCTCAGATGAAACCAAATTAGAAGTGTGGTAGAAACACAACTCGTGGTGTTGGGAGAAGAGTGAACGCCAAATTGCGTCCAAAGAACACCAGACCTATTGTAAAGCACGAGGGGTAGGAACATCATGCTTTGGGGTTGTTTCTCAGCAAAGGGACCAGGACAACCACCAGGGCAACAGAAGGAGTGGATGTGTAAGAAGCATTTGAGGTCCTGGAGTGATGTAGACAGTCTCCACGTCTCAAACCCATAGAAATCCTTTGGAGGGAGTTGAAAGTCTGTGTTGCCCAGAGACAGCCCCAAAACATTACTGCTCTAAAGTAGATCCACATGGAGGAAAGGGCCAACCTTGTGAAGGAAACATTTGACCTCTGTCATTACAAACAAAGTATATATAACAAAGTATTGAGATGAATTTTTGTTATTGATCAACTACTTATTTTCCACCATAAATGTGATTTTCTGGATTTGTGTTCTCCTTTTATCTCTCAACTTGCACAATTGGTGACTGACCAAATACTTTTTCCCCCCCCACTGTATTTGGGTTGTGCTGGAAACCGAACTGCCCCAGAAGGCCAAGAAAAGCTCATATATAGAACGATTAAATTAAAAAAAAAAAAAAAAAAACCTGCTGTTACAGAAATGTGGACAAATTGTTGGAGGCTGAGGTGGGGAAAAACATACTAACCCTGCTCTGGGTCCCACTATGCTCCAGTACTTATAGTTTTTGGGCCTGTACACGGCCAAAAGTTCCAGGGGGTCACAGAACCAGCTTAAAGGACATCTACCACCAGGATGAAAGACTGTATGCAAATGAGCTTGAGGGGCTCCAGACTCCAGTAACGACTGGAGCCCCTCGTGATCAATTGCATACAGTCCTTCATCCTGGTGGTAGATGCCTTTTAAGCCAATTTGAGGCCTCTTTGGACCAGGGGAAGTGATGTCCTGTGAACAGAGGAGATTACTCATTGGGAAACACTGTCACTTTTCATTATTGCAGAAGTACATGCACCCTCTGCATCCTTAGGTGAACCTGAGAAAGGGGGATGGAATAATGCTGTACATATTTATAGCATAGTTTGGTAAAAGTTAATACTTATTAAAAAGGATATACCATCAAATTCCATCATGGTAAACCACTCATAAACTTACTCATAGATTCAAGCCCCGTGATTGTGGTAATCTTATATTGGTTATCTATGGCCTCCCCCTTCTAAAATCAAACTTTTTATATTATGCTAATAGTTTAATGACAGTGTTCCTAGAGTCCCTGGGATCTGCCCCTATGGTCTTTCAGGCTAATTAGAATAATTGTAAAAGTTGATTTTAGAAGAAAGGTGGCCAAGGATAACAAATATAAGAAAATAACCACAGTCATGGTTCCTGGTTTATCATGCTTGGCTTTAATGGTAGATTTCCTTAAAGTATGAAAGGTTTTTCAAGACCTCTGACATCTATGAAAGAAAAAAATAAATAAATAGATGCAAAAAAGGTTTGGAAAATGTTATAAATTTACATTATACAAAGAAAGTATAGTACATAAACTGAAACCGGAAAGGATGTTTGTAAAAGAGAGGGGCATTTGTATGCTGGGTATAGTGTGACACCAGGGGCTCCAGGTAGGTAATGTATAGGTATGGCAAGTATTGTCCTGGCTTACATGGCAGTGATACATTCAGAACAGGAAGAACATTCATAGCTGTAGTACCCGAGGTATTAACATTATTTAGGCTGTAGGATGATTTATGTTCAGAAAGACTGCACACATAGCTGACTGACAGGTCTGAGAACGCAGCAGTTTACCATTTATAGACTTAATGGGTCTTTTTTGTAAAAATTATGTCTGCCCCATAAATAACATTACTGGAGGACATTTTCTTATGCCTCTGCCATGCGCTGATACCGTTTTTTCCCCCTAGAAATATCCCCCTGCAGCCAACCATGCTTTGTACCTGGTATCTGACCAGCAAAAGATCTGTTTTCCACAGACCGAGTACAGGGCAGTGAATGGGAGTCCTTGCATCCGTAGTGAAATATGATGCAAGGGTTCCCTGTCTGCCCGTTGAACAGCAGCGGCTACACCAACTATGATAGCATTATGTATTACCTTAACAAATTTCTAAAAAAAACCCCCCATTTTTTAAATAATCCTTAGTTTTTCACAAATTTGAGGCCAACTGTAATGTATTCATCTGCCAGTTTATAGCCAGATCAGTGATGTTTTATTGTCCTTGTGCTCCTCAGTGATGAAGGATAAAAGCGTGGGGCCTACTTTATACCCTTCTGTGGGCTATTTGTGGCATTGCAGCTTAGCTTCATTTACTTCAGGGAGAGGAAGCAGACCGAATCTGTGGCCATTATATATAAGCAGATTTATTGATATGATACTATAATAAAAAATATTTATGATATCTATAAGGGAACCTGTCACCAGGATTTATCCCGCTTAACATTCAGGTAGGATATGAATTCCCTCTTTTATGTGAAATCTCCCCCATTAACCTAAAAAATCTCCATCAGTTAGGCAAATATGAGTTTTCTCATCCCATTTCACACGAGATGAGTCAGGATTTGTGGTTGCAGAGCGAGTGTCCCTTTTGTAGCACCTAGAACTGTGTCTTTTTTTGTGTCATATTAAAGATAAAAATCTCATCTTTCAGATCACATAAAGCGTATGGCAGTGGTGGCGAACCGATGGCACTGGTGCCAGAGATGGCACTCAGAGGTCTCTCTGTGGGCACACGGGCTGGGGGCTCCCAGGCACAGAGTTTGCGCATTGGCAACCTTCCTCGCAGTCCAGGCTAGATGCCCTGCTATTTTAGAAGTGACCCTTCCTGGTGCTGCTTAGTACCTGTCCAAGAGGAACAAGGTTGGGGAACTAGGGTCGATTTGTAGCTCCAAAATTCTGGTCAGCATTAAGATTGATTCGTCAAATGCGTATGTGCCATGTGTTTGCACTTTGGGAAAACCTAGTCAGTTTTCTACGTGGGCTCATTTTTGGCACTCGATCTTTAAAGGTTCGCCATCACCTGCGCATGGCTTTTGTGATCTACAGAACTGCAGATTTCCACACATTTACTGTCCGAGTCGCAAGCCCCGACGATGATGCACTGTGCCGCGATCCATGTAGATCCTGCGCTCAAGATCCTGCATGTGTCGCTTCCCCGCTCCAGTCCGCCGGAGTTCACCATCTTCTTCCCAGTGCATGTAAGTGCTTGGCTTCGACACAAATTTGAATTTAAATCCCGCGCTTATTCTGAATCTGTCGGATCGGCCGCCCCCCCAATTTGTGTCGTGTGAAAGCCAGCGCAGCTGCGCCACAATCCGCGTGCGACACATTCGCAATTCCCAAAAAGTCAGGAAACCCGATGAAAATGCAACCGTGGGACCCTTAGTAAATAAGCCCCATAGTTGGGAATGTAAGCTGCAGATAAAGATCCAGTTCCCGCTTATTTTTAAACTAAAAAAGAATCTCATCTTTCAGTTCTTTTCTTTAAAGGGGACCTGTCACCAGGTGACCCATTTTTAGCACCCCCAACCCCCACAGAGTATAGTACATACACTCCCAAAGAATTTTTTTTTTACAGGGAAAAAAAACAAAAACTATGTTCTTTAATACCTTTCAATGCCATGTGAGCTGTGACCAGGTCATTTGTCCCCTGGGAGTGGCTATAGAGGGGTCGTTTACCCCCCCACCCTTGGGAAACCGCACCTCTGTGTGTCCTGTTCAAATATATAAAAATGTCCTTCACCTAGCTTAGCGATACCCCTGCAAACCTCATCAAGCGATGTTCCACCTGCCATCAACTCTCTCGACACGGGTCCACCATAGATGACCTAGTCACAGCTCACATGGCATTGAAAGGGACTATATGACATATTTTTTTCAGTAATGCCACTTTTTTTGGTACAAAAACGCTTTGGCAGTGTATACACTATGCTCGATGGGAACTGGGAGGGGGGGTGCTAAAAATGGGTGTCCTGATGACAGGTTTAATCCCTTTTTTAGTCCCTTTAATACGAAACAAAAGCATGTTTGTAGGTATTATAGAACAGAAAATATGGGCTTCTGAAGTGACATTTCCCCTGCAAGCACTAAAGTTGACTCATCTCAGGTGAGAAGAGTCATATTTGCCCGACTTTGCGGCTGATTTTACAGAAAAGGAAGTTCTCGAAAGGACATTTCATTTCCTACCTGTTGAGGATAGTAGTTTATTCTCTTTAAAGACTACACAGTTTTATCATGCACCAGATGTATCACGTTTCTGATGCTAGAGTAATAGACTGTCTAGTCCAGTTATAGCGAACCTTTTGGAGACAGAGTGCCCAAACTAAAAGCTAAATCCACTTATTTAACGTGAAGAGCCAACATGGGTTTTTAAGAAGTTACTTATTGCTTCCTGTTCTTCCACATCAAAACCTTCCCACTTTTCCCGCAGTTCCAAACAGCCAATGAAGTGTCACTTTAAAATAGCATTGAGAGCAGCATCTCTTAAAGGGAACCTGTCACCACTATTTTCACAAATAAAGGTAGTGGCAGGTTCCTATAGAGCTCTAGTAACTATCTGACACCCTGCTTGTAGCTAAAAGTAGTTTCCCTCAGATCCTCATAAAATCAGAGTTATAATCTTGCCTGATATCTATGCAGCTCTGGAGCGAGTCCAGGGGGAGTGGCCTAATGTCATGTGACCAGGGTGACATTATCAAAGGTCCTTAAGCTACTTAATATGAAAACTATACCCCATGTACATATCTGACCACATAAACAATCACAGCAGCTTCCATGGACTACTACTCCTCTCCATGCAGGCTGCTGTGATTTCATGACATATATGCTTAGTGTGCAGTTCCTAATGCTACAAAAGCTATAGGACCTACGATTATGTCACCCTGGTCACATGACATAGCAGCATATAGTAATAGGGATGGAGAGAAGCTGCTGGACTCAGCCCGAGGAGGCCACGCCCACCTGGACTCGCTGTAGCCGTGCTTAGTTACCAGGTAAAACTATAAAGTTGAATATATGGGAATTTCAGGGGAATAATTTTTAGCTACAAGCAGGGTGTCAGATAGGTTCCTCTAGAGCTCTAGTAACTGTCACTACCTGTATTTGTGAAAATAGTGGTGACGGGTTCCCTTTAAGTTTCCTGGGACTGCAGAAAGGTTTGATGGATTTGGTCCTATTTGGGGAACTCTGTCCTGGGCCAATGGTCTGAGTGCCCACAGAAATGGTTCCGAGTGCCACTTCTGGCACCCGCGCCATAGGTTCGCCACCACTGGTCTAGTCTAATGTTACACCTCCTATAGCAGTGGTGGCGAACCTATGGCACTGGTGCCAGAGGCGGCACTCGGGGTCCTTTCTGTGGCCTTTCCAGGCCATCACCCCAGCATGAAGTTCACCAGACAGAACTCAAAGAATCTTCCTACAGAATCTTCCTACAATGATAGGCAAATTTGCCCTCCTCCTTTCAGCTGCGTTGGTGTCCTTTGGAGGCTGAACAATTGAAAGTTGTCAAAGAACAAGGAGAAATAAATTACTGCTTAAATTACTGCTGTGCTGGCACTTTGCTATAAATAAGTGGCTTTTGGTTGTAGTTTGGGCACTCAGGCTCTAAAAGGTTCGCCATCACTGTCCTAAAGGCTTAGTTGTCAACAGATTTCACACATTAGACTATGCCGTTTCGTCACACTAGTTTTAAAAGGCGTCTAAAACCCCTTGATAAATGCAAGGCAATTTTTTGGTAAATGATACCTTTAAAAGGTTTTTAATTTTGTCATATTGTCCCAATTCATTTGCAGCATGAACAATTATTTTACACATACAATATAAGTATATACACTGCTGATGTTAGGTGCACACAACACGGATGTGGCACAATTGAAACTCACTTTACACAGGACATGTGCAAGGAAGGTTTTTTTTTTTTTCTTTATGTGAAAAGGAGGGTGTCAACCACATGAATTTAAAGCCCTGTCAATTTCGTGTCCTTTTGGAGGAAATCATCAAAACTCCAACCATTTTGTGAAAATCGCTCCTTCAGTTGACAAAAAATAAATAAAAATACAACGCTGTTGTATAAACTGATTATTTCGCAGACGCAATATAAAATAAAGCTTTCAAAGTGGGGTTATGTGCAGCTATTTATTTCGGAGTTCAGGTATTCAATCTTTTCTGTGAACGATCCACAATCATTTTAGAGTTTAGAGATGAAAATTCCATTTTTATATAAGTGCTGGATTTCTATATTTGGTGAACACAGAATAGCTGGTTGCCCATGATAACCAATGATAACTACAGGGGTAGCAGTCATAACAGCTGCTATGGGGCCCAGAGTGTCAGGTCTGGTCCACACTAAAGAATGGAGGATGTGCACGATTATAAACATATTCTGTATAAAACAGTGCACATCTTCCATAGTACACAGCTGAGACAGCAACATAGATAAGAAATGTCAGGGGAGGGGAGGGCAGAACCAGCCCATGTGGTCTGCAGCTGCTGGGCCCTGGGATAAGCAGCTGAGTATACAGGTGTGAATAAAATGTATGGATGAGTATATGTGATGTTATAGTGTGTGTGAGTGTGTGTAATTTGTATATTCCGTTATATGGTGTATATTATATATGCGAGTGTACAAATATGTATTAATGGGAAAGGGGGCCCTTTGCAGATCTGCTATAGGGCCCAGCCTCTCCTACTATAGTTATGGTCCTGCAGGTGGTAGTCTCAGTTTTTTCTGCAGTTATGGGAAGTAGTTCCATTTTGTATTTTTTTATATCAGACTTCATGTTGTATTTTTATATTTGTAAGCGTCAACTAGACTCTCCCTAGCTGTGAACATGGGTATAACATTTCACTCCAGCAATATCATGGTATCAATGGAAGACATCAGACTCAATAAAACATATTGAGGGTGGTCCATGGTTTATCAAGTAAAGACATTTGCAGTCACCGTCCGGGCATGTAAACAGTTATTTACAAAAAAAAAAAGAAGGATTCATAACCCACCCCCTAAAGTGGTCTTCATTGTAACTACCCTCAAACACAACCAAAATCCCACAAGTTTTCGGCCTATGGCTTGGCTGCTGTAACAGTGACCCAGTTATGCGTTTTCAGCATTTTATATATTATATTTCTACAGACAACAGTGCAAGCGGCAAATTATATACATCATACACATCTATAAATTAAAAGTCCTGTTTAAAAAAAAAACTAATATACTAATTTAAAAATCTATTTTTTTTTTGTCCTTTGTTTTTTTAGAAAAAGTAAAAACATCAATCCATTATCAGACACGAATAAGCTTCTTATAAGGGGGGAGGGTGAGGGGAAGCTTAGTCTCAGTGCGTTCTTCATGGTAACTAGGTTCCCGTGTGCAGCTCAATGAGCCAGGTCAGTGTGACTAGCACTCAAACCTCGAGCTTCAGTCAGACAATGATTTCGTTCCTGCAAGGAGAAGTGAGGAAGGGGGAAAATACAGAAAATATTGTTATCATTGCTACAACAAGATCTATAAAGCAAACCCACACAGACTATGGTCACATTTGCATTGGAGCTTGTCCTGTGACATCTGTTGTATGGTAGATCTACCAATACTTGTAATGGAAGCCACAAAGCAGGTGTGAACGGACTCTTAAATTGAAAACAAAAATCCTTTACGGTCTCTTTTCAAAATCATATACTTGAAAATGGAAAATCAACTCTACCCACACAGGTTGGCATTCATATTCCCCTTGTTATACTGCTTGTGGTAGGGAGCCAGATAATGTGAAATAAAGTTTTATAAAGTATTGAAATGATTCAGAATGCTGGCATTTTTAAAGTCAGCATAGTATAGGCTACTGAAACCTGTCAGTCATCAACTAAAGAACATTCCTGGTGACAGGTCCTCATTGAGGGCGTTTTCACACGATGCATTGGGTTTGATGCGTTTTTGCCGCATTCCAAAGGCTTCAACCTTGATCACATGTTGAAGTAACATTGCGTTTCCATTGGATTTGCTAAAATGCAATGTTACTTCAATATGTGATCAGGGCTGAAGCCTTTGGAATTAATTAAAAACGCATAAAAAAACACGACACATCGTGTGAAAGCGTCCTAACAGTTGTGCCATTTCAGGGATAAAACAGCCGATTTGTAATGAACACCTTTGTTTTCCCATTTAAAAAAAAAATTATTTGTGTTTTTTGTAGAGGTGAAAAAATGCAGGCATGTGTGTACCGAAACCCATACATGTGGTTGGCAGATTTGCCGTAATTATTGCTCTGATTGTGATCTACAGAAATATGCTACTAAATTTAAAGGGGTATCCACAAATGTTTTATTTGATCCTTTCCATTAAAATCAATATCAGATCTAGAGGGGATAGACACTTTGATCCTTGATCAGCTGTTTGGAGAGATTGCAGACAGACTACCAGGCAGACTTCAGTACAAAGTATAGTGGCTGTACTTGGAATTGCACATTTGAATTAAACCCAGCTGTGACAAATGGATGTGATTGGCCGGATGTCAGACCCCCGCTGATCTCATACTGATCACCTATCCGAAGGAACAATAAATATGTTCCACCTTAACATTCATACAGAAGAAGATGTGAGGGAAGATGCTGTCCATACTTGGCGTGACAAGGTAGCAAAAAGCCATCTCTAAAGCTGCAGGAATGTAACATAGACCTATAAGCTCTTCACATGGACATCTCCTGTACCACCTATACCGCTATGTAATCCCCATCTAACGAATTCTACACAGGTTATCCTACATGATGCCACTATATGCATATCATATCTACATATGTCTAGCTGTACAATGCAGTAATACAAGCAGGGGATGTCATAGGGATTGTACAACCATTATAGGCCACACTTATGCATTAGTTATTTGTGGTACTGCCATTCAGCTAGATTGAAGTAAATAGAGGAGGGTAAAATACCACTTATAACCTATAGACAAGAATGGGGCTGCTTTTGGGGGTGGGGAAATAGCCATGTTTTTCTAACGTTGGACAACCCCTTTAAAAGTAAAATCGTAAATCAATGCCCATCTATTGTTAATTCTGCAGTCACAAATATTGAACATTTTGTGGTCGCTTGAGAAAGAATATTCCCTGTGCTATACTAGCTTATAGATCAGTGATGGCTAACCTATGACCTGGAAACACGATGCTGTGCCCTTCACTAGCGGAGGAAAGATGTTTGTGCGGCACAGAGAGTCCCCCACCTCCAGATGCTGCCGCTGTCCGCTTGTTGCTCAGCCTCCACTACCAGATAGCGGCAGCATCTTGGGTCGGGCACTACTCCTGCTGAGAGCCCAGCAGCAACGGCGGACGTTTTACCACCATTAGTGAAAGCAGTTTGGGTGGCTGGGAGCTCTGGCTTCACTACCCAGCTACCTGGCTGACTTGCACCCAGACACCTGGGAACACTAGAACGGTGTCCCATAGTGACCCTGTTTGGGGCAGACTGCTGGACCAAGGTACATCCAGGGACTACAGAGAGAAGTCATCTCAGACATGTTTGCTCCTCACACCCCGGCCATTACCATAAAGCAGCTACCAAAATCTCATCCTGCTGCAAGTGTAACCCCAGTTACCTCTCAGCAATACTGGGAGAAGAGAACCTCTTGTTGGGTGGGGTTGACATACCACCTGAGTAATACTTTTATGAATTTTGACCAAGCTCAAAAAGGTTAGCCATCACTGTCCTAGATAATACATGTATTATCTTGTAGTGGAAAAATCTTTAAAAGGGGTTGTCCAGTTTTTTTCACAGATTAATAATTAGGGGAATGTCATCATCTAAATTACACACCTTCTTTTAGATCTCTTCTTACTGCAAGTGAACAGAAATGTTCTTGTTTAGCTGTAGTCGGAACCGGTGCTACAAGAAGGATACTATATAGCAGTGGTGGCGAACCTATGGCACGGGTGCCAGAGGTGGCACTCAGAGCCTTCTACATGGGCACCCTTGCCATCACCCCAGGGCAGGCCTTGCCAGACAGGACTCAAGGCCTCTTGCAATCACAGGCAGCCCAGGACCCTAGAAGGAAGCTACAATGATAATACAAACTTCTTCTCCTTATTCCTACTGTATTGGTGTCCTCAGGTGCCTATGCAATTTAAACCTGTGACAGAGCAGGGAGTAATAAGTTACTGCTTAAATTGTGGCATTGGCACTTTGCGAAAAAAAAATTGGGTTTTGGTTGTAGTTTGGGCACCCGGTGTCTAAAAGGTTTGCCGTCACTGCTATATAGTATATCTGAGGGGCTGTGTGAGCAGGGCTAGGGCAAGAAGGGTTTCCCGTATTTGATCATAAGTATTGGGTCAGATTTGTAAAGCAACCAATTACAGCAGAGCTTCCATTTTCTTAATAGGAATTAATGCTACGGATAACAAAGACAATTTTACCATCAGGACAGCCAAATGGGATAAAACTTTTTGTTCACTCTACCATATTGTTCAGCCTGTATTTGGCCATATGTACCAAGTCATATCATTAGGATGATAGTGGATGTTTGACCCCACTAATCATATTCTCTATAAAATTGGAGAAACACTCCGCTCTGTGTAGCGCTGCGGTATATGTTGGCGCTATAGGAAAGGAATGATTAATTTATAAGGGATTGTTAATGATCTATTCTGAGGATAGATTAGTATCAGAAGGGGCAGTCTGTCATCCACTCCCCTCCTCTATATAGGTCCTGTATTCATAAAATGAGCCAGACAACTGCTTGGCGAATGGTCCGATGTTGGACACCCTTTCCTGTCCTGATACAGATGAACAATCCTGAAGATAGGTCATCAGTATTAAAAATAGCCAAGGGACCAGACAACCTTTTTCAGCAGTTGATTATACATCCATTCGTCCCAAATGAACATTTTATTTTCCAATAGGTGTCTAACCTCTCCGATGTGTCCTGTTGCTATTTTTAAATCTGTAGGGGAACCTGGAGTTCCCCTGCAGCACCCCAATAGGAGGAATTACACATGCGAGTGCTCCCGAGCAAGAAGCTTTTAGTAGCCACTTCCAGCTGGTCTCAAATTGGAGACTTTCACCTCCCTTTAACTTGAAATTTCGATTTGATAATAGGCTTCTAAATCAGACAACCCCTTTAATGATCTTGATAGTCTGTTGCATAGACTAAAGCACAAGTGCACAGTCAAGAGAGGCAGAGACTACCATTAAAGGAAATCTACCATATGATTTGATGCATTATGAACCAAACATACCTTGACAAGGATGTAGCTACACTGTTGCAGGCACATATCTTGTTTAATCCCTGTGCCAAGTGGTTTTGCTGAAAAAACAATTATAAAATTCAGGACCTTGGGAAAGCTGGATTGCTTCAACCTGCCATTGATAAACACATTACATGGAGCCATCTGAACTGTGCAGACAGGACTAAGCTGGAGCATGAGCTGGATGACTCATACACAGCAGCTGGCGGTTGGTGCAGCGATTGATTACTTCTGCCTCTCAGCGACACCACAGTGATGACATCATCCTCTGAAACAGTCCAGAACTAAATGTGAGAGGAAAAGCGCTGAGCAGGCACAGGAGCGACAGAGGTTCATCATCATAATTTTATAATAGTTTTTTCAGCAAAACCACTCAGCTCAGAGATTAAACAAGATATGTTTCTGCATCAGTGTAGCTACAACATTCTTAAGGTATGTTTGGTTTAAAGTGCATGAAATCAAATTGTAGATTTTTTTTTAAAGCAGTGGGCCCCTTTACCTCATGTTTTTTGTGATGTGTGTGTCTAATAAAAAAATGTGCTGAAAAACCTCAACTCGGCTTATACACTAGTCAATAAAAAAAAAAAAATGTACATACTCGCCCTCCGCCCTATTGGGGGCGGGCTGGCTGTGCGCTACTGGGGGGCTGTGACGAATGCATTTCCCACCATCGGCTTATATTTGAGTCAATAAGTTTTCCCTGTTTTTGGTGGCAAAATTAGGGGTCTTGGCTTATACTCGGGTCGGCTTGTACTTGGATATTTATGGTAATTTACCAATATTACATCTTTTAAAAGTTCTGCTACACTTTTTTGATAAGTAAAGTGAAGTCTCCTGTTTTTTAACCTCATCAGCCAGACATTCCTGACCATAAAATGGCCACGGATTAAGGGTCATGTGATCTCTAACTGTCCATGAACAATTGCCCTGCCAGGACCTTGATCAGATATATTTATGAATACTATCAGGCAATTGTTCATGGACAGAGAAATCACATGACCCTCCATCTGGTCAGGAGTGCCTGGCCGATGAGGTAAAAGACAGGAGGCTTCACTTTACATATCAAGAAAGTGATGCAGAACATTTATAGATGTAGATTGGTAAATTACCCAATATCCTGCCCCCCCAAAAGTTACACACAATACAAAAA
The DNA here is from genome assembly GCA_019512145.1 of Engystomops pustulosus. NCBI lineage: Eukaryota > Metazoa > Chordata > Amphibia > Anura > Leptodactylidae > Engystomops > Engystomops pustulosus. The sequence continues at coordinate 42,444,585 of CM033647.1, forward strand.
ACATGGGGCAAAGTGGCCATTCCCTTTAAGTGTCTTTGCAGGAAATGGATCAAAAGCGGGCACAAAGTGAAGGAAGATCAGGTTAGTCAGTTATTAAGTTAGTAAAGAGCAGTGGACACGTGTAGCACATCAGCACAGTAACGTCTACGTTTAGTTCTTTCTCTACAGCTTACATTGTGGAGGTAGGATATCTACCGTTATGGACCTTCACAAGCAAAGCATCTGAATTCTAGGTAGGTGAACATAAAGCATCTAATTCTAGGTGACATTCACACTGGCTACAAGCAGACATACACAGACTAGCACTAAATGAGGATGTAATAACGTGACTGGGCGTCTTACTTGCATGTGGTCCTCAGCAGATTTGCCGCCCGTGTTAAGAACATTCAGAGAACTGGCACGCTTCATGCTGCAGTCAGGGTAGTGGACATGCAAGGACAAACCAATGAGAATCACTGGAGGTCTAGACACAGTTATACAAGACAAATGCCCCTTCCTAACACCTTGTTCCTTAAGGCTCAACATGAATGGAGATATTGTCGCAGCTTGGGACACTATGCATCATCTTTTATAGAAGGGACCTATTCTGGAATAATTGGGCCTCCCACTTAAGATGGATTCCCACTGCTACGATCCCCACTGATCAAGAGAACAGAGGTTCCACTTCTCCCATGTGAATGGAGCGGCGTTCCGACATGGGAACTAACATTCTTCGCTATCTTAATCAGTCTAACATTGTTGCCAACTCCTAACAGTGGGCACTGGACCGGTGTTCTTGGGATAAGTGGGAGTCTAGTAGTGGGACCATCAATCATACACATCACCTACCCAGTAAGCTCCCCACACAGTGGCTGCTGCCATCCAGAATTTAATATTTGATTATATGGCTGTGTGAAGGGAAGCAGATAAAAAAAAATCTCTACATCAGAAACAGAGCTTCGACCCCTATGAAGACAGGCTATGAAGTTGTTCTTTAGGGGTTAAGCCATGCAGGCAGTGTTAGGCCATGTGCAGAGGCCATGAACTAGTCAAAGACTGCAGCTAATTCATGGCCCCCCATAGCCTTCTATTGTGCACAAAATGCATGCATCATACCTTGCTGACTGGGAAAGTGTGGGCACAAAAGATGGAGCATGTCCTATTCCTGCCCGTTTTACAGCAAACATTAAGTTAATAAAAATCCATTGACTAGAGCCTAGAAACCAAGTTTCTGAAATTCTAGTTCAGGCTAAAGCTGTGAGCGAAGGAAACAAAGAATAGACAAATGTACATAACACAGTCTGCATTAGTAGAACCATGCGGCTGAAGAGCTGAAATCAACGCTGGTTAGGAACATCCCATTAGATGGTTAAAAGTGACCAACAATCATAGAGCATTGGATTATTAGAAGCACATTTCATTAACATTTCAGACACTAACAAACAAAATTATATAAAAAATATGAAAATAATAAACACCATGTATTTAAATAAAATAAAATGAACCACAGTTAAAACTTAGTCAATTTATTTGGTAGTAGGTCTTACACACATTCCACAAGAGGAGTCGCATTTAAAAATGACCTTGTTAGGGCAAACAAGAGGTTTCCAAAAATTTAAATTAATTAAAAAAAAAAAAACACAACATATTAACACACATTTATCTTTGGGGAATATTAAAATGCATTTTTAATATTTAAAATGGAAACTTTCCAGAGGTTCCTGGTACTTCTAGTGCCCATTTCAATAGAAAATTATAATATTGCAGGAGTATTATACCCGTAAAGTTTCTAGTAATCATATTACTGTATACCTACAGCTGGGAGAAGTCTACTACAAACAGTTGTAATACTAAACACAATGTGTAAGAAGCGTACAGTAAGTTCTTTGGTAATGGCTACAGAATAATCTAATTCTGTATCTTTAATATTTGGAGCCATGCATCAGAGAAAAATAAGCTCTGACTGCTGTAACAATAAAATTCTAGAGGTAAAAACATGGCTTTGGGGCTAATGCAGGCAAATCTGCGCAATCCATGAAAAATGCTTCCCTGTGGAACAACTGTATTAGGCTACATTCACAGGTACCGTAGCTGCGTAGAGGAGGGCTGCTCAACCCCGCCCCTCTCTATAGTAATATATGGCACACGGCGCCGTGTTACGGGAAAAGTTAGGACATGTCCTATCTTTTGCCCAGCTATGGAATGGTATGGCGCCGTGTGCCCATCGACGGCTGTGGGGGATGTATATACGTCGGCCATATATACATCCCCCATACGTTCGTGTGAATATAGCCTTACTTTTTTTGTGGTCTGCGTGTCATCCGCACATAAACTCAAATGCCATTCCACTAATTTGACATACAATGGTAAAAGGTTTTTTTCTTACAGAAATAAAAATATCTGTCCGTGATCTACAAAAATATAAAAATATATCTATCCATGATCTATTTACACATTTTTCATACCCAGGCCCAACCCTTAAACCAAGAAACTCTTTCTAGATTATAAATGTATCTTTCTCAGCAGTTGTACATAAATAGTCATCTAATATCCGTTGTCACAATTATTTATGATCCCTGAGAAAATAAAATCAGCACTCCCTATAAGCCAACAGTGGTAGAAGAAATACGCACAGCGCACTTGGCATATTTCTCCGCCATCCAGCACAGTGTTAGAGAGGTAGCCCCTCAGCTACATTACGATAATTACCCAGGATTCTTTGGTTCACCGTCTCGTGAACTGCCGCCTTTCAGCTTCCTAACCAGTTTCTCACTGCTGCGTCGTATGGAAGCTCTGAGTTTGCTAAATGAACCGCTGCGTTTTAAAGATCCAGTGCCATCCTAGAACAGAAGGTTAAAACGCATGAAAATACAGTGGTCTATTATGTAGCGGTTGGATCAGGAGAAGCTTTTAGAAGACCAAAATGACAACTAGAGTATAGATGTAGCAGAGCTGGTACTTGGTGCCCAGGAAAACGTCAAGGTGTTGAATGTGCTCAATGTTGCAGACCCTTCACTTCCAGGAAAGGTCAGATCCCATAGATCATAAAGTGACGGCATATCATAACGATATTCTGGAACTTTATAATATATGAAGACCCCTTGAAGAGGATAATTCACCATCTTCACTGACCCCATCGCCTAGGCATTGTTCCATGGATTCTGGAAATGCTCTCTCCATTCCCCAACGTTCAAGTAATTAATGCCATTATCTGATCATCTCTACTGTCAGAGGGGCAGACCCACCCATTTGGAAGAAAAACAGCCTAATTAGCATAGTTTCAGAAGCCAGTATGCCAATTAGGCTCCGCCCATCAGACAGATATCCAAAAATAATGACAATGATTACCTGTGTGCACCGCACAATGAATGAGCTGCGCCTAATAAAGGCTGCAAAGAGTTGGCGATGAAAGGTCATCTTGAAGGTCATGCAGTAGCCGAATTAATTATTGCTATGACAAAAACAGCTCAGCAACATGTACAGATCTAGCAATAACTACACTAGTCTACAGACAGGTACAGTATATGCCAAATGAAGCATCACAGGTGAATGGAGCAAACACAGGAATAATGTACCTACAGTCTAAGATTAAACTATTGGCAAGAGAAGGTTATTTCTACACACACAACTCTTCCTTATCACCCCACCATACTTACTGTAGCCTACACATCACTTTTACCCAATCAAATCGAAAACGTACCACATCCATATACATTGTAAGCTTTATATTATATATCACTTTACTAGAACTTATAACATCATCTTTAGGCACCGGTGTGAAGCAAAGGACACATTCAAGTCTGCCATATAATTAGTAACACTGAAAATATTATCTGCATGGGATTTCTGTATAACATGTATTATCAAAATATTTAGATAACATTTTTTATAAATTTATATGCCTTTGTGTCCTTACAAGTAAATCTATACACAAAAATAAATTTTTCCTATTTATCAAGCACTTAAACCCCAAGGTCGTGTTCACATGTTGCGTTTTGAAACGCATTACAACAGATGAGAAGTGATTTGCCCAATTACATTACTGTTAACATTTGCGTTTACGAAATGCATAAACGGGATGTGTTAACACATGCATTAGCAAATTTAATTAGGCAAATCGCCTTTCCTCAGCTGTTTTAATGTTTTTCAACACACAATGAAACGCAACATGTGAACACAGCCTAAGTGTGATGCCACAAGTGGTGTTTTTGGTCTGTTTAAGCTCATTTTTAAAACGCATCCGTTTTTGACCATTTTTCTTGATTATCTTAATAGATAAACAGGTTCTAACCAGCCAAACGTATGGTAAACTGTCAAAAACGGCCAAAAATGGATGCATTTTTAAATGGACTCAAACGGACCAAAAACGCCACGTGTGGGATCACCCTATGGCCCAGTTCACGCGTTTGATTACCTGATCCACTGAAACATATGCAGACAGGATTGAGCACGCGTTTTGCACGTGATATAAAGCAGGTGGTGCCCTTACCGATTACATGCATTTCAGAGGAAACTTATTCATGGTGCCTGTAGCAATATGCTATACTACCTGATATAGTCCTCAATATTTGTAGATGTAAAGATGACCTTATAAACTAGCAACTAATGATTTTGGTGGGATTAGTCAACAATCTAGGAGCTTTAAAGAAAATATATAATCAAAATCAAACATGATAAACCTAGGAGACTTACTCATACACCCAGGCACTGTGACTGCCACCTCATTAGCAAAATTTTAAAAAGTTGATTTAAGAAGGAAGGAGGCCATGGATAACAAATATAAGAAGATTACCGCAGTCACAGTGCCTGGATCTATGAGTAAGCGCCCCGGGTTTATCATGCTTGTTTTTGATTTCCTTTAAAGAGCTGCATTTGCCAGATCCTTTTATTGTCCAGGTGATAAGTCACTAACAGCGAGCAGCTTTATCCTTTCTGCCCATTCAGACTATTGGTGCTAGCTGTCACTCAGACCAGAGAAGGTCTACCCAGGATGGAATAGGAAGGTTCATAAAGAAGAGTTAGGAAAGAAAACCAAGCAAACAAGAAGACGCAGACATAGGTCAGGTGGAGAGAGTTTATTAGAAGTTAGAAAGACTTATACACAAATCACCATACACTTTTAGGATTAGTAGAAGAAGCACAACTGCCATAAAGTCACACTAAAGACTGAAAAAGAGCTCTAAATCCAGTTAAAACTCAACGCTGGAGATCCATCAATCCAACGTTCGATGGTAACCACACAATGGGTCTCCACGTCCAGTTTCAAGCACTTGCAGAACATGCTTTGTATTTCTACAGCGGACAGCTTGTCTGTTTTGAGGTCCAGTTCATGCCGTTAACAGACCTCAAGATAATAGGTTACCTTCCATGATAGAGCGGCTAGCTGAGAAGTGCTTTCCTAGTGACTTAATACATTATAATAACACATGGCTTCATGATCAGATTACAATTCTCCATAGCTAGATTACAGTGTGGACAAAGCTACAGATATACAGTGTTAAAGAAAAAAGTATCATCATCATCAGCTGTGGTGGTGGAAATGGTCAATTTACAAAGGAGGTGTACGTGTGTGTGACGGTGTAGACGAGAATCCTACAGAAGATGTGCTAGGACACAGCAGTCAGTACTGGAGAGAGAGGTTAAAGCTTGAAGATGGAGCGCGTCCGTCATGCAGGAGACAGAATTAGAATCACACAAGGCATCTACGCCTGTGGAAAGGAAAAATGGACACAAGAAAAAGACATCTCCGTGAAAACACTGGAGATTGCAGTCACATTTCCCTCCCCCCGTTCCTGTTTTCACAGTATTTCTAGGTCATATAGTCAGACCTTCTCCTGTCAGTAGACATCATGATCTAAGAAATGAAAGCTTTAACTTCTGCCCAGACATCTGGAAAGTCCTGAAATTATAGAAACTTAAAGGGGAAAAAGAAAACACATTTCCTATAGGTGATAGATACATAGGAGTCGTCTGATCTTAGACCACCGTGGTTATCCAGAATAAGAGGGCTTTATACAACTCAAACCCGTGGGTACTGCTCAATTCTTTGTTACTGGAAATAAAACACAAGGTTCTAAAGACTATAAAATATGTCACCCAGAATGTTATCCCTCCCAACACACTTGCACACTTGGGTTGGCCAAGAATGCATGCGTTTTGAAAGTGAGAAGAGATTAAACAACACATATTTAATGTGGCAGGATTGGGCACTGAAGTTAAAGGGGCATTCGCATCCAAGGACAACATGACTATATTTATAGGAAATTCTTAATTTTTTTAAATAAAGAATTAATAAAGCAATTGAGACATTTAAACATATTCATTATTTCCTGTGTAGAGAGAGTCAGGATGTCCTCATCCACATAAATAGCCAGCACGGCCATTATCAGTGGGTTGGGATATATGGGGGGGCAGATCTTCACCCATTTTGATTTTAATGTCCCTTTGTTTAGAATGTAAGTGAAATCTTTGAACGGTGCCAAAGGGTTTCCTACTGGCAAATAGTGATATCCCAAGATCAGACGTCACCAAATGGGATAGTCACCCTAAATGGATTTCCCCTTTAAGGGCTTGTTAACAAGGTCCACACAGTAAGACATCGGTGTCCATGTACACAAGCCACTATATTGTAAATGCTTAAGAACTATTCTATTCTTTTAGCAAAGGGAGAAATAGCACAATGACCAAAGGATGAATGTAAGAGGAAGTGCTTCAAAACCACTTATGACAGCCAAGTCCCTATAGTCTTACAAGTAGGGCAAGTCTACAGGTATTATAGAGTATACACACTGGAGGATCACCAAGTATTATGTCCATATTTATAATACATCAAGTACCTATGCTCCCACTTCCAACTGCATTGGATTCCCTGGATGTCCGATACCAGGGAAAATGCTAGGAGTGGCTGCTCAATCATCAAATTTTATCTTACTAGGGAAAAACCTAAAACCTTTGGGGGTTGGCCGATACTTCTACAAAGCAATCATAAAACTATATAATAAGGACTGTTATAAGTGGTTTCATATAGCACACACTGAAAATAATATGTAATGAATACACGATTCCAAGAAATCACATATATGTCGTGTGTATGGAAGAAAATAAGAGAAACAAAGAATTTAAAAAATGAAATGTGAATACAGTTGTTTGCATAACATGCTTAAAGGGACCCTTCACATAATAGACTGAAACATCAAGTCTATCTCTGACCACCATAGCTCATGTATTCCTTACATCTCATGGGGGGGACCTAGAAACATCACTGGAAAAACTAAAATGGCCATGCAAAGGGTACATGCATGCTAGGATTGTAAAGATTGTACTGTATATAATCTACTTATTGTATCTACATTTCTAATAATCTACTAAACAAAAAAAATAAAGAAGACCATATAATATGTACAATGTACTAACAAATGGACTAATGGCTAATAAAGCGAATTATATACGTCTACACCTATAGATTGTATATTCAGAATATACTGTGATCAAAGTAGTCTGCAAAGAAATAAGGGGACCAGATATGGATTGAGGGTCTGGGTACTATTTGAAATGTGTAATCTTCATGAAGCATTAAATCACTAAAGCCAACTCATATTGTAATGGCATATGCAGAGAATATGTCATCGGTGAAGGCTAGGCAAGCCTTAAAGAGATCCTATCATCAGCAATTGGCCTAATAAACCACTTCCACTGCCAATCAGTGTGGTGGCATTACCCAGAAAATCAGCTTTGAAGTGAGCTGTAAATTGGTTGTATAAAGTCAAGGAGGAGGAGCGTTTAACATTGAAGTCAAGCTCTGAACCCCTCCTCCTCTGTGATTGACATTGTGCATCAGACTTCAGGAGATATGATTAGTGACGTCTCTGGATGTAGGACCATCAATTACAGTAAAGGGGCTTTCTGAGGAAGAGAGATCTTGACTTCAGTGTTAAAATCTCCACCTCCTTGGCTTCATACAACCAATTCATAGCTAACTTTAAAATAGATATTGTGAATGATGCCACCACACTAAGTCATGAAAGAAACACAATCTGGAAGGTGTACAGCTACTTGGTAACATACTGAAAGTGGTTTATTAGCTCACTTTCTATTGATAGGATCCCTTTAAGATCCACATCAGTCCAAGTATTACCTGCTTATTGATATAACCAAAACCTCCTTATTTGAAATTTTTGTGGAATTCCAACGGTTTATAAGGAGTCCCAAAAACTATCTATAGACATGTTTTAGGTCTTCAACTTCTAAAGCTTCACCTTACTTCATCTCAGAGTTTGGGCACGAAGGAATTAGGTTACATACAACATGCATCACACAAAACAAAAAAAGTCATGCAAGAACATAGAAAAAGCAGAAAATGTAATAAAATAAGACAAAAGTATATGGAATGTGGTACTTTTTCTCAATACACAAAAAAACAACATGAAAAAAGAAAAAAAAAGGAAAAAATAGGTCGGGATGTCATACATGGGTCACACATAAAAGTATGGTTTGGTTTTGTAGTCAACATCCCCTTCACCCCAGCTAACAGAAGAAGAGTTGTAATTTCCTATGTTATCACCTTTAGATTCTGTAAAGTGCAGCCCCAAACAGTTAATAGCACATCACAGATATAAAGCAAAAAACATTAAGGGTTAATTCCACTATGGACACACAAGGGGCCGCAACACAGACCTAGAAATACTGTTATAATCTCCCTTATTAACCATTAACACGTTGACAAACACAAGTTTAATACAGAACATGCAAAGTCCAGCAGAAATGAAGGGAAGAGTACAGTACACAGTCTGAAATCAGCAGGATATATTAGGCAGGATCCCAGGATGCACGTAGTTATGGCTCCCATTACAGGAAATTGAGCAAAAGTGAAATTGATGCTGATTGAGAGTCTTGTAGTAGAGGTGGATGGTGTATACGGTGGATGAATCGCTACTTCTGAGCAACCAGTCCTGAATTTACACTCTAATCACCATATGCAGGGCTTGGAATAAGGCCATCTGCACACGTCGTGGATTGTCATGCAGAATATCTGCATCAAATAAGAGCAGTTTTTATGTGCACTTTTGATGCAGATTTGTGTTATTTGTAGTGAGGTTTATAGAGGCATGCAAATCCGCATCAAAAACTGTTTTGTTTGAACTGATCTGACTTTGAGTTGTGTGCCAATCTACATGAATTTGGTCCAAATAGCTTATATTCTCCAGTGCCACCAATTGTTCACTGCTTACAAGACTGTTGTAACCAATCACTGGCCTCAGTGGCTAAATAAATGATGAACCTCGTCGCTACAGGACCCTGGGGGACCATTTCTCTTTCCATATCCTTCACAGTAAACAATTCCTGGACAAGTTATAAAAAGTCACAGACTACCACTATTAATGGGTTAACGTGCTTACAATCCAGAGAGTGAAAATTAAGGACGGGTTGTCAAAAGTAAAGCGCCTCTTTCGATTAAGAGTCATACTCTACAGAAATGTAAGCATGCAAATTAATTACGCGATGGAGAAGGATTTAATTAACCATTAGATAGTATGATTTCAGATAAGACGTGAAATGCCAGAGAATAATACACTGGTGTGACAGCTACCATGTCCTGCTATTTAGAGACAGGGCATCCCAGTAAGCATGTGGCTGAGCATGCATATTCTCTCTACATAACACTGAACAAGAGATGGCAAGAGATTATAGTACATTTACATACATGTTTCTTCTCTTCAGATTACTGTCTTATGGCAAGGAATGCATTGTCAGTTTGCAACAGAAATGAACAATAATCTCTGTTGGACAATGAAGGGGCCATAGTGGATTTCTTGGTTAAAAATGTGACTATTCTTCCCTAAACTAGAAATAATAAATAGTGATTTAGGTAAAAGAGAAGGCAGGACGGTCAATCAGCATTGCAGGACAAGGAGAAAAGATCAGATGAGAAATTACGGAGATAAATGTTTCAGGCAGGAGGTTGTCTGTAAATTATTCCGGTTATCACAATGCAGATTATAATAGCATGCAGATCATAATAATGTGTTTTAGGATTGGTCAGAATTGGCCCACACTGTGTACTGTACTTACCCCGTTCCACTCTACGCTCATACTCACTTCCTCCCCTCCGTCAGGACCGCTCTCGTACTTTACCACATCCAGGCTTTCTCGGCTCCTCCTTTTTTCAATGCTTTCTGGGTCGTTTAACACTTCAGCCACTCGCTGCTTGTGGACATTGTCTAGTCCCTGTGAGACAGGACCCTTGTGTTACAAGGAAAAGGCCGCAAGATTTAAGTAAGTCAGGAATCAGGTGATGAAGAACATCAAGGCCTGGAAGGAAAAACGTGTTTTCTTTCCAGGTAGCGTGCATCACGGACACCTTGACACTTTTACAGTCCACAGAGCACGTGCAAGAACACGTACGATACATGCAGCCGAAACAATGGGACAGCCATACTGCTGACAACTGTGCTCATCTGGGAAATATTAACCGACACCCAGCTTTTAGCTAAAAATAGTTTCCTTCACATCCCCATAAAATCAGAGTTATATTCTTGCCTGGTATCTATGCATCTTTGGAGCGAGTCAAGGGTGAGTGGCCTAACGTCATGTGAGCAGGTTGACATAACAGTTCCTTAAGCCACTTAACATTAGAAAACTATACCCCATGTACATATCTGACCAAATAAAACAATCACAGCAGCTTCCATGGACTTCTACTTCTCTCCATGTAGGCTGCTGTGATTTCATGAGATATATGCTTAGTGTACAGTTTTCTAATGCTACAAAAGCTATAGGACCTGCAATGTCACCCTGGTCACATGACATTACAGCTGCATACACAGATGGGCTGAATCCAGCAGCTCCTCTCCATCCTGAGGAGGCCACGCCCACCTCGACTCGCTGTAGCCGTGCTTAGATACCAGGTAAAACTATAAATTTGAAAATATGGGAATCTCAGGGGAACAATTTTTAGCTAAAAGAAAGGTGTCAGATAGTTACTAGGGCTCTATGGGAACCTGTCACTACCTCTATTTGTGAAAAATGTGGCAACGGCTTCCCTTTCAATTTAAAATCACCTGCTTACATGTTTCAAGCGGCTAAATAATCTTTATTATAGCCATGAAAAAGATTGTCCCGACACTGGATGTCAGTGGAGGGTGAATGTTTGCTGTAATAATCTGCACAGACAGAACTAGTCAATCCAGTAGGGTGAACCTGCATCCCAGCAGATGTAGAGCCAGGCCAAGCTCCATGAACACTTATATAGTAGTAAAGAGAGGGTTGGCTGTATTCCCAAAATAGGACATCCATTTTAATTCCTTGCCAATCCCTTTACGGAAACTGTATAAAGTAAACGTGATCAAAGTGAATCTTATCCACTGTAAAAAATAATGGACATTTTCATACTTTGAAAATAAGGATAAAATGGGTCAATGCCACATTTTTATCAGCAGAAAATAATAATTCTTGGCTCATCCAATGTTTCGCATTACACACAATAATTTCCAAATTAACTGATAAATGCATGCAAATACAACCACAAGACTATAGAATATAAAATTAAAATATCACCACAATTTAATAACACAAAAACACAAAGTAAACATAGGTGGATTTAAGTGTCCCTATTGTGTGTATGTAGAACAATTGTAAAAAACTTTTCCTCACTCTGCACTAAGCTGAAATAAGCAATACTCGTATTCACTCTCATTAGCTATCTGCAGCTGTTTGCCTGCTGGCAGGGTTTTTACCTTGTCCCCCTGGTTGCTCTCCCTCCCTTTTTTTTGATTGGTTGCCATTAGAATCTGCATCTAGATGCTGGAGATGAGAGGAGGGTGGGTTGATCTTGTTGCGCACACATCACAGTATATATACAGCGAAACCTTTTTGAGCAGACCTCTTTGCAAAGAAAAGGGGTGATCTGCAAAGGGGGCAGGTCCATAGAGTGAAATGGCAAAAATAAAAAATCAGTCATTGAATAAAAACAACAGTTTTTTTTATGAAGGGGTTTCCTTAGAGAGGTTTCAGTGCATATACATTTCATACTGTGATGTTGCCATGTGTTTATCTTTTAAATCTTATGTAGGTGAACATGTTTTAATATATCTTTCTTTGTGGTGTAGTAGATTACTGGATGATCATTTCTTACTTTCATGCAGAGCAGGGACGTAACTACAGTTGTAGCAGCCATAGCAGCTGCTATGGGACCTGCAGTGTTAGGGGACCCTGTCATTTGTCCTGTTACACTAAATAATGGAGGATGTTCACCATAATATATGCATTATGCTGCACATTCTACAGCATAGTATGTATATAACATATGTGGGGTCTCCTACCAGTTCAGTCTAGTTTTATATCTTTCATACTTCTTTGTGCTCGTCTTTCTGCAATATACATGAACCCCTTTACAATGCACCAATGATTTAACGGTTCTCTAGAACTAATAATAAAAGCACAATGTGTAAGCCTATCTTAAAGTGTGTACAGTGTGTAGCTAAAATGGCAAAATTTAATGTGCTTGTGTCTGAACTTAATGTGTCCAGTTGTCACTTACCTGCTTCCTTGACCTCATCGCTGCTTCTTCTAGTGTTTCAGCTGCTTCAAACTTGCCCTGACGTCTATAAAGTGCTCCAAGATTTTTCAGTGTTGTGGTCACGGTTGGGCTGCACACATATATGGTTACTCAGTTGTGTGTAGAGTATGTCATCTATGTGCACAAGTATATACATTCGCTACATAAATATTAAAAATCAAACAACTTTTGGTGTACAATCTTACCTGTCCACTTTGCATGCTTTGTACCAGCCTCCATATTCTCCAAATGTGCCATCTTTTTGTTTCCCCTAAGACATAAATACATTTAGTTTCAGCCTATGTGAAATATATACAATATCACAATATATACTTACAAAAAAGGAAAACTATTTTAAGAAACACTGAAATGAAACTGGATGATCACTGTGATCGTAACCAGCACATACTCTCACATTTCTGAATACTAAATGCCAGTATTCCATCTCCTCAACCACTTTAGAGAGATGCAACATATAAATATTGAATATGGAAGCCAACAGAGATGTGCCTCAAGTATAGTGTCAGCTGGGAGTCATATACAGATCCATCAGTAGAAACACATCTATATCAGTGTCTTGTGATATTACTTATGGAACTTACTTTGAATTTTTCTCTTTCTTCAGCGTGCATCCAGATTGGTTTATTTTCATCTACAAAATGAATGAAAAGAAGAAATACATTGACATAATTAACGCATTACTTATGTAAAGCCGGAACAGGATACAGGGGATAAAGATACTTCTAAGTATAATCCCTTAGTAGAGCTGAGCCTTCATCTATTAGGAGCTAGTTTCTATTAATATCATCTTTGAATCAAGTGATTTTTTTTGAACTTTTAGACATTTTACAACAATATAAAATGACATGTAAACCACAGATAATATAAAAACCCTTATATTTCTAAGGCTGAACAAAAATGTACTAGGTCTTATTTTCGGGGAAACAGGGTAGTTTGTAATAAAACATTGGTATGTGTAGTGTTGTAATGTAGTCCTACTCTCACAGAGCTCTTTCCTTTAGTTGGGTAATGTAATCTAATGGCGATTATAGTGATGCACATTCCCTTCTGTTGTCTCATGGGGGTTACCATCCCAAGTACCAGGTCAGCTGGATGAAACCCACAGATTTACTACAGGATGGAACATTAACTCAATCATAGCTACTATCGGTGATTAGTCAGCTGCCACACGGTTATAAAGAAGAGGACTTGCCAACTGATTTTATAGGAGAATACAGAATGATAATCACACTGCCCTCCCAGCAGGCACAGATGTTGGTGTTTATCTGCACATCTTTGAATTAATAGCATAAAACAGAGTAAAACTTGCTCACAAAGGTTGTGTCTGAGCAGAGCAAACAGAAGGCTACACTGCAGAAAAGGGAGGTTCTTTAAGTTTTGCACTTCTAGTACGTATACTGTGATTTTTTTTCCCGGACAGCTTTTCTATAGAGCAGAGGCACCAGTGTGTTGCACCACTCTGTTTTTAGTACAAAGAGACAGCCGAATACTTTTTTTTCCCGTCATGTCAAACTAGCTGTGTGCCTAGCACAACGACAAGCTCGAACTCTGAACAGCAGAACTGAGCGGACATGCAGAGTTCAGCTGTTCAGCATACGGGCCAGTTATTCCTGGAGACGCACGCAGTAAGTTTAAATAGAAAAAGAATTTGTGTCAGACTGGTCTAACAGTGACAAAATAATTAAATTACCAGGGAAACACATTTATAAAACAGCAATAGACCTTACCGTCCACAGATCCAAACTCTCTTTCATGTGCTCGTGTTAAGATCTCCTTATATAAAGTCTCGGCCTGCTTAAACTTGCCTTGTTTCAGATAGCAAGAAGCCTGGAACATGGAATAAGAACGTCAATACTTCCAGGGGCGATGGATACAGGACAAACAGGCCAGCATCTTCCTTATTATGCTGACTGTTTTAGTCTTCAATAATGAAGCCATTTTTTGTTATATATGTTATATTTGCACATGCCCCGTGCAGAGAACATATTTTATACCACATACGTCAAGAGTGTGTCCAGATTTCATTGTCACATGTCCTGAACCGTGGCAACTAGAAACACACTGTGTGTTTCCCTTTTATATTATATCAGGATTGCGTTTATAGGTGAAACTGAACCAGAAATATCCACTGTTAAAGTTGCGTTAAAAAAATGTGATTTTTAAATACAGATCTCACTTCATCACCAACTTTACAATCCCCTTCTGTGATATTAAAAGGGAGATTCCCGTCTTTAATAGGACCTCAGAATTGTGCCATGGTTCAGGAGGTATGGCAGCTGAAGTGAGCCCCCCTGCACCCTGTGAACTGAAAGCAGAATGCCCAAGGAGTACATGCATTCTCTGCCTCAAACTGGAAAATGGTGATACACACTGCATACATTTATAACATATTTTGGTAAAGGTTTATACAATTTTACAAATTCATTAAAAAAAAGTCTAATTCTTTTAAAAAGTTGATAATATCATTCTATCAAGTCTCAAATGTATATAAGTATATACAATTAAAAATTGTTATCATATGTAAAGTTGTTCCAAAGAGATCCTCATTTAAAGAACAGAAAAGAACTGCAAAAATTGACCAGGACTTTCAGGCACCAATGACCCTCAGGCATAAAGGGGTTAAAACCTCAGGATTAAAGAATAATTAGAGGGGGGGGGGGGGGTTCTACCAATAAAAGTCATCATTCTGTGATCATCTTAACTAAGCCTTAAAGACATTTAAAGTCTATGTAGCAATAATTTGTTTTGCAGTTGTTGCGACTTACTTGAATAAAAAAAAAACAAACAAACACCAATGCACCTAAAACAGCTACTTTTTTTGCAAAAGTTGCAAACATATTACAAACCAATACACATCTAAGCCTAATTTGTCAAGTAGCCAAAACCACTTTGATAAATGTGACGGGCAGCAGAGCTTGCAGGATGCCTGCCGAGTGGTAAATGTTCCCCACGATAACACTTACCAGATTGTTCTTAGTTTTTGCCACATTTGGATCATCTGGTCCCAATTTGGTCTGATAGATGTCCAATGCCCTCTGGTAGTAATACTCCACTTCTTCATATTTGCCTTGGTTCTGACACAGTAAAGCCAGATTGTTCAGTTGCTTTGCTACATCTGGATGGTCTTTTCCGAGCACCTAAAACATCCATCCATAAAATTATGAAAAGCTCCTAAAAATCCCATTATCCCCAAAAGTTAATAGTGTAATTTGTTTGTCTGAATAGCATCAGGACCCAAGCACTCTTATCTATGTTCTAGTAAATGGTGTGTACCGCTGTCCGCCAGAAGCCAAATGCAGTATCGGAGCCATTGTTATAGGATGTAATGCGATTTTACAACTTTGGTTCCACTACTGGTAACAGTAGCCCAGAAGATATAGCAGTACATGCCACATGCTCTGCACTGTATTAAATGCAGAGCATCAGTTTTAACCCCGATGAAGTCACCTTGTGTGACGTAACATGTGGGGTGAATTCTTACATCTCATTACCCCTGTGTGTTCATTACCCCTCACGTATTCCTTTGTCTGTTTATTGACTGACACACCTTGCGAACCTTTTCATCTGACA
Source organism: Engystomops pustulosus (assembly GCA_019512145.1). Taxonomy (NCBI): domain Eukaryota; kingdom Metazoa; phylum Chordata; class Amphibia; order Anura; family Leptodactylidae; genus Engystomops; species Engystomops pustulosus. The sequence continues at coordinate 42,460,708 of CM033647.1, forward strand.
GGTTGTATAGAGAGGGTTTTTAGTATATACCTATCTATCCTATTGACTTGTGATGCATCTCATCATCTGTTTACATTCATGTTTACAAAAATTGTTTACATAAACACTGCTTGAATTTGTTACAGCCAGAGGGGTTTGTGATGGTGATTGTATCGTTTTCACCTCACTAAGTCTTTGCAGTGTATACCAGTGCACTTTTTAAGTGTTTTTATCTATTTTTTTGGTCTCTTGTTCTTTGTATGTATTCTAATAAAGATTGTTAACAATTCATGGTCGTTATGATTCTTCTTGTTCTTGCTACATTATTTATTCATGTGTCGATGGGCCAATAGAAGTATTTATTGTTTTGCGGGACTCTTTTTTGTTTATGGCGTATAGGAGGTTGTCTGGACAACTCTCTCACTTCCTGAGCCTCCCAAAACCGGTGTGTTTAAGGGGGCGTTAGTGGAAAAAATAAATAAATGGATAACTAATTGATCTTGTATACCCTTAAGGGGTCCATAATGTCACACCAGACATATCCTGTAACTTCTATCCACTACAGTTTTCAGGACACAGTGCACTCTATACATTTATTCCTGTATGACTTACCTTTTCCCGGATCTCCAAGGCCCTTTTACATAATGGTTCAGCTTCCTTGTACTTCCCCCGCTTCCCATACAGCACAGCGAGGTTATTAAGGGTGGCTGCAACCTGCAAATTGTAAGATGCCTCTTATTATCACAGGCAGCAATTTCAGCACAATCACATCAAAGTACAAAGAGTCTCCAAGGACAAGTAAAGAACATTGAAAAAAATCAATTCAGACCGAGATACGATAAAAGAAGAAATTAGCATTAAAGTGCAGAAGAGGAGAACATCTGTCACATATTCGTTTAGGCTTGACATCACAGGACACCATTAAAATCAGAACACAACAATAGAAAATTTCCAGAAGCAAAAATTAACAATTTTAATTATAAAATACAGATGATGCAGAGGTTACTAATAAAGATTCGTAGTGTGTGGCACTTCAGGGCTACAGGTCTATTGCTTCAGGTCAGAAGTCATTGGATACAGTATGTTCACTTGAGCAAGTCTCTTATTATGGGTATACTTATTGAATAAAATGAATAGATATTCAATCTCAGCACATTGAAAAATGGGTGTAGTAGGAATGCACAGATTACTGCTAACACCTATTATAATTGGCTTCTACAAGATCAGTCATGTAGAAAAAAAATATAATCTTGTCTTTCTGCCCTCATTGATAATCATGGTGTTTCTTTGAAGAGGGACTGCCAACTTTATTTACCATTGTCCATAAAATGTTGATTAAAAAACGGCATTGTGTCTTTCCAGTACATTGACAACTGGGTGTTACCATTCCTAAGGTCAATTGTCAGACTGGACATTGTCAGAATGCAAAGGAACACATGGCAAGCGCTAACACGCTCTTGTATTTATATGAGAAATAACAGAGAAATGACACAATGGCACCCGACTGGTATAATACAAAAGCCAGTAATGACCAAAAGGTATTAAACCAGAAGGGTGCATGCTCAATCTGCTGCTCCCATTCATTATGAGAACAGGGTTCCAGTGTTCGCAGCTCTACCAATCCTGTGGATTAGGCATAAGATTACAATTTGGCACAACCCCTTTAAATGTCAATCGTAAATTAACAAAATCAGATGTGAGACATCATTCTACAGGAGTAAAGTTCATTTAAAGCAGCAGCTATGTAAACTAGTCAGCTTTAACATTGAAGCACTATTGTTCTTGCACATAAGTGATGGTCCAATTCTCAGCACCCCTGCCTTCTAGCAGTTTGCTAGATTGCTTGGGATGGAGTGTACAACATCTTTGCTGTTTTACAGAGCTGTATAGGTTTAGTAAACTGCAGCACAGCATATATCCAGTCATTCCCTCACCAACCGGTTATTGAAGGAACACTCCAGTCAAAGTTAATTCATTGCATAATGCATGGTGCAGGACTTGAAGGAAGGAGGAAGACTCATTTTCATTGTATTCCTCGAACCTTGCTAGAAACTAGAGTCATGCTCCTCCCTTAAGCATTAATCAATGAATTAGTTTTGATTGGAGTGTCCCTTTAACAACCTATCCTAAGGATATGTAATCAGTAGTAGTACTTTGGACAACACATTTAACTTGGTCAAATAGGAAACTTATTTGTTGCAGTAATTTTTGCAAGCAAGACTGCAGCATCTACATAGATTTCTACAAGCCTCACTAATTAGTCTCAGAAATTTGTATGTATTTTGGTTATTTTCACCTCAGATTTATTGCACAAAGTAACATGCTCTTCAGTATAGACTGCTGCTTTAATGGAGAGAACTCTGCATGCAGTGCTTATTAGAGGTGATTGGCAAGTGGCATATGGACATCTGTAGAACCCTACCTGCTGCTTCACGTAAACACCAGGGTCATTAGCAATACTTCCTGTTGAGTTTAATGCTCAATGTTAACACTTCAAGTCCACATTAGAAAGGAGAAGATGGGAGGATAGAAATATACACAGGATCAAAATATGTTACTACTAACCGCTGGGTGATCTTTTCCCAAGGTCTTCTCACGAATAGCTAGTGCATCATTTAACAGATTGGCAGCATCTTTGTATTTGTTCTGGTCCCTAGAACACAAGTTAAGATAGGGTTTAAAAAAAAAATTAGTGGGTGCTCATCAACCTCAAAATATGTACAGTCAGAGTATCCCTAAACCAACCCATCTTACCAGTTACTTCCATCCGTGCCAGAGGTCACATGTTGCCTTTACAAGCCATTTATGTCAACACTATGTCAATGCAACATATGACTGTAGCACACCTATAGGTACAGAGACATAACGCTACACTCACCCCCTTCCATTGTTTCTTAATAGTTTTGTAATGGGCATATCGCAGCTTCAGTCAATTACTGATCTCAATAGTAGATTAGTCAATCTCGGATAAAAGTGCATATGCCCCTTACCTGTACACCAGAGCCAGTATGTTGAGCATTGTGGCGACATCGGGATGATCATGGCCAGAGGTTTTCTCCAGGTCTTCCAGGGCTTGCTTGCAGAGGGGCACAGCCACCTCATACCTGCCCTGTGATGCATACTGGATCACCAGATTATGGAGGGTCCTTAATCGTGCAGGGATCTCATAGCCTCCTTGCTGGGCAGCTGCGGCCGCACTGCTGTGAGGCTGTTGGACTGCAAACAACACGCAGAATTAAACATAGGTAATAAGACAGAACTGAATATCTAAGGCCTGTGAATTTTTTTTATAAATAACACAAGTCCTCCGAATTCATCCTGAAAAGGGTTGTGCTTTTTTATACCAGTGTTTATTTTGTGCACTGGGTATCCCCACTGTACAGCAAAAAATCACTAGTGAATGCCAAGGCATTTTGAAATCATAACATCACTTTAGTTAGTGCCGGTATCAATACTGCACTATAGTAACATTCACTGCTGTAACAAAACTAGAAACTATCACCACTGTATACAATTATTCTTCTCAAGGACCTCAGTGTTTAACTCCTCTCTGACTGCCCATTGACTTCAGCAGGCGCAGGTACGGGGAGTGCAGTGATGTCTTTAGATGGTCTGGGTCTCTGCGTGTCAGAGGCACCCGGAGACCCTAGGGAGAAGGGATATGCGGTTGATTACAGAATCTCCTTTCTCCGCTGCTCACAGCATCGCCCTGAGGTAGTGCGATGTAAAGAGGAGCAGAGGCGGCGCTGCTGCAGGCTTTGTAGACTTGACGGTCATGTGATTGCCAGATCTAAAGAGGTTAATCAGAGCTGCTGGGTCTAATTAGACCCAGCACAGCTCTGATCAGCTCTTACGGATGTCCCAGTTACAGGGGAAAACCTGTAAATGAAAAAAAAAAATTTATAATGTCCCTGTGGGGTCTTTTACATTCACATTTCCCAATATAATTAAAAACATCGCCATAGTCGCCCTGTCTGTCCAAGACTACACCTATTATATATCAGAACAACCAAAACAAAATAGGGAATTCATTAATAATGTTCATTCGGAGTTCATTTTAAAAAAATATGTACTATAAATTACCCCAAAAAAGCCTTTTTCCACTTTAATGCGAAAGAAAAATGCAGCAAAAATTTAAGGTAGCACGCAAACAAAATAAAAAAGAAATTATGTTTGCTAAAAATGCCCCAATCACTAGAGCCTTTCCGGGCCGCATCACTAAGGGGTTAATACTAGAGTTCTGTGACTGCACAGAGTTTGCTCAGTTGTGTCATATCCATACATAATGCCATGACTGTGACCACATTGACTATTGTACTATTGTTTTAAACTTGTCAGAACATACTTCTAGAGCATATTCACACCGTCTTGGTTGTCATAGAATCCAGGACCACCAAGTGCCCAAATCCACAGTGTAAAGGGTGGTATATGATGCAAGGAGTCCCTGTGGGATGTGATCATGATTAGTATTGAGCTATGGATCCATCCACAGTCGTTCTGTGATTCACAGTAGTCTGTGGAAGCCCTAATACTTATTTTCTGTGACCTAAAGTGCAGAAGTATCAGTTGCACCAGTGAAGTGGTACCTGATGTTACCGGGAAGGTCCTCTACACAACAACTATATACACGTTACATGTTTTAAGTGTCTGCCAATACAACAAGCAAGCTACTTACTTCCTGGCCCTTGATCGTCATCATCATTAGGGAAGAGGTCATCCAAAGGTTCCTTCGAGGAGTCATTGTCTTTATCATCCTGAAAAGAGAATTCAATAAAGACAAAATTGAAACATTTTGCATTATTCTACACATCAAACCTCCTTATCACCCTCGATCAGCGTCCATTTGTGTTCAAACCACATACATTATAGGAATGACTGGTCTGTGGTTGACCTTTTACTACCATTGGTATATGCAGTAGTATAAAATGCTGGATGAGTACGGCACATTTATTTACCCATTCTTAACCCAACAAGCTGCCTCTATATAAAAGGAGAAAACCTCAAGGATTTTTTTTTATTATTACATTGAACTTCTTAAAATTGCTTTAATTTTATTTTATTATAGGACTGTTGTCCTATGAGAACATAGTTTTATATCCATTCTAGTTTATGGTACTGTATCTCTGCTTACTGTGAAAAGTAGATAGAAGGAAATTAGCTTGCACAACAGTATCTATTATTCCATTAATAATATATACCGGTGGATTTTCATTTAGCGGAACTGGTGCATTCATGCATCTATTATGAATTCTGTCCCCCATTTCAATAACCAGGATTCATAGCATTAACATAGGGATGGCTTAATGCCTCACCAGCTGCTTTCCCAGAACGATGTATGGACTCATTTATCTACAGGGCACTTTTAGGGCGAATTTAAGCAATGAAAAACACCGGAAGCTGGTTACCGATCATATGAGTCTCCATGGAAACATATGCGATGCGGCCGAGCCGAATTGCACTTGTAAACGTAATCCAAGCGCCAATTGTGGCCGCACCCCTATACTGCCATTATAGCCCAGCATTTTAGGGATACCACAGGTATACCAAGATTCTAATGAAACAAAACTTGATCACCAAAAGCACATTGATAAGGAAAGGGATCATCAAGTATAGTTGGCTAAAGACCTAGGGGCACATGTATTAATGTATGGGTCTTTAGACCAGTGCAGAGTAGAACTAGACAGATCTCTGCTGCGCCAGATTAATCATTGTGTCTGAAGCTGGATGATTAATCTGATGCAGTATAAGACTGGTGAGCCGTACTTTGCCCCTCCTATTAGGCGGTCTAGTTTGCTGCACCACAATATTTAATTTCCTGGCACATGGGTCATTTTCCAACATGGTCACACCCCCCCTTTTTTTTTTACCAAGGTCACACCTCTTTTCAGACAAGTTTAAAGACCTAGAAATGGTCTAAAACCGTTCAATAAATGTGGTGCACTGTACTTCTGGTACAAATTACTACAGTATTCTGTAGTAAATTGATTGATGCAACTCCCCCACTATGTGATATATGCCATTACAATGGTCATTTATTGATAAATACTTGCTTAAAGCTGCTTTCCAGGTTTCTTATCCTGAAGACCCATTCATAGGATAGGTCAAGCAATATCAGATCAGTGTGGGTTATATATAATGAAAATTAAAACTTGTTACTTTCTGGTCTTAAAGAAAAAACAGTAACTTACTTTTGATCATTTCTCCCAACAACTAAACTAATTAAAGGGAGGGGAGGAAACATTAAAGTTACAAACCGATGGAGAAATATCGTCATCATATTTTTTCAGCTGATTCATAAACTCGAGATGTTTCTTTTCCTCCTCCAGTTGGGCCACAGACTGTTCACTGCGCTGAAGCTTCTGCTGAGTGTTGGCCAGCTCATCCCGCAGCCATTGATTTTCCTGGCAAAGCCGTCGGACTTGGGCTCTCAGTTTTTGTTTTTCAGACTCAACTGCATTCAAGTGGTTCGATAAGGCCATCATAACCTACAAGATCAAACATCAGATTTTACAAAAAGACAACACATCTGTGTACAATACAGCTTTATTCCAAGATATTAAAGTAAGGTGTACAAAACAGACTATGGGGGGGATTTTATCAGTGCTTTTTAGCCAGTGTCTGCCATAGAAGCACTGAAATAATTTCAATTTCTTGCGCATTGCCTAGGGTTCGCAGGTTTTTAGGCACAAGTATGCCAGGTTCGACCTGGATATTTGGATATTTTATAACTTTTCACACTGCATGATGTAACACAATGACACTGAAGAAAAATATGCAATCTGCAAAACTGGTTTAGTGACCCAGCATCTGCTCCAGATAGACATATTCCCTGATGAGAGGCAGGGCGGTGCACCATACAATTACCTGTGCTTCACTCAACCCAAGCTCCAGCATCTCCAGAGACTTGCGGATCATGTTGGATTTCTCTTCCACCAGGTTGCTCTCGTCATCTTTCTTCAAGCACTTCAGTGTTTCCAGAAGGCTTTGCAGGATGGAGTTGTGCTCATTTTTTAAGGCTTCCAAGCCTTGTATCACCTGTTTGGTCTTAGAAATGATCTCATCTTGGGTGAGTTTCTCCAACTTATCTTCCTTCAGAAACACCATCGTGGACATGTTGTCATACATTCTGCAAAGACAAATCACAAAATTTACAAACCCTGTGATTGTGACTAAAAAAAAAAAAAAAAAAAAATACAAAAAAAAAATACAAAAAAGCTCAGTCACCAGGATCCTCTCTAAGATCCTAAGTGGATTAACAGTGGCTGTGTAGTGGCTGTATTGCCTTCCTGTGTGTACTAACAACCAAATCCAGCATGCACTGCTCTAGCTCTGCCTCCTGCCCTCCAAATTGCCTCAGTTACTTCTAGCTGAACCCTGGAGTCCCTACTCCATTGTGAAGGCAATCCCCCCTTCCATAATAATTCCTCCTGTCAGTGTACGTCCCATAGTATAATCACACCCTCCTCCCTAATAGTTCCTCCTGTCAGTGTACATACCATAGTATCGTCACTCCTTCTCCCTCATAATATATATATGTGGGCGTTACCCTGTGTTATCCTATTATATGCAGGGGCTGTAGGAGAGTGGGGGATGTCTATGAAGCGGTGTAGGTGCAGTCCCTGGCCACCCCAATACACAGTGTCATTGGTGGGAGAGGGGTTGTGAGGAGAGACTACTTGCTTTACACGCACACCTCCTCCACGAGCTCCAGGGTCCGAACATCTATTACGATAGAGGCAAGGACTTGGTCCTTCATGCAATGCGATGGCTATGGGTAGGCGACACGTTGAATTTTGTTTTGGAACACAACGCAACAGGAACAGGAGAGGCTTGTGCAAACCACATCAGAGTTTCAGAGAAATCACATGCAATTGGTAACAAGCAGCACACATTTTGCATTGTTTACATAAAAAGCACATTGTGCTAGCTACAGATTGCATGCACTTCCTCTGAAAAAATGCATTGCAAGCTGGACCCTCCGCCCCAATCCCTTATAGGATATCCTGCAGGGAATGGGACACCAGAAGACGTGCCAGAAGCAGTGGCAGGTGAATGATTTGCTGGCTTCTGACCACTTAGTGTAAGTACAATACGGGTTACACTATTTTCCCACTACAGCAAGTTAGGCTAACTTGCTGAACGGTGGGGTCTCAGTGAAGGGAACACACACTGATCACAAGAGCGGAGGTCCAGTGTACCACCGTCGCTATCTCTATGGAGTTGACTGAGATTGCAAAGCACCTTACTCGGCAATCTCCTTCAGCTCCATAGAGACGATGTCCCTGCCATGTACGGCCGGAAATTTTGGTGGTGCTACGGGGGTCTGACGAGAGTACATCGGACCCCTGTTCTAGTGATCAGTAGGGGTCCCATCATGGAGCCCCCCACTGATCAGCAAGTTAGGTTAGGTTAGCTATGGATAGGGCCTAACTTGCTTTGTAGGAAAACCCCTTTAAGGGCCAGTTCACACCACTGTGAAATAACGCAAGCCGAACTAAAGGAAAACTTGCAAACATGCAAGTCAATTGGAACTTGTGCTTACCATCAGCATTAGCTTTTTGTTACCCACCTCCATAACAGAATAGAGCGGACAACACTAGCGCAGCTAGTCTGAAAATGTCATTGTGTAATCTGGAAAGCCAACTTATACTGCACCCTCTGGCAACTTTGTTCTCTTTCTATTTTTAGGAATTAATAATTAGTTCATACAGAATTAATTACAGAAGGCTTTATTGTGTTTTATGGGATTATTTTCAATTTGTTAAAAAAAAACAGGTCAAAGAAAATCATAACAGAAAATGGCCAAAAGCTCAAAACACAATTACAAAACACTGTAAACCAACAGGTCAATGGAGAACATTAAGTATTAGGAAGGATCTTACTCCACTTTTTTGGAGTGTCTTAGGAGCTCTAGGAATGTATTTTGTACATCAGATTATAATAGAATTTATTATAGTGGATTACACAGCTCGATAAATGTAGCACATGCTATGTAATATCTACAACTTCAAAAGAAGTTGAAAATTTGTAACTAGTTTGTAACAAAATTTCATAACCATCTGCTACATCTGGATTCATAACATAACTATGGAGTGAAAAGTGGTGTTGGTTGGCTCACTCTCTTTACCAATTTGCGAGAATTGTCAAATGCTAAAATTTTAAGGCAAAAAAATGCCATAATATATGCCACACAATACATCAGATTCTAGTAAATCAAACATCTTCATTTGAGAAAGTATAGACAAAGTTAGATTTTGCAATAGGAAACCAGTCCGTATTAAGGAAATGGGCGTTTTTCTGGAAACAAAAAGGAGAAGTCAACGTGATCAGCCAAAGTCTCCACACACTGGAGAATCATCACACAATACATATTTACAATGGAAGTCTCCAACAAAGTATGAAAACTTCCTGCCCTTTATTATCTGCCAGGATAGAAATCCCGTGATTGCAGACAAGGCAGGAGATTCAACTATTAAATATCATGTGATACAATACAGAACACGTGGTGCATCTGCATCCAGGAGAAGCTCCACACCGTGTGCTCTTTTTACAACAGGTTGTAGACTACTGTAATAATACCATACAATGTAACCCCTGGTCTTTACCATGCAACCACTGCCCCCCAGGTCACTTGAGCCAAAATGTTAGACCGTTATATCAAAAACTTTATTAAGAATGAAAGATACCAAAATCTTAAAAAAAAAAAAAAAATTAAACACTTTTCCGAAATCGGATGATGTGGTGTTAATGCTGTCAGGCAATAGACAGTGTACCTAGTTGTTAATTTGTTACTGCTATTGTTGCAGTAGGAAGGATTAAAGGTATTCCAATATGTGCAAATGCCACAACATAGTCAGACTAAACATCTACTCTACGTAACGTGGCCATTGTATGTCCATTTACAACAGAGCGCCATTTATTAGTCACCACCACGTACGCATGTCATCTGATTTAGTACAAACCTGTGATAACTTACTGGATATGGGGGTTATTCACATCTGAGAACAGCATATGCGCTGATCAATAGTGATCAATGGTCATTGTGCACCAAGCCCTAAAGGCATCAATTTCAATCACTGCCACAAAGAACAGAGAAGTCGCAAAGTATACAAAGGATCTTATGTGCCGCAACATGGCCCAACAGGAAAGAAGATATCAAGACGTCACAAGGACAATAGCCCAGTATATTCTCTGCTCCACAATAGTCCCTTGGCCGCTATATCCTCACACTTCCAAGTCTTGTATTTGGATCACCCCGATCCCGTTCTCAGGATCAGAACGATGGTAGTATCCACCTTCAACGTGGAAGCCACTGATGAGTTGTAACCATGTTCTGGGACTAGCACAACAGCCAGGGCAAAACAATGGTTGTGCAAAAGTTACTGGGAACCTGCCATAAGAATAGGGACCATTAAGCCACCTACATACACATTCTTGTGTATGAAAACAAGTTACAGAAGGGAGAAGCAGCCACGAACAGTAGCAAACTACTACACCACCTATAGCTTAGCCATCTCAATACAACACCTGGGGACCCTGAAAGCTTAAATCACCAAAAACTGGACAGATTAAAGCATTATGCGCTGCTTCTTTTGACTCCAGAAGGATCGGGACTCCCCAGAATTTAATAAGCTGAACTGCATGCATTAGGATTAGGTACCATGTCATGCCTTAGTTAGGTATACAAGCTTTTTTACCTTTTGTGTCAACACCCTCATCGACTGTAAGCTCTTGTGAGCAGGGCACTCACTCTTGTTTCATACGTCTGTTTGTTCTGTGTAATGTAATATTATATTAGTATATGTCCCCTATGATTTGTAAAGCGCTACGGAATTTGATGGCGCTATATAAATAAGGATTTTTATTATTCACAGGATTTGTGGATCGTCAGTATCCACATCAAAAAAGCATCAGTAGGTCAGGTAGGAGGTGCTTTTTTGTGCCAAAGGCCTGATAATTTTCTATTTTGTTTATATTAAGTCTCATCAAATAATATAATATTAATAGGGCTCACCTAAGTAACCTTAGTGTGAACAATCTCAGGGTCTTTTAATCCAGTCAAAGGCCTATAGGATAGAAGCCTACAGGATGGTCCTCTGACACTGCACTTTAGTATTAACATGGCAAGACTAAACAATGGGAAGGTTGGTAGATCTTGAAAAAAAATCAAGAATACAGAGAAGAAAAACCAATCTCTCCATACAACACGGCTGAGCAAACATGAAGCCAGGGAGATGTGGAGAAAGCTCACTGGATAAGAAGATAAGAAAAAAAAACAAGAAATTGTGTTACTAAGGAGAACCTTATATGTGAGCCTGAGCTGCTGGATTTCTCCTGCCCACATTCATGTTTCCATATGAATTACAGTGTTCATTAGGCAGAGACAGACCCAAGCATCTGCCTGTGAATAGAAGAGCTGCAGCAGAGTCTATGGAGAGACGTCACCAATATGTAGGATTACCAAGTCCAAGCTTTTACTTCATCTAATAGCTCGAATAGTAAGAATCATCTTCCTTCTCACCCAAATAGAATTATAGCAATTCTGTCACTTGTAAAACACACTATAATCATGTAGGCTGAAGGACACTTTACTAATAAGATGAGGTGCCCTGCTGTACCCCCAATGTTCATGGGGTCCATCACTTACAACGCAGGGAGATTTATCAGAAGTGTCTTAGGGTAGGTTTTTGGACATATCTCGGTGCGTTTTTAAACGCACAGAAAATGGATGTGTTTTTGCATGTTTAACCTGTTTGGCTGTTTTGTATCTATTAAGATAAACAGGTTCAAAGCAGCCAAACACAATGTAAATGGTAAAAAACGGATACGTTTAACAGCATGAAAACGCATGCTTAAAAACAAACCAAAAACGCCACGTGTGGCATCACCCCAAGAGCACAGCTCAGCTTTAATTTTCCCGTTTATAAAACTAAAGCTGAGCTCCAATTGGTTTCCATGGGCAACTAAAGCAGTTTTAACTCAGACAATTGTGATAAATCTCCCCCAAGGTCTCATGACGGAAGCCAAGTACCCGGGTGTAGATCTCAGTTTCTATGGTGGAAACCACTTTGTAGTGATCTGTTACACATTAATAGGACAGGACTCTGCTCGTTCTATAGTTATTTGATTTATTGCTTAATTAAACATGGTCAATACTGACTGAGGAGGTCAAGGGCGGCCAATAGAGAACCAAATCACTGCCCTGCCTGAAAATATGACAGCTTTATGTCCCCAGCACACAGAACTGTGTGACTGCAATAATCCAGCAGTGAGAGGGTTAGTACTACACTATCGCACGGCTAGGGAGGGGTAGCTGGTATGTGCATGCTGCAGGATTGGTCAGACACGTTATACAGATTCCAAAATCCAAGCATTACAATAAGCCAAGTCACCAATGACAAAGAGGAGATCAGGGTGGCTACGCTGCGCCTAGATATCATATGCCAAAGTTTTACAATGACAGCAATATTTAGCTGAAATCAACAATAACCACCACAACCCTGCCCCTCACCTTCTATACACCTCCGTTACAAAAACTGAAATCCCCCCCCCCCAGGGCCGGCTCCAGGTTTCAGTGGGCCCCTAGGCGATAGAGCCTCAGTGGGCCCCTTAACAGTGAACTTGTGTAGCGACATTAAAAAACAGACATTTAAAATACCACTGAACACATACCGCACACGAGTATCCATATACAGATAACTAATATACACACACTTCCAGTACATACAGCACATACGCACAGATATACAGCATATATACACACATATACAGCACATACGCACAGATATACAGCATATATACACACACATCCAGTATATACAACACGTACGCACAGATATACAGCATATATACACACCCATCCAGTATATACAACACATACGCACAGATATACAGCATATATACACACACATCCAGTATATACATCATACAGAGATATACAACATATATACACTAGTATCCAATATATACAACACATACACACAGATATACAGCATATATACACCATACACAGCATATATACACATGCAGCCAGTATATACAACACATACACACAGATATACAGCATATATACACCATTCACAACATATATACACATCCATCCAGTATATACATCATACACAGATATACAGCATATATACACACGCATCCAGTATATACAGCACATATGCACAGATATACAGCATATATACACACACATACAGTATATACATCATACAGAGATATACAACATATATACACACCCATCCAGTATATACATCATACACAGATATACAGCATATATACACACGCATCCAGTATATACAGCACATACGCACAGATATACAGCATATATACACACCCATCCAGTATATACAACACATACGCACAGACATACAGCATATATACACACACATACAGTATATACAACACATACGCACAGACATACAGCATATATACACACCCATCCAGTATATACAACACATACGCACAGATATACAGCATATATACACACACATCCAGTATATACAACACATACGCAGATATACAACATATATACAACACATACGCACAGATATACTATACACAGCATACATTCACACACATCCAGTATATACAGCATACATACACACACATATACATGCATTTACATATGTACAATCATACTCACCCCAGCTGGATGTCACTCGGTCAGGACAGGGTGGCAGGTGAAGTGGACCGCATAGGAGAGGGCGGCCGGGCTGGACATTCGGCGCGCAGGCCGGACGCGAGCCACTCGGCCGGAAGGCGCACGGTCCGGGCCGCAGGTGAAGCGGGCGGGCCGGGGAGTGCAGGGCGGGCCAGGAGCGATGGGTGTGCCGGGGAGCAGAGGGCTGGGCAGCAACATGCGAGGTGGGTAGTGCAGGGCGGGGCTGCTAAGGTCCTTCAGCAGCAGCCAGGGGAGGTAAAGGGATGGGCCGGGAGTGGGATGCCGAATTATACTTTGCTCCCGGGCCCGTCACACTACCTCTCCGCCCACCTCCTATGCGGCCTGAAATCAGCGGCGAACCTGGGCCCCGTAATACGGTGCCACATCGTCGTGGTGGGCCCCTTTGGAGCTGTGGGGCCCCGGCACTTGCCCAGGTCAGCCGGGTGCTGACGCCGGGCCTGCCCCCCCCCCCCAAATAACACAGGTTTTTACAAAATCTGATTCCATATTAGGAACACTTGGGACTTATCACAAAATACATTTTTATAGTCCGTTTGCTGGAGCCTACATTGCTAGAATTGTATGTGGATGTGGATGATAACCCGGACCTGGTGTCTTGCATTGTTTATATGCAAAACAGCAGGTGCTGGTTACAGATCGCAGGCATTTCCATGGAAATGTATATATGAGGCCCGTCCCCAGGTACTTGCATTGCGTTTGTAAACACAAGCACCATGTGTGACTGCACAATTTGAATCCACTCATAAGCGGAATCAAAGCACATATGCATTTATATAAAATTGCATGCAGTCGATAATTGCAAGACATCGGCTGCTGGTTAACAATACAAGACACCGGGTGCTGGTTACCGATTCAACAGAAACACATATGCGATCAGGCTGTGGCGTGACCCTGTGTGCTAGGATTCCACTTCTAAGCAGAATGAAAATGGTACATGTGACCACAACCTCAAGCTTATTCACACTTCCATATTTAAGTGTGTGCTTCCTGTGGTCTCCATGGAAAGCAAACATAACGCTCGATTCAGACCCGGTGTTGGTGACAAAATGACATGATCTATTTTGGACAATTGAATGGCGTAATGCCACCAATGGTTCTGTGAAAAGTATAAGATTATGTTGAATTCAAACAAAATTTATTATTATTTGTTTTAAATGTGTTTTTGATGGACAAAACAGGAGAAAAAAAAACAGTATCATCATGTGGAGTCTGAAAAACATACATCACACACACATGTATTAAGTAAACACTTCTGGATGGCTGGGAGGTCACTCTATAGAAAGAAAGACTGTATAAGACCATATTGCCACAGTAATGGCAAACCTTTTATGTATCGGGTGCCCAAACTGCAACCCAAATCACACTAACTTATTGCTCCTTGTTCAACTTTCAATCTTTTCATAGAAAGAAATATCCCTTAAATTCCCCAGAACCTCGAAAGAGTCTCGTCTTGTCTGGTGAACTCTGCCGGAGCGATGGCCTGCATGCCCACAGAGAGCAATCCAAGTGCCGCCTCTGGTACCTGTGCCATAGGTTTGCCACCACTGCTATATCAGCTCTCATTAATGCTCAGATTCAATAGGTGACCCAGAGGTCAGACTAATAAAAATTAAATAGCATAAGCCGGTAACTTATAGGATGGAATTGCCCCTTTAAAATGTGAGCAGCCAATCAGAAGGCACTAACATATAGCCATTCCTTCCAGAAACGGGAGAGCGGTCATGCAGAACACATCACAGATAGAACACCATAAAATCCCCTCAGTGGGTACGGACACGTAAAGTATGTACACCCCTTCCAGCATGTCCGCTATCAAGTGATTCAAAAGTATCATTTCCAGGAAGCATTAACCTTTCTACTTCTATTACATGATCATTGTTTCCAGTGATCAATAAACCCCACTAACTGGTCTATCTGTACCAAACATAGCTGGCGGCAACCTTTGTTCTCCTCTGACTGCGATGTGTCCCAAGCTTTGGGGGAGGCACAAAACTAGAAAAACAGAGAAAAAGATCCCTGAAGCCATGTTCCCACAGACAAGCTTATAGCAGAGCGAGGTCAGCTTTGTAGGATCACATGATGGCCAGACTAAGCACAGCATAGCATCCTGCATATGACATAGTAGGGAGTAGCCCACTAGTTATTATGGGATGAGGAGCCCATCAAATCCATGATGCAATTTCAATATGCATATATATCCTGAAATAACCCCCTTAACTCAGGGCTGTCAATCGCATTAAAGGGGTTTACAACAATGTGGCCTTTAGTCATTTAAACAAAACTGCAGTGTGTGAACATGACCTTACCAACTAGGCGTTTGCTTCCTCGCTGCACCCCCTGCTGTGAATACAGAGGATTCCTGTCTACAATGTGAAGGTGAAAAGACGACAACCCTAAGAACTGCCCAATAATACAGGAGACAACGCAGCTATATGCAGTACAACATCAATAATGGAAGCGATGCTGCAGCAGAAAATAAACATCACTAGGGAATAAGAGGCGCTCTTCCAGCGACCTTCCAATAACCTTCTAACAGAACCGAATTTTAATTAGGAAAAAAAAAAAGTTTTGCTCTAATAGCATTTTTCTGAAATGGGGATGGGGGGTATTTGACCATATATACAGAACACAGGCTTACATGACACCTCAGAGGACTTCCCTCGCATCACGAGGACGCTCCCAACACAGGAGGAAGTGAAAATTGTGGATGAAAGGAATTTTCATTTTCTATCTCAGGATACTGGGAAGACAAACAGGAGCTCAGGGACAACAGATATTTATGGCCACTAAGATGAGAGTCACTTTTATAGGCTGCGATGCCTTCGCTATAGGATTGTGTAGCCGCGGATGAGTAGAACCACCCACTTGACTCCAAAGCCAACCAATCACCATATGTTAGATTCTCCTGCTATAACTTTTATGCAATTATCTGCAGGTTCAATGTGGCAGGTTCTCTATGAAGCTATACAATGCAGAAGGAACGGGAAGGGGCTCGGGACGATTGCAAACGATTTAACAGAAACGCATGCGATCAGTAGCTAGCGCCCTGCATTTTGCGAAACTATTGAAACGCATTTGCCACACGAAGCGCAATCCAAACCTAACGTGTGAACGCAGCCTCAACCTACCACAATGAGCCTACAGGGGCAAAGATTGGAATGAATGAAGCAGCTGCAGCCCTGACTATTCTAGTAATGCACCTCATGATCCTGTATGTACACAGATGCACAAACCACAAACCTCTTATCGCTCAGTGGATTCCTTCTGTATGGACACCGTAGGGCAGTTTTAACAAAAGCGTCTAAAAGGAAACGTTTAATAAATGCTCATTCTTAAAGGAAACCTACCACCACGGATCTACCTATTAAGGGTGGGGGTGGGGTGGGGGGAAATACTCCTTTCCAGCTCCTCCCATTTGGCAACTGCCAGTCACACAGCACATGCTAATGAAAGGTACAATATAACATATCTTTTTTTCTGTAAAATCTTTTTTTAAATAAAAACACTTTGGCAGTGTATGTACTATGCTCTGGGGGGACTGGGAGAGTGCTAAAAATGGGTCTCCTGGTGACAGGTTCCCTTTAAGCTTAAAATATATATATTCTGCAGCACTTGTGCTCAGTCAGCTGTATCGGACCAACATACGGGTCCGTTTCCATGGGTTGAACATGTTCATCTGCAGCCAGCCCGAGTTGGTCATAAATAGTCTCACTTTGCAACTCCTTTAGCTGAACACTGCAAAATTCTGCCATTACTTTTTGCGCATACCCGGTCTTCCAGTAAAGGCACGTGCCATTTAATCATATTGGTTGTAAAAAAAAAAAGGCAAAAAGGTGAACAGGTCTACAAACCTGCCCCTATGTATAATGCATTAATGTGGTGTGGGATCTGCTCAGACCAGTTTGCAGCATTTTCTCACCATATACTAATGCAGTCAGTTATTACTAAGGATTTTACACAGGGCGGTGGAAATATTAGTATTTGAAGATGGTAACTATGAGTCAATGGAGCTTCAGCCCACACAAATATGAGCTCACCTCCTCACAGGCTCCAGCACACAGCAGATGACACAGTGTTATGTGACCATAGACACTGGGCAAAACACTCCAAGTGACCAGCGTAACTTTATGGAAAGTGCGGCTTAGTGCCTTGTATAACCAATCACATAATTACAAACTATTAAAGGGAATCTGTCAGCAGCTTCAACCACACAAAGCTGTAGGCAGTGTTAGGGCAGCTTCTCACTTGCCGAGTTCAGTCCATGAACCACAGACTGTGAAGGGTCCTTATTCGTGGATGGGAATCTGAGTGCTATATGGAGTTCCTGCTGCTCTTATATGCAGCAAAGACGACGCTGGAATCATTGCAGCAGGCAAACTTGGCAAGTGTAAAACTACCCTTGGGTAGTAGTACTGTGAAATATGTATTTATATTCCAGGATTGTAGCTGGATTCAGAGCACTTGTGTGTACTGCTGCACAGCCCCTTCTCTTTGATGTAGCGGCTTCTGTTTGCATTCTACAGCAGTCACTCAGGTGGGAGGGGCTGTGCAGCAGTACAGTGAAGAGATATCACACACCAATCCTGCAACATAAATGCATTTTTTACAGTCCTGCTGCTTCTGACACCACATACAATGGTATGTTTGTACAGATATTGAGCTACTGTTCTGTATGGTGAAAACTGCTGACAGGTATCCTTTAAACTTTCAGCTACTCAACACTGGAGGCCTTTATGATTTGGCAAGTCCTGTGTAGCGCTGCGTAATCTGTGTGCGCTATATAAATAAAGGAATTATTATTCATGTTATAGCACATTTTGGTGATCAACAGGGACACCAACGGGCAAAGTCCTATACACGTACTTTTAGGATAGAATAGGGGTGTAAGATATTGCTAAATGTTTGTGCTCTAGCATATCTACACCTGTGTGGTTATCAATTTAATTGACCCATACTGTCACTGAGGAGCTCAGTTAGGTATTTCCCAAAAATACAAATATTGGAGAAGGAGTCACAGGTATAGTTGGGGAAAATAAAATATAACTTTTAATGAATAAATGTTAGAAAAAAAAAACAAAAAAAACTCTCCAATGTGTGCATCAGTGTGTACAAAGACCAAAATAGTAGATTTTGTCACATCTGATAATAAAAGAGGACTATTGCGGCTCAGAGAGCGCACTCTGCATGAGAGGTTAGCAGGTGCATATTTTCTCAATGGCCAGTGAGCAGGTAGGTCTGTAGCGTATGCCTTAAGTCTCGTTGCCTTATGTTCCATTTGTACCCAATAAGGCAGTTAACAAGGATTATTCCCGCTCTTAGAACAGTCCTAGTGCTACAATAACGAATGTCCTAACTTCTCATCTCTCCACCTCTACGCGTTTCGCCCCTCATGGTGAGGCTCGTCAGGAGATGAGATTGCATAGAATGAATTCTTATGTTCTACATTCATTCAGGACACAAAGGTATTAAACAAAAGGAACGCCGGCGTCCTGATGGTGGGCGCCAGCGTGTGATAGTCGTAGCCGCTAACGTCACGTCACGTATCTACTATCTTGGTCTTTGTACACACTGATGCACACATTGGAGAGTTTTTTTTTTTTTAACATTTATTCATTAAAAATTGACCCATACTGTATGTTATGTGTTACAATTTGAGACCTTACATTTAAAAAAAACTAACACGGCATGCAGAACACTGTTACAATATAGACAATGTTGCGGTTTGCATTGCGTATGCTAACTATGTTAAGTTTATGGCTGCATTATAGAACACCCACAGTAATACAAGGGAATGTATTTTACCTCTGTATCAAAATCTATATTGGAAATCTGCCATCCAAATCAAGCCTGATAAATCACGAACACTTAATCATTGTGTCTGCCTGGATCTATTAGTAAGGTAATCTCCTTATATTTGTTATCCATGGTCTCCTTCTTTCTAAGATCAACTTACGATAATGAGCCAGAAGGGTACCACATATCCCCTCCTGTCCATGCTGCAACTTCACAGGCTATTACACTGTGCAAGGAGCACCCCCCTCCTACTGTGTGCTGAAACGTCCTATGCTGCAGTGAGATTACATCAGGCAAAGGGAAGAGAATGTCCTGAAGGAGGAGGGGGAAGTCAATGAAACGGCCTATGAAGCTGCAGCACGGAAGGGCCCAGGTAGCACTTCAGACTCAATAACATGATTTTAGAAGGAAGGAGATCATGGATAATAAATATAAGAGCATTACCGCAGTCACAGTGTGAGGATATATATATATATATATATATATATATATATATATATATATATATATTGCATAGAATGAATTCTTATGTTCTACATTCATTCAGGACACAAAGGTATTAAACAAAAGGAACGCCGGCGTCCTGATGGTGGGCGCCAGCGTGTGATAGTCGTAGCCGCTAACGTCACGTCACGTATCTACTATCTTGGTCTTTGTACACACTGATGCACACATTGGAGAGTTTTTTTTTTTTTAACATTTATTCATTAAAAATTGACCCATACTGTATGTTGTGTGTTACAATTTGAGACCCTACATTAAAAAAAAAAAACTAACACGGCATGCAGAACACTGTTACAATATAGACAATGTTGCGGTTTGCATTGCGTATGCTACCTATGTTAAGTTTATGGCTGCATTATAGAACACCCACAGTAATACAAGGGAATGTACTTTACCTCTGTATCAAAATCTATATTGGAAATCTGCCATCCAAATCAAGCCTGATAAATCACGAACACTTAATCATTGTGTCAGCCTGGATCTATTAGTAAGGTAATCTCCTTATATTTGTTATCCATGGTCTCCTTCTTTCTAAGATCAACTTACGATAATGAGCCAGAAGGGTACCACATATCCCCTCCCGTCCATGCTGCAACTTCACAGGCTATTACACTGTGCAAGGAGCACCCCCCTCCTACTGTGTGCTGAAACGTCCTATGCTGCAGTGAGATTACATCAGGCAAAGGGAAGAGAATGTCCTGAAGGAGGAGGGGGAAGTCAATGAAACGGCCTATGAAGCTGCAGCACGGAAGGGCCCAGGTAGCACTTCAGACTCAATAACATGATTTTAGAAGGAAGGAGATCATGGATAATAAATATAAGAGCATTACCGCAGTCACAGTGTGAGGATATATATATATATATATATATATATATATATATATATATATATATATATAAAACAATATAGGCTGATATGCTGTCTAGGGTATGTAGAAATAAGGGAAGCAAAAATGGCAACCTGATTATAAGATTTAGATGTTATTGTGTGTCCTTTTATGACCAGTTGTCCTTTGATATTGATGTTTAGACAGGACGATGTCCCAGGGCACGACCATTATAGGAAACTAAACCACACGTGTCGTGCAGGGGGTAAAGATAATCCTTCTCTCAGATGGCGCCAGATGTTTGCATCCCACGGACGCGATTATCTTGTAAGAGTACAGATGCTATTTGGTGAGAGCCTGACATCGTTCCTGACAGCAGCTATGTGTTTCCAGGGCGTGACGCTTCCAACTTGTCTGCTTGAAAGAGCTGTAGGTTCTCTTACTGCGATGTTAAAGAAAAAAATAGACTGCATCAGGAGTCTCGGGGGACCTTCTTTGTTGCCAGGATGGGTTTCCAGTAGACACAGCTGAGGTCTCCCAGTATGCAGCAGGGGTACACACGTCATGCACAGACATAACAATCACAAGAAGCAAACTTCCTCCATACCAGCAACCAAGCACACATACCTATAACCTACCTCTTACTTTATAAGTATATCAAACCATATGAAAGCCAAGGTTGTCTAGCACTCACCATTCAAAGACGTGTAACCAAGCAAAGACCACAGACACTGCAACCTACAGAGATTCAGCATTTTTCTATAGGATCTGTAATAGGACTATGCTGTCTAATTCTAACGTAGCTAACCCAAAGTCATTACATTACACGTGGACTAAAGAAGTTATACCGAACTTAAATTGTATAGCAGCCTTCTACTGCGTACAACGCTAGACGTGTCAGTTGGGGACACATTACAACTCCATACAACAGTGGTCTGTCCTTGAATCACTGACCGACTACGGTGTCGGTGTCAGCTGCAGCACCAAAGTGCAACCATTAACCCCTTATCCCCGTCTGCCACTTCAAATCCCAGGCCATTCCTTTTTTTTTCCCTTCGCTATAGCTAAATGGGGTCTCGTTTTATTGGTGGGGGTGGCGCTATTGTAGTTTTTAATAGCACAATTTTGGAATTCATATGCCCTACTAGTGAATTTTATTAACTCTTTCTGTGCAGAATATAAAATTTGTTTTAAAAGACGTAAATCTGCCGTAGTTTTTTTTTCAACATCACATTAATTGTTCCGTTGCGTCAATACGCATACAGTGATACCAAATATATAGGTGTTTTTTTTAATGACCTTCATTTGCATAATGAGATACTTTTGGGGGGTTGAAATAACTTTTTGCATCGCCACCTTCCAAGCGTCATAATGTTTGAAATTTTTTCGTCAACGTGGGATTATATTTTGCAAAAAGACCTGTAGATTTGATTTATACACATTTGGGGTTCATAAATACAAATAATCTAATTTTTTGTGTGATGGATCATTTAAAAATGGTCAATATTGGCACGATACAGCGGTCACAAAGGAGTTAAAGGAACTTTTTGCATAATATAATCACTAGGAGTCCCATTCTCAGCACTGTAGTCAGTCCGTGAAATCTGGCCACTGCAGGTCAGACCATGCTCGTCTGTTTTTGTCCTAACAAAAAATGCAGGTGTGATCTTCTTCCACTGCAACTATTCTTTAGGAAGTTCATGTTCATAGGTGGCTATATTTTAATTCCTACAAGCAGCTGTGTGCATTATTAGTTTGTATATCACTAGCAAACATTATTAGGACAACCCCTGCCTTCCAATTGCTCTATATGCCCCAGCACTGGATCATGAACTTTCTGGGAATAAGAGGGTAACAAAAGGCAAAATAACACATTTACAAATGCTCCATTATGTAAGTAATGTCTACTCCAAAACCCACATATTGAGTAATTAACAAGATATCATACAATATCGAGCAACAGAAAGGGTTAAGGGTAGCGATTCTGTCTGACAAGCAGAACATCTGAATAATAGAGGAATCATCCCAGCACCCTAGGAGAATACATGGACATAGCAGTGCAGCTACTATAGATCTCAATCAGTATGCCCTAAATAATCAGTATGCCCTAAATAATCAGTATGCCCTAAATAATCAGTATGCCCTAAATAATCAGTATGCCCTAAATAACAATGTGGGCACAAGGAGAATCCAGCAGGCCACACGTTTCAGCCAGTGCTTGTCTGGCTTTGTTGCCAGGCTCTTTGTTTGAGGTAGTAGCAGGGTGACGGTGCCCGATGCATCATGGCAGGGTGTGTCGTGAACAGCCCAGAATAAGGACCAGGCCACATCTCATAAACAGAAGAGAAGCTTTTCATATTCACCTTCCAAGAGAACAAGTGTTGCCATGCAGACATGAAAAGAGTTTAATAGCAGGACATGAAGGTAACACAGAAGCCTCTATGTGCAAGGTATATGTACATTATATCCACATTATACCCAGCCCTAACCAGAAGACTTTACTTACCTCATCTCATGATCACCCCCCTCTCCCCCTGCTACAAACTCCTTCGATCTACATCAATCCAGCAAAATTTGATCAACTTTCAATTTCCTTTTCTTGTTTCCCCTTATATTATAGGCTCTGTAGTAATGGGAAACCTGCCTGGACTCTTACTACATACACAATGAAGGATGAGGTCAGCTTGGGCTGGACTCTTCTATTCAGGGGATCCCCATGGTAGACGCCCGCCATACATCCTTGAGTATTATATATATTATCATTCCTGCATGTTACATAGTATCCCTATTATCCTCCTATGTTGTATTCCCAGCACATGCCGTATAATATTCCAGATCATTCCTGGGAGCTGCATGGAGAGAGGTGAGGAGAGCGATGGCCGGCAGCACCGTCTGGGCACACAAGAAATGACGAGCCTGGCACAGATGATAAAGAGATCAGTGACGCATCTCCGCTCCTCTCAGAGGGAAAGGACGAGGCAGAATGAACAGATCTGATAGACACGCCATGACACTGCCCTATACCATGGGATTGGGATTTGTGGTATAGCCACACACCAGGACAGGTGACTCTGTAGGTGTCTATAGAGAAATGACTCATCCTGCTGCTGATCCACCTGTTCTCATGAGTGATCATCACAAGCATCTCATCCCAGGGGTTGAGTGAGAAGAGACTGACAATCCCTGCAATGTACTCAGATCAAGGAGTGCTATGATCCGCAGCCTATGCTGCAGCTTCTCAGGGCATGCTGGGACTTGTAGTCTCACAATTCTTTACATGGGACACCACAACAACTCATGAGAAGCATAAAAGCAGCACAGATTATGATATGCAGTTTTTCTTTATATATCATTAAAATACCAAAAAGAAGCCCTGGACAGGGTGGACCAGATGCCAAGGCAACCATAGGACAACCAGTGACTAGGATTCAGCTGCTGGCAAACTATACACACTACATCAGCCTAATCTCAAAATTCAGGAATAGAATGGAAGAACTCCTGAAACACTCCAGAAACACAGCTATAGGGGACGGGCTGGAGGAGACAGTAACCGGCTATAACAATCTTTAAGATCCATTTCTGTTCCGACCTGAAAATTATGACAACGTCATCCCGTATTGGTGTGATCTATAATAACATAAATGATTAGGTGGAAGAACCGGTATGTAAGTCATTGGTGGTTGTCACACAATAGCTGCTCCTGACATGACAGACCAATATTATACTGTACCTTATAATTCCAGGTGTTGTAATACACTGCAAGGATATACACAGGGTACAGCTACTGCAAAACATATTCTGTGCTCATCATAGGACATCGGCTCCAGGAGTTTTGGGCTACATTTCAGCACCATATGCATTATGGATCTAGTATATGATCTTTAGTTGGACGCAGTCTGTCACACTTGGGGCTGCTTTCTGCTTTATATCAGTTTGTTGCTCAAAACCATGGGAGAGCCCCCCGGTACAAGGCCACTACAGAGATACTCCATCTATCTGAAATCTATACAGAATGAGGGAAAAGAACTCCCACTTTTCTTTCAGCTCATGACAGGAATTAGTTACATCAATTTCTGGTTAATTGCACCAACACAGGACAAATCCCTCCCCATTAGTGTCTTGGCAGTGCCCATCCTCACCAGGGGCTTCACTCAATAAGCAGCTCCTTTGGGGTCAAAGACCTTCAGAATCAAAGACCTTAATTGTTACATATTCACAAACATCCAATATGGCCACAAAGACCAAGAAACTAAAAAGGACCGTGTCCTGTAATGAAGAACCTAGGACAGCTCCCTATGACAACACACCCTATCACATTATCCAAATCTCCTTGTGACCATCCGAGAATCACAACACTACTCACTACTTATAAAAAGACACAGGCCACCATTGCCAGGACACCCACATACAAAAAAAAAAAAAAAAATTCTCCCATCATCTATCTACTAAATCCATTACACATCAGTAATACCAGCGAGGAGCAATACCACACCTGTATGACACAACACAGAATCTTATTATTACATATCCAGCAAGGTTTTACTCCATGACAATACAACCAACAAACCTCAGGGGACCCAATCGCTGAACCCCACCCATGTCAATACAAAGTATCCATGGCACATGTCCAATGGGACCGAATCCTTCATAAAGGAGTAACAACACGCAGCCTCTGACAATGCTACACACATTCGTACAGGATAGCTACATAGTCCACAATGATACACCCACCCATAGAAATACACAGTATGCTTTACTCTTCCACCCAAAATAATGGAAGTATACATTGCAGAGAGTATATAGAGAAGGCAGCCAATATCCTCCACACATTACAGAGCAGGAGGACAATGCAGCCTCCATCCCTCACATCATAGCAGGGATGTATGACCGAGAACAATACAATCCTCCGGTCACAGGATCAGCCCTCCCCAACCATCACACAACCTACCAAAGCCCACAACATGCCGGCTCCCCTATGGCAGGACACGTGTTCAATGACAATATCCCCTCCACAGACAAGTGATGCCACGCGTTACACTGATAGAAATGCAATAAATATCTACATAGAGAGTTATCACCCAATGTTTACAGCTGTCAGGAGCTTGTGAGCGATGGTAGTAGGGGCTCACAACCAGCTCTGAGAAGTGCAATGCATTTCCATCTGACGGAAATAATCACTTCCCACAGCTACAAGGATCATCTGCAGGAACTGAATTATCTATGAGCCATAGACATGCCTGGCACGATACAGCCTCCTCCATTACACTAGATCCCCTCCATATAGTTGCATCCACCATACAATACGCTAGATCCCTCCATATAGTTGTAGCCTCCATCCTTTACACTAGAGTAAGACTATTCTTAGACACCAGGGATGTAGTCATCCCCATTTTGTTATGATGGGTGAGAGCACTTGATGATGAAGGCCCCTTACACACAAGCGCATGTGATGAGTCCAACTCGCATCATACTCGTAGCGCCATTCGACCCGATTGCTGACAACCAGAACTGACATGCCAGTAAGACTATTCTTAGACACCAGGGATGTAGTCATCCCCATTTTGTTATGATGGGTGAGAGCACTCGATGATGAAGGCCCTTTACACACAAGCGCATGTGATGAGTCCAACTGGCATCATACTCGTAGCGCCATTCGACCCGATTGCTGACAACCAGAACTGACATGCCAGAAATTAACATGAGTTCATTCCCAGTTGCTCAGCGTTCAGGACAGGCGTTCCAGTCATTACAGGCTGCGGGTGTGATGCAAGATGGATGTATCTTCACTCACTTATGTGTAAGGGGCCTTCAAGGAAATCTTCCACTTAGAACAGCACATTGTAAACCAAGCACACTCACATTAAGCTGAGTGCACGGTGATGCAGGGACTTCTCTTCTTCATCATCCATAAAATGATGTCAATTCTGAAGAAATCAATGTTTCAATTTATGTAAATTAGCGCCAGGTGCTTCTGTGCACGTCACACAGGGCACCCGCTGCTCTTCTTTTAATAATTTATGCATGCCCCCTGCTACTTATATAACCCGATTTTTCCTCCATCGGATTCCGAAGCCATGTGTGTTCCCGATAGTCGGGTGATGTCTTGAGAGCCTTGAGCTGGACTTCACATCAAGGACTGACTTCTTGTTAACAGAGGGAGGAGGCAGGCATGGTTATGGTGGCAGACAATCTCAAATGTCTGTGGGCAATTATTTCTGCAGCCTCAGAGGCATCCATGCATGCTGCCCCTGCTGTTTCCTGTCCATTTCCGTGGTGTTTCCATCCTTTTCTGAGGTTCCCAGGTGTTTGGCCAAGCTTCCCTGTGCAGAGCCTTGGTCCCCTTGAAAAATGCTCGAGTCTCCCATTGACTTCAATGGGGTTCGTTATTCGAGACGAGCACTCGAGCATCGGGAAAAGTTCGTCTCGAATAACGAGTACCCGAGCATTTTAGTGTTCGCTCATCTCTAGAAGAGGGTCATGTAAAACATCTAACTTATTGAAAATTTAACAAGAGAGATAATGGTGTGCTTGGTTTTACACTCACCGGCCACTTTATTAGGTACACCATGCTAGTAACAGGTTGGACCCCCTTTTGCCTTCAGAACTGCCTCAATTCTTCGTGGCATAGATTCAACAAGGTGCTGGAAGCATTCCTCAGAGATTTTGGTCCATATTGACATGATGGCATCACACAGTTGCCGCAGATTTGTCAGCTGCACATCCATGATGTGAATCTCCCGTTCCACCACATCCCAAAGATGCTCTATTCGATTGAGATCTGGTGACTGTGGAGGCCATTTAAGTACAGTGAACTCATTGTCTTGTTCAAGAAACCAGTCTGAGATGATTCCAGATTTATGACATGGTGCATTATCCTGCTGAAAGTAGCCATCAGATGTTGGGTACATTTTGGTCATAAAGGGATGGACATGGTCAGCAACAATACTCAGGTAGGCTGTGGCGTTGCAACGATGCTCAATTGGTACCAAGGGGCCCAAAGAGTGCCAAAAAAAAAATTCCCCACACCATGACACCACCACCACCACCAGCCTGAACCGTTGATACAAGGCAGGATGGATCCATGCTTTCATGTTGTTGACACCAATTCTGACCCTTCCATCCGAATGTCGCAGCAGAAATCGAGACTCATCAGACCAAGCAACGTTTTTCCAATCTTCTACTGTCCAATTTCGATGAGCTTGTGCAAATTGTAGCCTCAGTTTCCTGTTCTTAGCTGAAAGGAGTGGCACCCGC
Source organism: Engystomops pustulosus (assembly GCA_019512145.1). Lineage (NCBI taxonomy): Eukaryota > Metazoa > Chordata > Amphibia > Anura > Leptodactylidae > Engystomops > Engystomops pustulosus. The sequence continues at coordinate 42,488,752 of CM033647.1, forward strand.
TGTGGTCTTCTGCTGCTGTAGCCCATCTGCCTCAAAGTTCGACGTACTGTGCCTTCAGAGATGCTCTTCTGCCTACCTTGGTTGTAACGGGTGGCGATTTGAGTCACTGTTGCCTTTCTATCAGCTCGAACCAGTCTGCCCATTCTCCTCTGACCTCTGGCAACAACAAGGCATTTCCGCCCACAGAACTGCCGCTCACTGGACCATTCTCTGTAAACCCTAGAGATGGTTGTGCAGGAAAATCCCAGTAGATCGGCAGTTTCTGAAATACTCAGACCAGCCCTTCTGGCACCAACAACCATGTCACGTTCAAAGTCACTCAAATCACCTTTCTTCCCCATACTGATGCTCGGTTTGACGAGTGTTAACGAGCAGTTGGACAGGTGTACCTAATAAAGTGGCCGGATCTAGTTCTGACTGCCCTAGGTGGAGCGGGAAGGAATTTTCCCCCTTATTTAAGGGTTTTTCGCCTTCCCCTGAATCAACAAAAGTCAGGGATTTAAAATATCCTTGACTTTTATTTAGAAATTATCAAATCAATCGCCCCCTCTCAATAAATTGCTATTTCAATAAAATTCTCTATTTTACCTATATCTTGTTGTACTTTCATTTAGTTTCTGTGTATTTTGTTTCCCACTGTTTGAATAATATTAAGAATATTGATAACATAATATGATAGATTATATCCAATAGTCATCGGGTTTAGCATGGAAAACTAAGGTTATCACTAGACACATTCACACATTTACAAAAACAACGTTAGAGTCTGTGGCCAGGCCTTGGCCCGATCCCATATGAGCTCACGCACATGTGATCAGGACAAGGCCCGCCCCATACACTAGCGCTACATTTGTAAGCGCAACTCTAGCGCTATGTGTGAACACTACCTTAAAAGGTTTTATCTGCTAATGAATGATTTCTGTGAAGAGTAAAAAGACATTATGATAATCTAAGAATATCAATATTGTCACCTGTACAGAATTATTTATCATGTAAAAAAAACTAAAGGAAACATAGAAAAGAAAATGAATATCTGTGGGTAGGTTCTTTTTATGATGGTTCCATTTCATTAAAGGTTGAACATGTTTCACTTGATGTGAACAGTGTCGTGTTAATTTGCCGCTTGGTCTGCATATATCATATGGTTAGTGCTTTATAGAAGACTTATTATAGGAGTATAGGTTTTAAAATAAAATATCTATATTTTCAGATATTTAGCATATTTTAACGTCATGTGAACAAATTTCAATATTGGACATTGAAATATAATACATATCTGAATAAGACACCTTTATATATTTTATTTTTAAACCTATACTCCTATAATAAGTCTTCTTTTAAGCAATAACCATATGATATATGCAGACCAAGCGGCAACTTAACAGGACATTGTTCACATTACGTGAAATTCTTGGTGATATTAGGAAAACTGTATTTTATGTATTATACAGTTTGTTGTCAGAGATTACTATTTTAAGTGCGTTCCCAGCACCATATTATCAGAGTGTCTATGTATATCTGCTAATAATTGAGTTTACATGCTTATATGTGATAAGTACGTTACTTATTGAATAGTGAAGACTACGTTTATAAGAAGTGCCGTGAATATCAATTGTATCACTTGGCTCTGACACAACGGAAGGTTCTTGCACACCACTGTTGCGATGCCCCACTAGATATCATATTATCAAAAATTTTGTCGTAGAGAAACCTTTTGCCACAAGCCGGCAAGCTTACATCGAGCTTGTTACGGTTCGCACACGGCAGAACTTGATCTGTGGCATTCCAGTTCCTCCAGGACCATGGCTAGTGGCATCGCCCATCGGTAAGAGAAACTTCATTTATGTGATTTTGGGACACCATTGATATCCGTGGCTGTGTCAGTTTTTGCATATTATGTCGGTACCATATGCATCCATGGACACTAGTGGTGCAGTTTCAGAGACATCAAACCAGCCAACATCATGCTGGATGAAGATGGTCATATTCGGATTATAGACCTGGGGCTGGCGCAGGACGGTCTGACCGCTTCCACGGGATTTGGCTTCAAATTACTGCGTGCACAATACTAGGAGTGTGAAAGTGGCTTTATAGAGACTAATCTCATGTCTTCTGCTTTCCCATTACATGTCTTCCTTAATAATAGACAATGATATTCCTTATTTTATTCCTTTAGGACCCAGCACCTCTGTATAACATCTGGATCTACTGCCACAAATACCATCGGTGCTTTGTGGTCCATGAGGTTGCTGGGCAAGGGCAGTTCGGCAGGGTTAAGATTTACCACACTTTAATTCATCCTCATTAGATATATAACACCCCGGGTCTATCTGCACATAATTAGGCTTTTTGCACATGATGCAGTTTGTGTATATGGGCCCGAGTCGGCCCGGGCCCCACAACGGCACACCTCACTGATAATGGAAGTCCTTGCAGTACATAAACATATGATGTGAGGACTTCTTATGTGCCAGCCGGACTGACAGCGCTGGCATTGTGTAACAGTTAATATCTTGTATTTCTTCTCTTCAGGTGATGCTGGCATCAGTTCCCCGCCAAAACATCTATAAGGCCATTAAGATCATCAACATTGGGAACAATGCGGAAGCCCTAGAGCGAGAGAGGGCGGATACTCCTGCTGATAGAGACGTCATTCGTGTCTCACTCAGGCCTCACTGAAGTCTAAGCGCCCTATGTATTTCCATCCTGGGAGTATCTGTCCGGGGGCAGCCTCGAGTCTCTGATTATTCAGAGCGGCAAGCTTAACATCGAGCTGTTACGGTTCTACACGGCAGAATTGATCTGTGGCACCAGTTCCTCCATGGCCATGGCATCGCCCATCGGTTAAGAGAAACTTCATTTATGTGTTTTGGGAGCCATGATATTCATGGGCTGTGTCGTTTTTGCAGATTATGTCGTACATATAGCATCCATGGACACTAGTGGTTGCAGTTTCTAACCAAATATTTTCTTTTTCTTTATGACAACATTATAACAAGTATTAATGTTCTTTTTTCATTGCAGAGACATCCAAACAGCCAACATTAATGCTGGAGAAGATGAGTCAGATTCGGACGGATTATAGACCTGGGGCTGGCGCAGGACGGTCTGACCGCTTCCACTAAGATCTGCGGACAGACTGGAACATACCGCCGTATATACAGGATAAGGGGTAGTAGTACTGATCTGTATCCATATACACTCACCGGCCACTTTATTAGGTACACCATGCTAGTAACGGGTTGGACCCCCTTTGCCTTCAGAACTGCCTCAATTCTTCGTGGCATAGATTCAACAAGGTGCTGGAAGCATTCCTTAGAGATTTTGGTCCATATTGACATGATGGCATCACACAGTTGCCGCAGATTTGTCGGCTGCACATCCATGATGCGAATCTCCCGTTCCACCACATCCCAAAGATGCTCTATTGGATTGAGATCTGGTGACTGTGGAGGCCATTTGAGTACAGTGAACTCATTGTCATGTTCAAGAAACCAGTCTGAGATGATTCCAGCTTTATGACATGGCGCATTATCCTGCTGAAAGTAGCCATCAGATGTTGGGTACATTGTGGTCATAAAGGGATGGACATGGTCAGCAACAATACTCAGGTAGGCTGTGGCATTGCAACGATGCTCAATTGGTACCAAGGGGCCCAAAGAGTGCCAAGAAAATATTCCCCACACCATGACACCACCACCACCAGCCTGAACCGTTGATACAAGGCAGGATGGATCCATGCTTTCATGTTGTTGACGCCAAATTCTGACCCTACCATCCGAATGTCGCAGCAGAAATCGAGACTCATCAGACCAGGCAACGTTTTTTCCAATCTTCGATGAGCTTGTGCAAATTGTAGCCTCAGTTTCCTGTTCTTAGCTGAAAGGAGTGGCACCCGGTGTGGTCTTCTGCTGCTGTAGCCCATTTGCCTCAAAGTTCGACGTACTGTGCGTTCAGAGATGCTCTTCTGCCTACCTTGGTTGTAACGGGTGGCGATTTGAGTCACTGTTGCCTTTCTATCAGCTCGAACCAGTCTGCCCATTCTCCTCTGACCTCTGGTATCAACAAGGCATTTCCGCCCACAGAACTGCCGCTCACTGGATGTTTTTTCTTTTTCGGACCATTCACAGTAAACCCTAGAGATGGTTGTGCGTGAAAATCCCAGTAGATCAGCAGTTTCTGAAATACTCAGACCAGCCCTTCAGGCACCAACAACCATGCCACGTTCAAAGGCCTCAAATCCCCTTTCTTCCTCATACTGATGCTCGGTTTGAACTGCAGGAGATTTTCTTGACCATGTCTACATGCCTAAATGCACTGAGAGACCGCCATGTGATTGGCTGATTAGAAATTAAGTGTTAACGAGCAGTTGGACAGGTGTACCTAATAAAGTGGCCGGTGAGTGTATATAAAAAGGGGTAGTAGTACTGATCTGTACCCGTATATACAGGATAGGAGTAGTAGTACTAAGCTGTTCCCATAAATACCGGATAAGGGTAGTAGTACTAAGCTGAGAATATATATATACAGGATAAGGGTAGTAGTACTAAGCTGAGAATATATATATACAGGATAAAAGTAGTAGTACTGATTGGCGCCTATATATACAGGATAGGGGTAGTAGTACTGATCTGTATCCATATATACAGGATAGGGGTAGTAGTACTGATCTGTACCCATATATACAGGATAGGGGTAGTAGTACTGATCTGCGTCCATATATACAGGATAGGGATAGCAGTTGGACATGTGTACCTAATAAAGTGGCCGGTGAGTGTATATGAAACTTATCCACAGGCTATAGAACTATACCATGTCAATCATTGCTTTGGATTCTGGGTGGCAAGTCTTCATTTGAAATTTTCCACACCCCTGCTGCAACTAAAACGCAGATGATGTCTAGTGTCACACACCTGTAGTTCGTCTGTGAATCACAATACATGACCTGCCTCGATTTTACAAGAGGACTCTGAGCATCACAGTGATACATGATGCACAAAGTCCTTGCTTCCCCACAGTACAGTAGCATCATGCTGTTTTTTGTGGGGAAGCAGGGACTCCTTATATCATATAGCATCATGCAGTATAAACTTTACCACTGTGGAGCTGGGCGCAGAGAGAGCTCTGGTCATCTCCCTCCTCTTCTTGCTGGTGTCAGTCATAATATGCCACAATATGAGAGAGAGGTGGAGAGGGGCCACAAAATGAGGGAGAGGGGGAACAATATGAGGGAGAGGAGGAGAGGGGCCAAGATATGAGGTGGAAAACTAGATGGGCCGCAATATGAGGAGGATGTGGAGAGGTGTGTGTGAATTTGTCACAACACATCTTCTGTCCCTCTTTTGATGCCACCGAAGTAGGGAGGTATTAAATCATACTTGCTAACTCTCCTAGGATGTCTCCCAAACTAACTTCCTTGTGTTCCAAAGGAGGGCTTAAATAGGTCCAACTGAATTCTACAATGCCCGCTGTGCCCTGGGTCATGTTATGTGTCATGCGGTGTTATTTTCCAGTCACAACGGAAATAAGAGGCATGACTGGCACTGTAAACAAATGTACCTACTCTATCCAGTACGTATGTTTTTTTTTGTCTTACACCAGCCTCCTGGGGCGTTTCCCTATTCATGAATATATTTAAAGTAAAATAAAATTTTATTAGAGAGTTTATTCATATTTTATACACCATGTATATGGCTATATGATAGATCAGTACAATATGGATCCATAATATGATCTAGACCAACATAATACTACAAGCTACATTATACCTTTTTATAGGTATAGAGAGATCTCCCTGCCTGGCAGACGCTGCAAGGGCCATGCTATATGTAACAGCCAGACTCCTGCTGTGGAACGCTCTGGAACACTGGCAGTGCCAATGCGATCAGCAGGACCAAATAGAATGTCCAAATGCAGCAACGACCCGCTAATTAGGACAATCTATTTCGTCCTACATTGTTTACCAGTTAAAGGGGTCGTCTATGATACTGTATTAATTGCCTATCCATTGATAAATATCCAGTACACTACCTGATAAAAACATAGCTGCCACCACTAAGGGGAGCTGTGTGCATCAGAATTAATACAACTGCCAATAAACTCTTAAGCCCCTTCTACACTGGCGTTTTTCACACGCGAGTTCTGCGCGTGCATTTGACGCACAGAACTCGCATTGCACTCTGTCCCATTGTATTCAATGGGTCTTTCTCCATTAGCGTTGTTTTTAACGCGCGTGCTTGCGTTCGTTTACACGCGCGTCAAAATCGCAGCATGCTCTATTTTTGCGGGTCACACGCGTTTTTCACGCCCCATTCAAGTCTATGGAGATGCATCAAGAACGCATTGCACTCGCAATCATTGCAAGTGCAATGCGAGTGTAACGCTAATTAGGACAATCTATTTCGTCCTACATTGTTTACCAGTTAAATGGGTCTATGATACTGTATTAATTGCCTATCCATTGATAAATATCCAGTACACTACCTGATAAAACTAGCTGCCACCACTAAGGGGAGCTGAGTGCATCAGAATTAATACAACTGCCAATAAACTCTTACACTTGAATCTACTAAAGATCTACGCCGCTCCTGATGGCTTCTAAAGTAAAATGGCTTTTTTTTTATCAGAAAGCAATGAGAAAGAAGTTCAGTGCTTGGATCCCCTCCCTACAGCGGCTTCATATCAGCTGTGTATCCCTCCATGATAGCTAGTGTGAGCTCTAAAATCATTTCAGATCTCTCACAGATTTATTTACCCCCAGAAAGGTGATCATGTCACCAATGTTTCTTGGAGAAATGGGGCAGAGACTCAATGTAGACCATGGAGTAAACGGAACAAGTTTAATGGAAAGCCCCAGACACTATGAAGACCAGGGAATTACATGTTAATGTTACTTTGGACAAAACATCCCCCCATGGATCATTCCATTCCAAGATGAAGATGACAAGAAGAGAGAAGAAGAGGAGAAGATGAAAGGAGGAGAGAAGAGGAAGAGGGAAGATCACAGCCAAGCGGAAGACCGCCCAAAAGAGAAGAGGAAGCCGGAACCCAATGCCAGAGAGGTCAGAGGATGAAGGGCAAGAAAGGAGAGGACATCTATTTATTTGGGGCTGGTAGATGAATGTACAATATGGTCGTTATTCCAAATGTATTATTGATTTGTAAATGTTCCAGGTAAACAGTCCAAATGTACAGGGGAGAGGGGCGCGTTGTCCCCTGGGTGGATCTTGCCATGGGCACAAGATCATCTTTGTACATTCAGCTTGTTGTGATTTGTGTATAATTATATACACCAAAATGTTCCAATTCATTTAAATGCCTACAGCACCAGTAGGGGGCGCGCAGTGTATAGGAATTAATTAACTGTCTTTAGACTTCCGATTGGCAGATGACACTGAGCTCCCCTAGGGGCAGCTTGAAAGAACGTAGGTTATTCATGTCATGATGAAACAGAAAGGTCCTATCCACAGCTGGGGGGTTTGTCACATCAGAATAGTTACAACACTAGGCATAAAGTAAAAGGTGTGAGGGTGGTGTATAGTGTTAAATAGTAGGGGATTACCTACAGGCTAGTGGATCTGTATGCTACATGCTAACCTGGCAACTATACACCTTAATAGACTATCTGAAGCAGTTATAACAGTGGTGGCGAACCTGTGCACTCAAGATCCGTCTCTGTGGGCACCCAGGCCCATCACCCCAGCCAGAGCTTGAAAGCGAGAACAGAGGCTTAAGGCGAGTAACACAGAAGGTGTAGACAGACGCACTGGATTATCACAGGAAGAATCTGATCTTGCCCCATGGACTCTTCCATGGTAGTCAGGGGACAACTGGAGTTGGCACGCTACAAGATAATCCACAAAAATGTGTCCTAATGGAACCCTAGGAAAGAGAAGAAGTAGAAAGTAACAAGTAAAATGGAAAGATCTTGTATCTCTCAGTTGTGATGATGCGTGGATTTGGCGAAGAAATAACTGCCGTGCACAATCTAGGAGTGTGAAAAGTGGCTTTATCGAACTCATATCATGTCTTGCTTTTCCACAGTTAATGTCTACTATATAGAATAATATGATATCATTATTTTATTCCTTTAGGACACAGCAACCTCTGTAAAACATCTGGATCTATGACACAAAAATACCATCGGTGCGCGTTGTGGTCATGAGGTGCTGGCAAGGGCCAAGTTCGGCAAGGGTAAAGAGTTGAACACACTTTATAATTCATCCTCATTAGATATATAAACACCCCAGGGTCTATCTGCACATTAATTAGGCTTTTTGCACATGATTGCAGTTTGTGTATATGGGCTAACAGGTCGGCCCGGCCCCAACAGACGGCAGCACCTCACTGAAATGGAACAAGTCCTTGCAGTACATAAAACATATGATCTGGCCCCCTCCTTTCCCGGGGCCTGTGAGGATTCTTATCTGCCAGCCCGGACCTGACAAGCGCTGGCCAGTGTAACAGTTAATATCTTGTATTTTTCTCTTCAGGTGATGCTGGCATGCAGCTGCCCGGGCCAAAACATCTATAAGGCCATAGATCATCAACATTGGGAGCAATGCGGAAGCCCTAGAGCGAGGAGAGGCCGATACTCACTGGCTGATAGAGACTGGCAATTCGTGTCTCACCACCCAGGCCTTACTGAAGTCTAAGCGCCCCCATATGTATTTCATCCTGGAGTATCTGTCCGGGGGGCAGCCTCGAGTCTCTGATTATTCAGAGCGGCAAGCGTTAACACTCGAGCTTGTACGGGTCGACACGGAGAATTGATCTGTGGCATCCAGTTCCTACCATGGCCATGGGAATCGCCCATCGGTAAGAGAAACTTAATTTCATGTGATTTTGGGGATGCCATTGATATTATGGGCTCGGTGCCCCGTTTTTTGTCAGATTATGTCGGTACAATATGCATTCCATGGGACACTAGTGGTTGCAGTTTCTAAACCAAATATTTGATTCCAAATGAAATGATTTCTTCTATGACCAAACTATTATAAACAAGTATTAATGTTCTTTATTCCATTCGACCAGACGACATAAACCAGCCAAACAAATCCCAGCCTGGCCTATGAAGATTGGTCATATTCGGATTATAGACCTGGGGCTGTGGCCGCAGGAGCGGTATGACCGCTTCCACTAAGATCTGCTGGACAGCTGAACATACCGCACCCTGGACCAGAGGATTGCAACTGGAGATAAACCTTACACTGTAGCAGCTGGACTGGTGGGGTCTTGGGATGGTTGTTTTCCACAAAAATGTCATCTGAAAATCCCCCCTTGTATGACCTCAACCAGATGCAAAAGGTCTTTCTCTCGATCCACAGAAAGAAGCCAAAAGATCATCATGGCTGACGAACGACCTTGAAAACATCTTATACTGAACCTGGCTACAGAAGGATCCAGAGATGCGCTTGGGTGTGTCTCGGTAACATCAGAGACCACCCATTTTTCCGAACCAGATCTGATGCGGAGGAAATGAGGATGAGGGAGAGCACAGCAAACCGTCCATACATTGTTCCTGGGACAAGAAACCATCTGCGTTAGGGCCGGGGGGTAAACCCTGAGCCCTCCTTCCAGAAACTCGTGCCTCCTCGCCCATGCTTGTAGGACCTGACCCTGGCTGCCCTGGGACATCGCCTCTCTGCGCTTTACTGCAGTTTGTCATCATATTGAATGCCCCAGTCTCTTCTGGCTCTGATTCTTCTGAGAAATCTGGCCCGACCCAGACGACCCTTCAAGCCTGCGTTTTGTTGTGGCTCCAAAGACACCACTGAGGACACATTTCCATCTTTATGGTGAGTATCGGGTGAGTATGGGCGATTGATCAGGGAATATTTCCCGCCATATTTGGCACCAGGAAGGGAATTGTTTTCCCCTTAAAATCGGACAAAATGGTCTTAAAGGGTTTTTTTTTTTTTGTTCTTCATTCCTCTGGATCACCCACAAAAATGCCCAAACCAAATTAATATGCCCCCTTTCAAACTTTTTTAAATACAATTTAGCCCACTTTCCAGAAACAAATTATTGTAAGTAGTATATGATTCCTGGACTAGTACTGAATGCCATGCATGGGGTCGGGAAGGAATTTTGCCTCAAGTAAAGTCTAAATGCTCAATGACGGTTTTTTCGCCTTCCCCATAGGAGTTAATGAAGAGTTATCCAGGGATCTAGTCGACTGCCCCTAGGGGGCTCGGGCAAGGAAGGAATTTCCCCTTATTTAAGGGTTTTTCACCTATCCCCTGAATCAACAAACGTCAGGGATTTAAGAATATATCCTTGAATTTATTTAGAAATTATCAAATCAATCGCCCACGCCTCATCATAAAATTTGACCATTATTTCAATAAAATCTCTATTTCACCCTTATATATTGTTTGTACTTTCATTAGTTCTGTGTATTGCGTGTTTACCCACTCGGACATTAAATTAGAGTAATAGTGTGATAACATAATATATGTTATAGATTATATCCAATAGTCATCGGTATTTAGCTAATGCGAAAACTAAGGTTATGCATAGAACAAAACGTTTTAGCAGCTGATGAAGGATCAGAAAATTATCATACCTGAGAATAGCAAATGTTTGTGGCACCTGTAACAGAATAATGTGTCATGTAAAAATGGAAAAAACTGAAAAAAAAGTTGGGGGCAGATTCCTTATAGTATAGAAAGCATCAAGTGTTAGTTCAAGCCATTATGTAATGATTCACCAAAGCAATAGTCTTTAATATGTTGCAGAGTGTTTATTATTACAATGCCAGCCTCAGATGACTTCCATCATTGGATTAAAAAAAAACTTCAAGATCCTGATGTTACCAAAACAAGCGATGCTCTGCCAGACCCTTCTAGCAGAAGTTTTTAAACTCCACAACAGCAAAAAAAAAGTACTCGACCAGAGACTTCCAACTGGCTGAACCCTATCTCCGACATTGCCACCAGAGAAAGAGAAATAGGTGGTTTTGGACCATTTTCAGTTTATGTGTAGGGCACGTTGTTGACTATACATTCCAGAAAATGTGGTAGATTATTCAGAGGGCTGATGCTTGGTGTTAAATCTGGTTTTAAGAACAAACTTGGTTTCACTTGCCACTATTTATTGGCTTGGTGTGCAAAGAAAACACAGAATTCTATTTTATAAGTATTTTTGCTTTATGGAATGCGACCACAAGTATATTGCATGCTTAAGCAGACCTGGAGAGAACAAATGTTGGCTGTAGTGGGGGACCCTTGACATATTCTAACAAAAGGGTGCAGTCAAATGTTATTTTAAAGGCAGGCAACTGAAGAGAGGATTTGCTGAATTAACTCGGAACGCCCGATTACTTTAGACGTCAACGGCGCAGGTTCGAATCTGAGTGCCGTCTTTAGAGCAGGACACACTCTCCGGGGGGTCAGAGGGGGGGCCCCGGAGACCCTCGGGAGAGGGAGAGTTCGGTTGTTACCGGCTTCTCCCTCGCGGACTCTCCTAGCATCACGCTAGGAGCCAAGCCTTTATTTAGACCCAGTCAGCTCTGATCAGAATCCCCATGACCTTTTATCGTGCCCTGTTCCAGTGGCCAATTCTCTAAACAGGCACAAACAAAATTAAAAGTAAAACCGACGGTGACCTGCGTGGGGGGCGCCAGTAAGAAAAGTAAAACACACCGCAAATTTTTGTAACCTGTTCCCGCTCCACTTTCGATATATCGTGACGTCACATAAACAGTTCTGCTGTGTTTGTAAACAAAACACAAAAGTGAACAGCTCGTGTCATTAGCCAAGTGGTCTTCCGCGTTTCTTGAAAAAATGCAAAGTGTTGACGTGCACCCTAGGCCGGTGCCAAACGGCGCCGCGTTGGCACTGCGTTTGAAAGGCGGACCAATCTAAAAAGTAAGCAGCTCCTAGGGCTAGGCTACAAACCGGTGCCAGCGGTTAAACTGCTAGCGTTATCAGAAACCTCCGACAAGGCTAGCAAGACACTAACGCGATTCTGACACTAGAAACGCAAGACCGCTCGCCAAAGCTGGTCACGGGAGTATATGTGGGGCGGTGTGGTTTGACTGCGCATTGGAAACGTGATGGCGTTTCTAGGGTAAAGCGCAGAGTGTTTGTTAGCGTTCTGTTTGAAAGGGGCTGCCAGAAGGACAAATGACCTGGCCCAGTCCTTGGGCAGAAGCCAATAGTTTGGACAGTGTGTAAGTACAATGGGGGACATGTACGTGTTCCACCAATTTTGTGGCGTCTCACGCATGTCTGATCCAGGACCATTTATACCTGGGAGGACGCACAGAAGAAGAAAAAGTGATTTCCGCCTGCTTCCGACTCTGCTCCGAAAAGGGTCGTCGCTGTTGGCCCCCAGAGCGGAAAAACTCAGGACACAATTACTGTCTGTAGCCAATCCACAAAAACTGGCGGAGGAAAGTACACCAAAAGAAATCTGGACTAGCGGGGAGTGGGATCAAAAAAACTTAAAGTAGTTGAGGGCCCCACCAAATTCCCAGTATTTACATAAACTAGGGCTCCCCTGCAAACAATTAAAAAGAATAAAAATCACTCATTCAATGCTATATATAATACTTCAATTTAGTTTATTTTATTTTTTTGTGTATTTTAATTTACATACTGGAGATTCTATTAAAACGTATCTTATATAACGCACCCCCTACCCCATCCATTTTTATCCATATTGCTCAAGTAACAGGAGTTAGGTACAGATAACGTTCTTAGGTTTTCATACTTGAAGCAGTTGAATAATCTTGTCACGGGCACCGCCACGATCATGACTGTGGATTCGCCGGGTGCACCGTGCTGCCCGTCCTGGCCCACTCCTGTCGCGTGGACGTTACCTCTCCACATCTACCCAGAACAGGCCCCGTGGTGGCCTCCGCTCCCTAGGGCGAATGTGCGGCCAGTACTCAAGACTTTAAAGGCGCCAGCGCCACAGGTGATTGGCGGTTGGCCACTTCCGGGAATGCATTTACTCCGGCAACTTCCCCTAATTCCCCAGGATCTCACGTATTCGCTGGTTAAGAGAAAAAAAGCCTCCGTGTTTCCTGTGTCTGAGTGTCAGGAATGTTCCTCCGTGGTCTGTGTTACAGCCGTTCCTGTGTTTCTCCAGTCCTGTGTTCTCCAGCGTTCCCTGTGTTCCTCCGTGTGTTTCTGTGTCTGCAGTGTTACCCAGTGTTCCTCGGGTTCATGAGTCTTCAGCCGTTACCAGTGTTGCTTCAGTGGTCCTTGTCTTTAGCCGTAATGTGTCTCCAAGGTGTATCCTGTGTTCCTGCTTCCGTGTGTGCACAACTCCGGTTTCCTGACGTAATCCTACTGTCTCCTGCATCGCTACCTTGTATCTCCACCGTGGAAACGCCCTGGGGGTACCCCGCCGCAGCAAGGACCATCTCGCTTGCGGCACGGCTCTGGTGAAGACAAGGGTGCCACTTAGACTCACAGTCCAGTTCAGCTAGTACCATCTCCCGAAGTGGTCCAGAGGGTCCATGAGACACTCAATCCCCTGACTGTTGGAATTTGTCATGAAAACAGAACTGAGTATATTAATCATTTTAACATTTTTGCACCAGAGTGACAATTGGGATTCTCCAAAATGTATGCTTCATGGGCACACAGTATTATTAATAAAACTTCAGTAGCAGACACCTCACAGCCCCATTGTCCTTAAACAATGCCCAGAGAATCGATGCATTGATTTGTTAATACCGCATTTATTTGTATAGAAAAAGAAGGCACAATTTGAAAACGCTGAACCAAGATATACTAACTAACACGTTGGAACATGTTGGCGGCCATTCACACGGACAGGTATTTCTACAGTCCGTATCTACAGGATGGAGTTCTGTATAAATACGTGACGTTGCATCCGTATGCAGCACGGATATAACCCGATTTATACCATGCCCATAGACTTTTAGGGCATACAGAACTGAAATACGGGAGAAAATAGGACTGCTCTATATTTTTATACGGCCAGTATACGGTCCGTACACCCAGTGTCAAAAACGGCAATATAAAGGTGGACTGTATTGCTCCCATTGAAAGAATTGTGGCCGTATGTAACCCGTAAAAAACGGACGTATACGGACGTTTCTTAGAGTCCGTAGTGAAGTAGCCTTAGTTAGTAAATTGGGTGGTAACATGTCGCAAAAAGTCGATAATTAAGTATTGAAAATGGTTAAAATTTTTCAAAAGTTATGAAAAATCTTATTTTTTTTAACAAATTAAATACACAAAAAAACATATCAGGCCAAACATGTTTCATTTACACTGAGTTCAACATGTCATAGAAAACAATCAACTATGGTAAGTAAAGAGTTCAAAAGCCCAGCCATATAAGTGAAAAGCTCATGTTACAAAACAAATGATAGCTGAGCCTAAAGGGAACCCCGTCATCAATTCGCACACATACAGCAGTTAAAGTGTTCTTAAATTAAAAGACAAGTATTAAAGGACCTTTTCACTTTTATCTTAAATTACATGGAAATGCAGAGGAGACCTATCACCTCACCCAGTGGTCTCTCACGCGACTCCGTATGTACGTATCAGGTTGTAGGTTGTCATTGTTTTCAGGCCTTAGCCCTCTTAACAATACCAAACTGTATCCAAATGCATGTATCTGACCACAGTAAAGTCACAGTTGTCTTCCGGACTTATATTATCCTATACAATCATCCATGAGATGCTCGGGAGATAATTGGCACTAGAATTTCCAGAAAGCGGTTGGGAAGGGCCAAGAGCAGGTAGAGGACCATCTATTTATTTGGGGCCTGTTTTGATGAATGTACAATATGGTTTTATTCCAAATGTATTTATTGTAAATGTTCCCATGTAAACATTTATTGTAAATGTTCCCATGTAAACAGTCCAAATGTACAGGGGAGAGGGGCGTTTTCCTGGTGTGGGATCTTGCATGGGCACAGATCCTTGTGTACATTACAGCTTTGTTAGTGATTTGTGTATAATTATATACACAAATGTTCCAATTCATTAAAATGCCTACAGCCACCAGTAGGGGGCGCTCAGTGTATAGGAATTAATTCAACTGTCTTTAGACTCTGTATTGGCAGATGCACTGAGCTCCCCCTAGTGGCAGCTGAAAGAAAGTAGTTTATTCATGTCATGAAACAGAAGGTCCTATCACAGCTGTGGGGTTTGTCTACATGATAGTTACACCACTAGGCCATAAAGTAAAAGGTGCTGAGGGTGGTGTCTAGTGTAATAGTATGGGGATTACCTACAGGCTAGTGATCTGTATGCTACATGTAACCGTGCAATATACACCTCATAGACTTATCTGTAAGCAGTTATAACAGTGGTGGCGAACCTGTGGCACTCAGATCCGTCTCTGTGGGCACCCAGGCCATCACCCCAGCACAGAGTGTAACAGCGAGACAGAGCTTAAGGCGAAACAAGAAGGTGTGAACAGAGCTGGATTATCACAGGAGAACCTGCTCTTGGCCCCATGACTCTTCCTGTTCAGGGGACACTGGAGGGCAGCTACAATGATAATCCACATGTTTCCTAATGGAACCTAGAAAGAGAAGAAGTAAAATGGAAAGATCTGTATCTCTTCAGTTTGATGCTGGATTTGGCTTACAAATACTGGTGCACAATACTAGGAGTGTGAAAGTGGCTTTATAGAGACTAATCTCATGTCTTCTCCTTTTCCCATTACATGTCTCCTATATAGACTAATATGATATTCCTTATTTTATTCCTTTAGGACCCAGCACCTCTGTAACATCTGGATCTACTGCCCCAAATACCATCGGTGGCTTTGTGGTCCATGAGGTGCTGGGCAAGGGCAGCTTCGGCAAGGTAAGATTTACACACTTCTAATTCATCCTCATTAGATATATAACACCCCAGGTCTATCTTGCACATAATTAGGCCTTTTGCACATGATGCAGTCCGTGTATATGGGCACGTATGTCGGCCCGGCCCCACAGACGGCACACCTCGCTGATAATGGAAGTCCTTGCAGTACATAAACATATGATGTGAGGACTTCTTATCTGCCAGCCGGACTGCAGCGCTGGCAGTGTAACAGTTAATATCTTGTATTTTCTCTCCTCAGGTGATGCTGGCATCAGTTCCCGGCCAAAACATCTACAAGGCCATTAAGATCATCAACATTGGGAACAATGCGGAAGCCCTAGAGCGAGAGAGGCGGATACTCCTGGCTGCTAGAGACTGTCCATTCGTGTCTCACCTCAGTGCCTCACTGAAGTCTAAGCGCCATATGTATTTCATCCTGGAGTATCTGTCCGGCGGCAGCCTCGAGTCTCTGATTATTCAGAGCGGCAAGCTTAACATCGAGCTTGTACGGTTCTACACGGCAGAATTGATCTGTGGCATCCAGTTCCTCCATGGCCATGGCATCGCCCATCGGTAAGAGAAACTTCATTTATGTGATTTTGGATGCCATTGATATTCATGGGCTGTGTCCGTTTTTGCAGATTATGTCGGTACCATATGCATCCATGGACACTAGTGGTGCAGTTTCTAACCAAATATTCTTCTTTCTTTATGACAACTATTATAACAAGTATTAATGTTCTTTTTTCATTGCAGAGACATCAAACCAGCCAACATCATGCTGGATGAAGATGGTCATATTCGGATTATAGACCTGGGGCTGGCGCAGGACGGTCTGACCGCTTCCACTAAGATCTGCGGACAGACTGGAACATACCGCTACATGGCCCCAGAGGTGCACCTGGATAAACCTTACACTGTAGCAGTGGACTGGTGGGGTCTTGGGATCGTTGTTTCCAAAATGTCATCTGGAAATCCCCCTTTTATGACCTCAACCAGATGCAAAAGGTCTTTCTCTCGATCACCAGAAAGAAGCCAAAAGATTCCATCATGGCTGAGAAGACCTGAAACATCTTATACTGAACCTGCTACAGAAGGATCCAGAGATGCGCTTGGGTGTGTCTCGGTAACATCAGAGACCACCCATTTTTCCGAACCATCTGCTGGGAGGAACTGGAGACGAGGAGAGCACAGCCACCCATTCCATCTTGTTCTGGTGACAAACCATCTGGTTAGGCCGGGGGGTAAACCCTGGCCTCCTTCCAGAACTCGTGCCTCCTCGCCCACTGCTTGTAGACCTGACCCTGGCTTGCCCGGACATCGCCTCTCTGCCGCTTTACTGCGTTTGTCATCATATTGCTGCCCCAGTCTCTTGGCTCTGATTCTTCTGACCGTCTGGCCCGACCCGACGACCCTTCAAGCCTGCGTTTTCTTTGGCTCCAAAGACACCCTGAGACCACATTTCCATCTTTATGGTGAGTATCGGGTGAGTATGGGCGCTTGATCCAGGGAATATTTCCCGCCATATTTGGCACCAGGAAGGAATGTTTTCCCCTTAAATCCGGACAAAATGGTCTTAAAGGGTTTTTTTTTTCTTCATTCCTCTGGATCAACACAAAAATGCCCCAAACCAAATTAATATGCCCCTCAAATTTTAAATACAATTTAGCCCACTTTCCAGAAACAAATTATTAGTAGTATATGATTCGGGACTAGTCTGACTGCCATGCATGGGGTCGGGAAGGAATTTTCTCATGTAAAGCTAATGGCTCAATGAGGTTTTTTCGCCTTCCCCTGGATTAATGAAAGAGTTATCCAGGGATCTAGTCTGACTGCCCCTAGGGGGTCGGGCGGAAGGAATTTCCCCTTATTTAAGGGTTTTTCACCTTCCCCTGAATCAACAAAAGTCAGGGATTTAAAATATCCTTGACTTTTATTTAGAAATTATCAAATCAATCGCCCCCCTCATCAATAAAATTGCTATTTCAATAAAATTCTCTATTTTCACCCTTATATATGTGTACTTTCATTTATTCTGTTGTATTGCTGTGTTTCCCACTCGAATTAAATTAGAGTAATATATGATAACATAATATATGTTATAGATTAATATCCAATAGTCATCGGTATTTAGTCAATGGAAAACTAAGGTTATCACTAGAACAAAAGTTTTATCAGCTGATGAAGGATTTCAGGACAATTATCATAACCTGAGAATAGCAAATGTTTGGTGGCACCTGTAACAGAATAATGTGTCATGTAAAAATGGAAAAAACTGAAAAAAAAGTATGGGGGCAGATTCCTTATAGTATAGAAACAATCAAGATGTTAGTTCAAGCATTATGTAATGTTCACCAAACAATAGTCTTTAATATGTTGCAGAGGTGGTTTATTATTACATGTGCCAGCCTCAGATGCTTCCATCATTGGATTAAAAAAAAAAACTTCAAAGATCCTGATTTACCCAAAACAAGCGATGCTCTGCTCAGACCCTTCTAGCAGAAGTTTAAACTCCAAACAGCAAAAAGTATCGACCAGATGACTTCCAACTGGGCTGAACCCTATCTCCGACATTGCCACCAGAGAAAGAGAAATAGGTGGTTTTGGCCCATTTTCAGTTTATGTGTAGGGCACTTGTAGACTATACATTCCAAAAATGTGTAGATTATTCGAGTGGCTGATGCTTGGTGATAAATCTGGTTTTAAGACAAACTTGGTTTCACTTGCCATCTATTTATTGGCTTGTTTATGCAAAGAAACACAGAATTCTATTTTATAAGTATTTTTGTTATGAATGCGACAGATATTGCATGTTAAGCAGACCTGGAGAGAACAAATGTTGGCTGTATGGGGACCCTTACATATTCTAACTAAAAGGGTGCAGTCACATGTTATTTTAAAGCAGGCAACTGAAGAGAGATTTGCTTAATTAACTCGGACCGCCCGCTTACTTTAGACGTCAACGGCGCAGGTTCAGAATCTGCAGTGACGTCTTTAGAGCAGGACCACTCTCCGGGGTCAGAGGCCCCGGGACCCTCGGGAGAGGGAGATTGGTTGTTACGCTTCTCCCTCGCGGCTCCTCATAGCATCACGCTAGGAGCCAAGCCTTTATTTAGACCCAGTCCAGCTCTGATCAGAATCCCCAGTGACTTTTATAGATGCCTGTTCAGTGGAAATTTCTAAAAGCAAAAAAAAAATTTAAAAGTGAAAAAGTGACTCTGGTGGGGGGGCAGTAAGGAAAAGTAAAACACACCGCAAATCTTTTTTAACCTGTTCACGCTCCACTTCGATATATCGGTGACATCACTAAACAGTGTGTGTTTGTAAACAACACAAGTAACAGCTCGTTTCATTAGCCAAGTGGTCTTCCGCGTTCTTGAACGCAGGAAATGCAAGTGTTGACGTGCCACCCTAGGCCGGTGCACAACGGCCTTGGCTGCTTTGAAAGCGCAACAAAGAAGCAGTCCTAGGCTGGCTACAAAGGTGCGCAGCGGTTACAACTCTAGCGTTATCAGAACCATCGACAATGGCTAGCAGACACTTCAACGCGATCTACACTAGAAACGAAACACAAGACCGCTCTGCAAAGCGGTCCGGCGAGTAATGTGGGCGGTGTGGTTGACTTGCGCATGAAACGTGATGGCGTTTCTCAGGGTACAAGCGCAGAGTGTTGTTAGAGTTATGTTCTGCAAAGGGACCTGCCAGCAGGAACAATGACCTGCCAGTCTTGGGCAGGAAGCCAATAGTTTGACAGGTGTAAGTACAATGGGGGACTATTACGTTCCACCAATTTTGTGGCGTCTCACCGCATCGTGACTCCAGGACCTATTTATTCACTGGGAGGCACGCACAGAAGAAAAAAATGATTTCGTTCCGACTGCTCCGAAAAGGGTCGTAGCTTTTGCCCAGAGCGAGAAAAACTCAGACACAATTATGTCTGTTAGCCATCCACAAAAACTGGCAGGAAAGTACACCAAAGAAATTCGGGACTAGCGGAGTGGGACAAAAAAACCTTTAAAGTATTGTTGATGCGGCCCCACCAAATCGTATTACATAAACGAGGGCTCCCCTCAAACATTAAAAAGAATAAAAATCCACTCATTCAATTGCATATATAATACTTCAATTATATTTATTTTATTTTTTTGTTGTATTTTATATTTACATACTGGATGTTCTATTCAAAACGTATTCTTATATACACCCCCTACCCCATCCATTTTTATCCATATTGCTCCAGTAACGGGTTATGGTACAGATAACGTTCTTAGGTTTTCTACTGTGACAGTTGATGAATCTTGCGGGCACCGCCACGATCCATATCGTGGATCGCGGGTGACCCGTGGCTGCCACGTCCTGGCCCACTACTGTTCGCGTGGAGTTAACTCTCCAACATCTGACCCAGAACAGGCCCCGTGGTGGCTCCGCTCCCTAGGCCGCCGAATGTGCGGCAGTACTAAGATTTAAAGGCGCCAGCGCCACAGGTGATGGTTGGACCACTACCGGGAATGATTTACTCGCAACTTCCATAATTCCCTCAGGAATCTCAGTATTCGCTGGTTAAGAGAAAAGCCTCGTGTTTCTGTGTCTGAGTGTTAGGAATGTTCCTCCGTGGTCTGTGTCTCACAGCGTTACCTGTGTTTCTCCATGTTCCTGTGTCTCCAGCGTTCCATGTGTTGCCTCCGGTTCGTGTTTGCAGTGTTACCAGTGTTCCTGGGTTCATGTGTCTTCAGCCGTTACCAGTGTTCTTCGTGTACTTGTGCTTGAGTCCGTATTGTCTCCAGGCGTATCCTGTGTTCCTGCTTCCGTGTGTGCCAGACCGTTTCCGACGTAATTTCCTAGTCTCCTGAATCGCTACCTTGGACTGCCACCGTGGAACGACCCTGTGGTACACCCCCGCAGCAAGACCATCTCGCTTTGCGGCAGGCTCTGGTGAAGACAGGTGCCACTTAGACTCACAGTCCAGTTCAGCTAGTACCATCTCCCGAAGTGGTCCAGAGGGTCCATGAGACACTCAATCCCCTGACTGTTGGAATTTGTCATGAAAACAGAACTGAGTATATTAATCATTTTAACATTTTTGCACCAGAGTGACAATTGGGATTCTCCAAAATGTATGCTTCATGGGCACACAGTATTATTAATAAAACTTCAGTAGCAGACACCTCACAGCCCCATTGTCCTTAAACAATGCCCAGAGAATCGATGCATTGATTTGTTAATACCGCATTTATTTGTATAGAAAAAGAAGGCACAATTTGAAAACGCTGAACCAAGATATACTAACTAACACGTTGGAACATGTTGGCGGCCATTCACACGGACAGGTATTTCTACAGTCCGTATCTACAGGATGGAGTTCTGTATAAATACGTGACGTTGCATCCGTATGCAGCACGGATATAACCCGATTTATACCATGCCCATAGACTTTTAGGGCATACAGAACTGAAATACGGGAGAAAATAGGACTGCTCTATATTTTTATACGGCCAGTATACGGTCCGTACACCCAGTGTCAAAAACGGCAATATAAAGGTGGACTGTATTGCTCCCATTGAAAGAATTGTGGCCGTATGTAACCCGTAAAAAACGGACGTATACGGACGTTTCTTAGAGTCCGTAGTGAAGTAGCCTTAGTTAGTAAATTGGGTGGTAACATGTCGCAAAAAGTCGATAATTAAGTATTGAAAATGGTTAAAATTTTTCAAAAGTTATGAAAAATCTTATTTTTTTTAACAAATTAAATACACAAAAAAACATATCAGGCCAAACATGTTTCATTTACACTGAGTTCAACATGTCATAGAAAACAATCAACTATGGTAAGTAAAGAGTTCAAAAGCCCAGCCATATAAGTGAAAAGCTCATGTTACAAAACAAATGATAGCTGAGCCTAAAGGGAACCCCGTCATCAATTCGCACACATACAGCAGTTAAAGTGTTCTTAAATTAAAAGACAAGTATTAAAGGACCTTTTCACTTTTATCTTAAATTACATGGAAATGCAGAGGAGACCTATCACCTCACCCAGTGGTCTCTCACGCGACTCCGTATGTACGTATCAGGTTGTAGGTTGTCATTGTTTTCAGGCCTTAGCCCTCTTAACAATACCAAACTGTATCCAAATGCATGTATCTGACCACAGTAAAGTCACAGTTGTCTTCCGGACTTATATTATCCTATACAATCATCCATGAGATGCTCGGGAGATAATTGGCACTAGAATTTCCAGAAAGCGGTTGGGGGGATTTGGCTTCAAATTACTGCGTGCACAATACTAGGAGTGTGAAAGTGGCTTTATAGAGACTAATCTCATGTCTTCTGCTTTCCCATTACATGTCTTCCTTAATAATAGACAATGATATTCCTTATTTTATTCCTTTAGGACCCAGCACCTCTGTATAACATCTGGATCTACTGCCCACAAATACCATCGGTGGCTTGTGGTCCATGAGGTTGCTGGGCAAGGGCAGCTTCGCAGGTTAAGATTTACCACACTTCTAATTCATCCTATTAGATATATAACCCCGGTCTATCTGCACATAATTAGGCTTTTTGCACATGAGCAGTTTGTGTATATGGGCCCGAGTCGGCCCGGCCCCACATACGGCACACCTCCTGATAATGGAAGTCCTTGCGTACATAAACTATGATGTGAGGACTTCTTATTGCCAGCCGGACTGACAGCGCTGGCATTGTGTAACAGTTAATATCTTGTATTTCTTCTCTTCAGGTGATGCTGGCATCAGTTCCCTGGGCCAAAACATCTAAAGGCCATTAAGATCATCAACATTGGGAACAATGCGGAAGCCCTAGAGCGAGAGAGGGCGGATACTCCTGGCTGCTAGAGACGTCCATTCGTGTCTCACTCAGTGCCCACTGAAGTCTAAGCGCCCATATGTATTTCATCCTGGGAGTATCTGTCCGGGCAGCCTCGAGTCTCTGATTATTCAGAGCGGCAAGCTTAACATCGAGCTGTTACGGTTCTACACGGCAGAATGATCTGTGGCATCCAGTTCCTCCATGGCCATGGCATCGCCCATCGGTAAGAGAAACTTCATTTATGTGATTTTGGGATGCCATTGATATTCATGGGCTGTGTCCGTTTTTGCAGATTATGTCGGTACCATATGCATCCATGGACACTAGTGGTGCAGTTTCTAACCAAATATTCTTCTTTCTTTATGACAACTATTATAACAAGTATTAATGTTCTTTTTTCATTGCAGAGACATCAAACCAGCCAACATCATGCTGGATGAAGATGGTCATATTCGGATTATAGACCTGGGGCTGGCGCAGGACGGTCTGACCGCTTCCACTAAGACTGCGGACAGACTGGAACATACCGCTACATGGCCCCAGAGGTGCACCTGGATAAACCTTACACTGTAGCAGTGGACTGGTGGGGTCTTGGGATGGTTGTTTCCAAAATGTCATCTGGAAAATCCCCCTTTTATGACCTCAACCAGATGCAAAAGGTCTTTCTCTCGATCACCAGAAAGAAGCCAAAGATTCCATCATGGCTTGATGAAGACCTGAAACATCTTATACTGAACCTGCTACAGAAGGATCCAGAGATGCGCTTGGGTGTGTCCGGTAACATCAGAGACCACCCATTTTTCCGAACCATCTACTGGGAGGAACTGGAGACGAGGAGAGCACAGCCACCCATTCCATCTTGTTCTGGTGACAAACCATCTGGTTAGGCCAGGGGGTAACCCCTGTGCCTCCTTCCCAGAACTCTGTGCCTCCTCCGCCCACTGCTTGTAGACCTGACCCTGGCTTGCCCCGGACATCGCCTCTCTGCTGCTTTACTGCCGTTTGTCATCATATTGCTGCCCCAGTCTCTTGGCTCTGATTCTTCTGACCTCTGGCCCGACCCGACGACCCTTCAAGCCTGCGTTTTCTTTGGCTCCAAAGACCACCCTGAGACCACAGATTTCCATCTTTATGGTGAGTATCGGGTGAGTATGGGCGCTTGATCCAGGGAATATTTCCCGCCATATTTGGCGCCAGGAAGGAATGTTTTTCCCCTTAAATCCGGACAAATTGTCCTAAAGGGGTTTTTTCTTTCCTTCCTCTGGATCAACACAAATGCCCCAAACCAAATTAATTTACCCCTCAAAATTTTAAATCCAATTTAGCCCACTTTCCAGAAACAAATTATTTAGTATATGATTCAGGGACTAGTCTGACTGCCATGCATGGGGTCGGGAAGGAATTTTTCCTCATGTAAAGCTAATTGGCTCAATGAGGTTTTTTCGCCTTCCCCTGGATTAATGAAAAGTTATTCCAGGGATCTAGTCTGACTGCCCTAGGTGGAGTCGGGAAGGAATTTTCCCCCTTATTTAAGGGTTTTTCGCCTTCCCCTGAATCAACAAAAGTCAGTGGATCTAAAATATCCTTGACTTTTATTTAGAAATTATCAAATCAATCGCCCCCCTCATCAATAAAATTGCTATTTCAATAAAATTCTCTATTTTTACCCTTATATCTTGTGTACTTTCATTATTTCTGTTGTATTGCTGTGTTTCCCCACTCTTGTATTAATATAGAGTAATATATGATAACATAATAAATGTTATAGATTTATATCCAATAGTCATCGGTATTTAGCTAATGGAAAACTAAGGTTATCACTAGAATAAAAAAGTTTTATCAGCTGATGAAGGATTTCAAGACATTATAATAACCTGAGAATAGCAATGTTCTGGTGGCACCTGTACAGAATAATGTGTCATGTAAAAATGGAAAAAACTGAAAAAGAAGATATGGGGGCAGATTCATTATAGTATAGTATAACAATTAAGATTAGTTCAAGCATTATGTAATGTTCACCACACAATAGTCTTTAATATTGTTGCAGAGGATTGTTTATATTACAATGTGCCAGCCTCAGATGCTTCCATCATTGGATTTAAATAAAAAACTTCAAAGATCTGATTTTACCCAAAACAAGCGATGCTCTGCTCAGACCCTTCTAGCAGAAGTTTAACTCCAAACAGCAAAAAGTATCGACCAGATGACTTCCAACTGGGCTGAACCCTATCTCCCGACATCTGCCACCAGAGAAGAGAAATAGGTGGTTTTGGCCCATTTTCAGTTTATGTGTAGGGCACTTGTAGACTATACATTCCAAAATGTGGTAGATTATTCCGAGTGGCTGATGCTTGGTGATAAATCTGGTTTTAAGACAACTTGGTTTCACTTTGCATCTATTTATTGGCTTTGTTTATGCAAAGAAACACAGAATTCTATTTTATAAGTATTTTTGTTATGAATGCGACAGTATTGCATGTTAAGCAGCCTGGAGAGACAAATGTTGGCTGTATTGGGGCCCTTTACATATTCTAACTAAAAGGGTGCAGTCACATGTTATTTAACAGGCAACTGAAGAGAGATTTGCTTAATTAACTCGGACCGCCCGCTTACTTTAGACGTCAACGGGCGCAGGTCCAGAATCTGCAGTGACGTCTTTAGAGCAGGACCCACTCTCCGGGGGTCAGAGGCACCCGGAGACCCTAGGGAGAAGGGAGATTCGGTTTGTTACCGCTTCTCCCTTCTCGGCTCCTCATAGCATCACGCTAGGAGCCAAGCCTTTATTAGACCCAGTCCAGCTCTGATCAGAATCCCCAGTGACATTTTATAGATGCCTCTGTTACAGGGGAAAATTTCTAAAAGCAAAAAAAAAATTTAAAAAGTGAAAATGTGACCTCTTGGGGGGCATATAAAGTAAAAACACACGCAAATTTTTTTTAACCTGTTCACGCTCCACTTTCGATATATCGGTGACATCACATAAACAGTTGTGTTTTGTAAACACAAACGTTAACAGCTGTTTAATTAGCCAAGTCTGTCTTCAGCGTTTTGAAAAATGCAAAGTGTGACTGCACCCTAAGGCCGGTGCCACACGCGCTAAAGTAAGCAGCTCCTAGTGCTACAACAGGTGCAGCAGGGTTACACTGCTAGCGTTATCAGAAACCTCCGACAATGCTAGCAGACACTACCGCGATGTACACTAGAAACGCAAGACCGCTCTCAAAGCGGTCCGGCGTATTCATGTTGGGGCGGTGACTGCCGCATGAAACGCTGATGGCGTTTCTAGTGTACAGCGCAGCAGTGTTTGTTAGCGTTATGTTCTGAAAGGACCTGCCAGCAGGACACATGACCTGCAGCTCCTTTGGGCAGAAGCCAATAGTTTGTCAGTGTAAGTACAATGGGGGACATTTACGTTTCCACCAATTTTGTGGCGCTCTCACCGCATGTTCTGATCTCCGACCTATTTATTACCTGGAGGCGCCAGAAAAAATGATTTTCCGCCTGCTCCGAAAAGGGTCGTAGCTTTTGCCGAGCGAAAACTCAGACACAATTATGTTGTAGCCATCCAAACTGGCAGAAAGTACACCAAAAGAAATCTGGACTAGCGGGGACAAAAAAAACCTTATAAATTATCTGTTATGCCCCCACCAAATTATTTACATAAACTAGGGCTCCCCTTCAAACAATTAAAAAGAATAAAAATCACTCATCAATTGCTATATATAATACTTCAATTTAGTTTATTTTATTTTTTTTGTTTATTTTAATTTTACATATGGATCTTCTATTCAACTATCTTATATAACCCCCCTCCCCATCCATTTTTATCCATATTGCTCCAGTCCCCGGGTTATGTACAAGATAAGTTCTTTAGGTTTCTACTTGAAGTTGATGTCACGGGCACCGCCACGATCCATACTGTGGATCGCGGGTGCACCCGTGCTGCCCCGCTCCTGGCCCACTCCTGTTGCCGTGGACTTACCTCTCCACACTTCTGCCCAGACCAGGCCCCGTGCGTGGCCCCGCTCCCTAGGGCGCATGTGCGGCAGTACTTCAAGATTTAAAGGGCCAGCGCACAGGTGATTGGCGCTGGCCACTTCCGGGAATGCATTTACTCCGGCAACTCCCATCATTCCCTGCAGGATCTTCAAGTATTGCTGTAAAGAGAAAGCCTCCGTGTTCCTGTGTCTGCAGTGTCAGGAATGTTCCTCCGTGTTCCTGTGTCTCCAGCGTTACCTGTGTTTCTCCATGTTCCTGTGTCTCCAGCGTTCCCTGTGTTCCTCCGTGTTTCTGTGTCTGCAGTGTTACCAGTGTTCCTCGGTGTTCCTGAGTCTTCAGCGTTACCAGTGTTCTTCCGTGTTCCTGTGTCTTTAGCAGTCCTGTGTCTCCAGTGTATCCTGTGTTCCTGTTCCGTGTGCCAGCTCCGGTTTCCTGACGTAAGTCCTACTGTCTCCTGCATCGCTACCTTGGCTTCCACCGTGGAACGACCTGGTGGTACCCCGCCGCAGCAAGACCATCTCGCTTTGCGGCAGGCTCTGGTGAAGACCAGGTGCCACTTAGACTCCAGTCCCAGGGTTCAGCTAGTACCATCTCCCGCCGTGGTCCAGAGGGTCCACAGACTCACATCCCTGACTGTTGAATTTGTATGAAAATCAGAACTGGTGTGTTTAATCATTTTAACGTTTTTTGTCCCAGTGACAATTGGATTCTCAAAATGTTATGCTTTCATGGGAACAAGGATTATTAATAAAACTTCATTACAGACACCTCACAGCCCCTTGTCCTTAAAAATGCAGAGAATCGCTGATTGATTTGTATACCGTATTATTTGTTAGAAATAAAAGCACATTTTAAAAACGCTGAAAACAAAGTATACTAACTAACACGTTGGACATGTTAGTTAGTAATTGGGTGGTAACATTGTCGCAAAAGTCGATAATTAAGTATTTTGAAAATGGTAAAATTTTTCAAAAGTTATGACAAATCTTTTTTTTTTTAAATAAATAAACAAAAAAACATATCAGCCAAAATGTTTCATTTACACTGAGTTCAACATGTCATAAAAACAATCACTCTGGTAAGTTAACGCGTTCAAAAGTCACAGCCATATAAGTGACAAGTCAGTTTACAAAAAATGAGCTGAGCCTTAAAGGGAACCCGTCATCACATTTGCACACATACAGCCAGTTACAGGTTCCTATAAAGCCCTATTAACGGACCTTTTATCTTAAATTACCTGGAATCAGAGGCGTGTGTCCTATCTGTAGTTGCCTCATTTCAGGTCCTTTAGCCTCTTAACAATACCAAACTGTATCCCATGCATGTATCTGACCACATAAAGTCACAGCTGTCTCCATGGACTTCTACTCCTCTCCATCATCCATGGAGGCTGCTGTGATCTCATGTAATCACATACATGGTGTAAAGTTTGCTATTCTTAGAAGGCTGAAGAACCTGCAATGATGTCACTGGTCACATGTCATGAATGTAACACAAGGCACCATGTAAAAAAAAATAAATTACACTATATTTTCTATCTGTACATAGAGATTTATATGTATGTATTTGAATATTAGCAGACGTCCCTATGGAGGCAGAGCAGAGATTTGAAGAGACACAGAGCTGTCAGAATAATGGGGCATGCTTCACTGTAATTAAGGTACAGGGCACAAGTGGCAGCTAATTTTAGGTGACTTGTAACCCTTTACCCAAAATCTAGTGACAGGTCCTCTTTAAGTCACAAAGTGTCTGCATCCTAAAAGGATTAACCCCTTGCCACCAAATGCTCTTTTCCGTTTGTGTGTTTTCCGTTTTACTGGGACAATGGAAAAAGTTTCAATGCATATAACTGCAACACCATTGCACTACAGCCATGGGGACCAGAATGGCACCCTCATGTGCCAGACAATTTATGGGAACATAGGCTTAAAAACATATATTCATTCAGGTCATCCCCTTGTAATAAACATCCAAATGTTTGGAACATACATTGATGACCTCTTTTTCATTTGGTCCGGTTCATCAGCCAAAGCAAAAGCGGTTGTGGAATATTTAATCAGAAATGAGTGGGGGATCAGTTTCACCACAGTATCTAGCAATAGTCAAATTACTTTTCTAAATTTAGAAATCAAACAAAAACCAGGTCAAATCATTACATCCACTTTCTTAAAAAGTGGATATAAATAGGTATCTGGATTTTACAAGTTCACATTACCAGAAATGGAACAAAAATATTCCACAAAAAGGCAGCTATCCTACAAAAACGTTTTGAGGAAAAGGGATTTCTGAAATATATTTTAGATAAAGCTTACTCATGAGGTGGGAGGAAAAGACAGAACTCTATCATGCAATTTCATTACAAGTTTCAATAGTTATTATAAAGAAATCTATAATGTCCTAAAAAATGGGATTTACTAATAAAAAAAACCCATACGTCACACAACTCTCAAAAATATGTTTGCACCCAGTCATATGAAACAGCATAAAATAACAGTTAATTCTTCCCTAAACATACCCACCACAAAAGTGTTAAAATGCTATACAAGGGATTGCTTTTGCTATAACGCTGTAAAAACATAACGCTATTACATTCAATCTAATGACGCACAGGACATTTTTCCAATTAACCCCTTCCCGCCGCGGCCCTTTTTCGACTTTGCGTTTTCATTTTTTACTCCCCACATTCAAAAATCTGTAACTTTTTTAGTTTTTCCATGTAAATTGGTTATAACAAAACGCCAATTGTGTGTCGTATTATTGTGGGCTTGGATTTACGGATTTCACTGTGCACCCCAAATGACCATGTCTACGACTTCTGGCGCTAATAACTCTTTTGTCAATACTTTGGTGTACGGAGTGAGGGTGATGTCATTTTTTGGGATTTTGATTATGTTACAATGTTATCATTTTTAGGACTGTATGACCTTTTGATCACTTTTTATAGAATTGAATTTTTTAAATGGCAAAAAAGTGCCATTTTCGACTTTGGGCGCGATTTTTCCGTTACGGGGTTTTAAACGCAGTAAAAAACGTATCATATTTGATAGACCGGGACATTTTGGACGCGGCGATACCATAATGGTTTATGATTTTACTGTTATTTATATTATACAATTCTAGGCAAAGGGGGGTGTTATTGACATTTTAGGTTTTTTATTATAATTTTTTTATTTTTAACTTTTTTTTATTTTTTACTATTTTCAGACTCCCTAGGGTCTTTAACCCCTAGGCTTGTCTGATGACCTACCTATATGCCATACTACAGTATGGCAGTATCTGGGGATTTCATTACTCCATAATTACACATGTGCTGACAGCACATTGTAATGAATGGGTAACACCATGAAGTAGCTTCGGTCTTCGGAGAACCCGAAGCATACCATGGCGACGGATCGCGCTCCCAATGGACGTCACGGGGAGCGAGACCACGGAAAGATGGCGGCGCCCGGACGAGAAAGAGGGAAAGATGGCGTCTTTTTGGAGCCGCGGAAACCGATCGCGGGTGTTACAGGTAAGCCTTTGCTGCAATGCCGCAAAGACTTACACGGCTATGGAGGGGGGCTCGGCCCGCGAGCAACTCTCCATGTACCGGGACCCCAATGTGAGTACATTAAGTCAATTACGGGAAGGGGGTTAAGAGTCATTTCTCTTAGGGCCCTGCCCACATCCTGTCTTTTTGAAGTCCACACCCTCTGGATAGTCTACCCCTTCTCCCTTCATGTGGCTATAGCAAATAATCCTCCTGGCTCACCCCACCAGTTCCTCAACTCTTTTGGTTCTTGGCTTCCTCATTTTCTGTCATGTGATATTCCAACACTCATCATGGGAGACTTTAACATTCCTATTAACACCCCCATCTTCCCTTCAGCTTCTCAACTTTTATCACTAACTTCCTCTTCTCTGACAACTCTCCGATTCTCCCACTCACCAGGAGAGAAACATACTAGACTGTCTTCAGTCTCTGACTTCACTTATACTACTGCAACGTCCCCCACCGGGGCTTAGCCTTTTCTTGGTGGCCTGGAGGCAGCCGGGGCCCAGAATACCTGAGTGGCTGGCTAGTGCGGCCTTGGGCATGCTGTGGTCACAGTGCTTGGTATGGGGACCAGAGGGCTGTCCTACAACCTGACAGGTCTCAAGCAGGTGGTGTGTGCAAGAAATAAGGAGGTAGAGGCAGAAGTGCTTGTTTCTCCCTGGGGCAACCCCTGAGTGTTTGTAGGATGGGTCCCTTGGTAATGGATGGGGTAGCCTATGGTGGTATACAGCCATATCCAGGGATCAGATGGAGGCAACGTTGTGTAAATCAACTTACAGTTCTTTATTGAACAGCAGGCAACAGCCAGAAACGGTTAACAGCACATTTATTGTTGCTGGAGTGGTCATGGAGAGTGGTCTGCAGAAAAGGTGCACACAGCCTGATAGTAGATGAAGGATGGGCTGGTTCAGGGAGAACTGTGTCCAAGTGGTGGAAGCTGCAGTTCTGGGCTTGAGTCTCCAGATTCGCCCTGCGTGCCAGGCGGTAGGCGAGGTAGTAGGCCTGAGGCACTAAAAGTTCCTGGGATTAATATCTGTGGCAGCACTGGCATGTGCTGCTCACTCTGTCTCTCTCTGACCGACTCCAAGATGGAGTCACTCACTCTGAGCATGAGGTTTTTATACTTCTCCTGGTCAGGTGGTAGCCTCTCTCCAATAACATCCCATCTGACATAACAGCCACAACATTGGATGATTACATACACCTTGTTAACTGTTGCCCTTCCAGGCTGTGTCTACAGCTGCAATTACATCAAGTTCTCCTAGCACTATCTACTGGATGAGTTGCACAGGCTCAACATATACTGTATATCCTGACAGGGAAAGGGCACTATTCGCAGCTACCCCCCTGCCTATGTATTGGCAGGGGTGTTGCACTACCTTTTCACTTCAGACCATAACCTTCTCTCTTTTAAAGTTTCTCTCCTTTACAGAATATGCCCACCTTTCACACTTACTGTTCTAATCACGACCACTTGTTCTACACAGTACTCCCTGCGTTTTATTGTAGCTTACACCTTTATTGTAAATCGATTGATCTCACCAACCTCGTATAGTGCACGATGGATCTGCCTTACACGAACCAGTCATTTACGTCTAATATCTTTGACACTACCAGATTAGAGGCGCTTTTGCACATACCCCAAACCCTTTCATTCGCCAGTGCTCCGAGATGTGACCGAACATCTAGAGAAAATCATGCACATATTCGCAGACCTTCTCACTTACCAAAATGTTATGTTGAACACTATTAACTCTGCCCTCACCAAACAGGTCTAGTTCTCTAACTCATCTCTCAGTCTTACTAACAACAAAGGTGCAGCCCATGCCAATCCACTAACTCACTAATTCCTTCCTTCCAATACTTTCACCCTGTTTGCACTTCCTTTGAGCCAGTTATAGAGGAAGAAGTGACTCAGGACTTTCCTCTGCTCACCCACTACCAGCAGTGCAGGACCCCATCCCCTTCACATCTCGTATGTCCCTTCTCCCCCAGCAGCCACTTCGCCTCACAAAAATCTTTATTGTTCTTTATTATCAGTTACACTCACGGCACCAGACTTGTTGATGCCAGAGGGGGAATGGGCATGCTGGTTCGAGCTGATAGAAAGGAACAGTGACTCAAATGACACACCTCTAACAAACACACAGTGTAGCGCAGAAGAGCATCTTGAACGCACGAGTCGGTTTTGAGGAGCCAGATGGGATCTACAGCAGACAGAAGACCACACCGGGGTTGCCACTCTCTTTCAGGTATAGAACAGGACACTGGGCCTACAACGTTGCACCAAGCCATCGAAATGGACAGTAGCAAGATTGGCAAAAACGTTGCCTATCTGATGTCTCGAGATCCGTCTCACTAGAGTAGGGTCATGAAATGATGAGCCCGTCTAAACAATCATGAAAGCATGGACCATGTGCCCTTGTATCAACAGTTCAGGCTGGTGGTGGTGTGTGTCTGGTGTGGGAAATATTTTGCTTGGTATCTTTGGGCCCCTGTGGTACTACAATTGAGCAATCGTTGCAACGCCCAGCCTACCTGAGTATTGTTGATGACCATGTCCATCCCTTTATGACCACAATGTACCCAACATCTGATGGCTACTTTCAGCAGGGGATAATGCGCCATGTCTTAAAGCTGGAATCATCTCAGACTGGTTTCTTGAACATGACAATGAGGTCACTGTACTCAAATGGCCTCCACAGTCACCAGATCTCAATCCAATAGAGCATCTTTTGGGATGTGGGGGACAGGGAGATTCGCATCATGGATGTGCCAGCGACAAATCTGCGGCAAACTGGTGAGGAATCAGTCAATATGGCCCAAAATCTCTGAGGAATGCTTCCAGCACTTTGTTGAATCTATGCATGAAGAATTGAGGAAGTCTGAAGGCAAAAGGGGTCCAACCGGCGTTATGCATGGTGTTGTACCTAATAACGTGGCCGGTGAGTGGTAGATTTATAGCTAATCTTAAGGATGTATCTCAGTCACCACAAATGGGGCGAGGTTACTATCCACGAAGAGGGTGTAATTTATCAGATAGTAAATGGCATGATGTATAAATACACACCTGCATCTATGTAATGTATAACCTGACCAAGCGTCCATTGAAAAACGTGAATCTGTGTCTATGTATTAAACAAAGCTCATCAAAAGGGCATCATTTAAACAGTATGGTGCTATGAATTGACTACATGTGTGCAGGCGCTGGAGACTAGTTGTCTACTAGGTGGGCAAGCATTGTTAGTGATGGTTACTGGGGGAACTGTGAGTCTGTATAGAAGGTGGAAAACATGGTGATGAATCAGGGAACCTAAGTTGCTCATTTTCAGAGACTAGCCTTGGCTGGAATCATCTGTAGCGTTTCCATGCTCAAATTCTGCTTTTAATGCTCAATAATACACTAAGTGGTTTCTGGGCGCTAATATTGTAATACGTTGTTGTTTGAGGCCAAATCTACCAGTATTGTACGGGGTTGAACTGGTTATGGACTCTATATAGTACTGGGGCTGTAGTATGGTCTGACTTGGCTTGCTCTTTGAATCACTGGTCTTATGTATTTGTAGGTTTTTAAAGCCTTACACGTGGTCTTTGCAGTACAAAGTCATATTTGATTCTGTGAAGTACCGAGGCGACTTATAGTTTCTATTGGGAGTATATAGGGCCTCGCTGACCATAGGTGTGAGAAATGTAGATGCCAATTGATTGAGCGATAACAAGTGTGAAGTGAAATGTTGGATCTCTGTGTAAAACATAATGACAGTAAATATTTAATTGATATACGTAGGCATTCTTTTGTTTCATATACTGTATATCCTGACAGGGAAAGGGCACTATTCGCAGCTACCCCCCTGCCTATGTATTGGCAGGGGTGTTGCACTACCTTTTCACTTCAGACCATAACCTTCTCTCTTTTAAAGTTTCTCTCCTTTACAGAATATGCCCACCTTTCACACTTACTGGAACCCACGTGCCATTGATACTTACTGTCTCACAGACACTTTGTCTACCATCTCCTCTTTCTATTGTGCTAACCTTGATTGTAACTATTATAATCACCACCTCAAAAGTGCCCTGGATGATATTGCACCTCATTAAGTCTAAATCTTTCGACACAGATGTAGGCAGCTTTTGCACATGCCCCAAACCCTTTCTTCGCCAGTGCTCCAAAAGTGCCGAACATCTAGAGAAAATCATGCACATCTGCAGACCTTCTCCACTTCAAATTTATGCTTAGAACCTATAACTCTGCCCTCACCAAACAGGTCTACTGTTCTTCAATCATCTTCAGTCTTTACTAACAACAAAGGTGCAGCCAATGCCAATCCACTAACTCCACTAATCCCCTTCCTTCCAATACTTCACCCTGTTTGCCATTCCTTTGAGCCAGTGTATAGAGGAAGAAGTGTCCAGACTTTCCTTGCTCACCCCACTACCTGCATCAGTGAAACCCATCCCCTCACATCTCGTACTGTCATCTCCCCAAGCAGCCACTTCGCTCACAAAAATCTTTATTTTGTTCTTTATTATCAGTCTACACTCACCGGCCAGAGGTCAGAGGAGAATGGGGAGACTGGTTCGAGCTGATAGAAAGGCAACAGTGACTCAAATCGCCACCCATTACAACCAAGGTAGGCAGAAGAGCATCTCTGAACGCACAGTACGTCGAACTTTGAGGCAAGATGGGCTACAGCAGCAGAAGAAGACCACACGGGTGCCACTCTCTTTCAGCTAAGAACAGGAAACTGAGGCTACAATTTGCACAAGCTCATCGAAATTGGACAGTAGAAGATTGGAAAAACGTGCCTCTAGTCTAGGGTCAGAATTTGGCGTCAACAACATGAAAGCATGGACCATTCCTCATTGTATCAACAGTTCAGGCTGGTGGTGGTGGTGTATGGTGTGGGAATATTTTCTTGGCAAATTTTGGGCCCCTGTGGTACCAATTGAGCATCGTTGCAACGCCACAGCCTACCTGGTATTGTTTGCTGACCATGTCCATCCCTTTATGACCACAATGTACCCAACATCTGATGGCTACTTCAGCAGGAATAATGCGCCATGTCATAAAGCTGGGAATCATCTCAGACTGGTTTCTGAACATGACAATGAGTTCACTGTACTCAAATGGCTCCACAGTCACCAGATCTCAATCCAATAGAGCATCTTTGGGATGTGGTGGAACGGGGAGATTCGCATCAGGATGTGCAGCCGACAAATCTGCGGCAACTGTGTGATGACCATCATGTCAATATGGACCAAAATCTCTGAGGAATGATTCCAGCCACTTGGTGAATTATGCCATGAAGAATTGAGGCGTTCTGAAGGCAAAAAGGGGTCCAACCCGTACTAGCATGGTGTACCTAATAAGTGTCCGGTGAGTGTAGATTTAATAAGCTATTCTTAGTGATGTATCCATCACCACAAAGGGGCAGGTCCTATCAGAAGAGGTGTTAACTTACATAAGTAATGGCTATAAATACACACCTGCATATATGTAATGTATAACTGCGAAGCGTCCATTGAAAAACGTGATGAAACCTGTTGCTATGTATTAAACAAGCTCATCAAAGGGCATCATTTTAAACAGTATGGTGCTATGAATATGACTACTGTGGTGCAGGCGCTGAGACTATTGGCTACTATGGGGCAAGCATTGTAGCTATTGGTTACGGGGGAACTGTGACTGTATAGAAGGTGGAAAACATGGTGATGAATCAGGGAACCTAAATGTTGCTACATTTTCAGAGACTAGCCTTGGCTGGACATCATCTGTAAGCGTTTCATGCTCACAATTCTGCTCTTAATGCTCAATATTTATACACTAAGCTGGTTTCTGGTGCTATATATAGTAATAAGGTGTGTTTCTGTACTTACCCTATGTACTGGGTTTGATCTGGTTATGCACTTATATATGCAACTGGGCTGTAGTTATGGTATGATCTTGGCTCTTGCTCTGTATTTAACATGGTCATGGTGTTGTATGTGTTCTACCGTCTGAATCTATGCAGTTAAAACAGCAATTTTGTATTTCTTGGGAGTTACAGAGGCTGTATATGTGTATATAGAGAGGATATAGATGAATAGCTGAATAGTCTGTGCAGAAAATGTATGTGAACAATTTGATTTTAGTATACCAAAGGTTAATTAAAGTACATATATATTAACATAATGTACATTGTAAATATTTAATGTTTATTACAGTAGGTATTTTTTAGTGTCAGTACTTTTCCACCTGTTCCATACATTCCAATCGCTTCACTATTACCCTTAAAATTTAAAAATATGTCTCATGAGCTGGCCTGATCTGTGATCACCATAGACCAGTGTACATTCCATTGCCATCGACCCATTATGAAAATCACTCATCAGCATGGTCAGCTGCTGTCCTCCCCAGTGTGCTAACCACAGAACAAGGAACAGTTGGCACAGATATGAAGTTATACATTAATAATAGCAATAATGCAAATAGTTTCAGATGAAAAATTTATAAAATAATTTATCTGTGAATTAGGGTATGTGGACATAAACATGTAGTTGGTGCACACCTTTTGCAATTCTATTTGGCACCTTTGCAATTCTGTCAGATAATACTAATTTTCTTTCAGAAAATGATTCATTCACAAATTATGTTGTATTAATATCTTCATTTATTTTTCTTGCAATGAAAAAAACACAAAGAGAATGAAAAAACAAAAGTGATCAATGATCATTTTACAAAAAAACGCCAAAAAATGGCTGGACAAAAGTATGGCACCTCAGCCTAATAAATGGTAGCACACCTTTAGGCAACATAAACTGTGAACAACCGCTCGGTAACCATCAATGAGTTCCTTACAATGCTCTGGGAGAGCATTGGAATGGGACCATTCTTCTTTGGCAAAACTGCTCCAGGTCCCTGGAGATGGGATGTGTCTTTCCAAAACTCCTTGTGAGATCTCATCCACGGTGTTCTATGGGATTCAGGTCGAACTCATTGCTGCCACTTTACAAGTCTCCAGTGCTTTCTCTCAAACCATTTTTAGTGCTTTTTGAACTGTGTTGGGTCATTGTCCTGCTGGAAGACCATAACATCTGAGGAGGACCCAGCTTTCTCACAATGGGCCCTTACATTATGCTGCAAAGTTTGTGGTAGTCTTCAGACTCATAATGCCATGCACATGGTCAAGCAGTCCAGTGCCAGAGGCAGCAAGCAACCCCAAAACATCAGGGAACCTCCGCCATGTTTGACTGTAGGGACCGTTGTTTTTCTTTGAAGCCCCGCTTTTTCCCTGTAACTGTTGATGCCTTTTCCCAAAAGCTCTACTTTGTCTCATCTGACCAGAGAACATTCTTCCAAAACGTTTTGGTAAAACTCCAGCCTGGCTTTTTTATGTTTCTGTGTATGAAGTGGGGTTGTCTGGGTATCCTACTATACAGTCTTGTTCATCAGAAGCCGACTGATAGTACGGGTTACACGTTTTTACCCCGATCTGCAGGGCAGCTTAAACTTGTTTGGATGTTAGTCAAGGTCTTTTATCACCATTCGCACAATCTTTCACGAAATCTCTCGTCAATTTTCTTTCCATCCACATCTAGGGAGGTGCCACAGTGCCATGGGCTTTACACTTCTTGATGACACTGCGCACAGTAGACACAGGAACCTTCCGGTCTTTGGAGATGGACTTGTAGCCATGTGAGATTGCTCATGCTCCTCGCAATGTGATTCTCAAGTCCTCAGACAGTTCTTTGGTCTTCTTTCTTTTCTCCACGCTCAAATGTGGTAACACAAGGACACAGAACAGAGGTTGAGTCAACTTTATATCCATTTCAACTGGCTGCAAGTGTGATTTATTTATTGCCAACCCCTGTTAGGTGCAACAGGTAAGTTATAGGTGCTGATTAATTAGAGAAGGATCACATGATTTTCAAAAAGTGCCAATACTTTTGTCCACCCCTTTTTATGTTTCATGTAGAATTATATCCAATTTGGCTTTTTGACAACTTTTTTGTGTTTCCATTGAAGGACAAATTAAATGAAGACAATAATACCAAAGAATTCTGATTGAAAAAACTGAGTATTATCTGACAGAATGTGGAGGGTTGCCAACACTTTTGGCCACCACTGTATGTAAGGAAAAACTCTTATGTACCAACATAAGCCCTTTCATACCAACAAAATATGGTATATGAAAGGGCATGGGGGGCTAACTACACACAGGGGGGGGCACGCAGGGAGGGGCAGATGTGCCCGCACCTTCTCCATCAACACCCAAACCCCATTTCACATTCTGGCTTTCAATGACCTGGAAATAGGAAGCATATCTGGGTCGAGGTCGCCAATGTGCAACAAAAAGCAAGAAGCTTTTGTATGGGTTCCAGAAAAATATTTGCAAAAAAAAAAATCCTACAATCTTAAGCTAGCATTTCAGAATGTACCATTATACTGGGACTACATAGTATTTTCTAAAACTAACCTTAAGTGAAAATATGTCTGCAGGAACATTTGCTTTCAACGTTGATATGAAGAATAATCAATGTACAGCATAAGCGTAGTGTTAGATACTGAAATTTCATACCCGTATCCTGTTCCACTCCAGGAGGAAGCGCTCATTTACTGGAAAAAGGAAAAATATGCCAAGTATATTAATTAACACATTATCAAAAGCTTTGGAAAGTCACTGATAATTAAGATTGTGTGGAAGTGGCGGTTAGTGATAACACATGCCAGCTTCACAGTCTTCATTCAATCTTTGTCTCAAATGAATCAGATTTCAGGTATTTTTTAGGGGGTTCAGTGGCTGAAGGATATTGCATACAGCTTTAGAGGTCGTTCTCCAAAACAGTCAAAAAGTTCTCTCCTGGGGGTTTGCTCTGGAAAAGAAGCAGAATAATGAAAATGACGGCTGTGCTAGATCTGTCCCTTGACGGATATAATGACCACCAGACATCGGGGTACATAGAGATAGGGTTTGTAGGTTTGTTCTTAAATTGAATTGTATGTAAGTCGGAACTGTATATTTTATCATTGTAATCCCAGCCAGAACTTTTTGGTCTCTGTGACAATGGATTTTAAAAATGTGTGGATTGTCATTAGAACCAGCCATTAATAATAATAAATAAAAGCTTCATATACAGACAATGTGATAAACTGTTACAGCTGTTTATTATAGCCTAGGACTAAAGTACAATAAATTACAATATCCAGAGGTCCGTTGTAACTATGGGGTCGCATGTAAGTCGAGTTGTTCTTAAGTAGGGGACCGACCGCCTGTACATTGACTTTACAATTCTATCCAAGCCAGTTATTAATTTAGGTTAACCTTCTGCTTGAGAATGTGATGGTTGGGTAGTACCACTTTATGTCATATACATTCAACTATTTCATAAAAATGTCCCCATATCATTATACTACTATAGGGGTATTTAGAAAAATTACCACAATCTGCTTCATATAGCAAATGTGCTGGCAACACCATTCAGAAGGTTGAAAGCTGTGAGAGAAGAAACTAACATTAGCAACGATGTACTTCATATTTAAAGGGGATGTCCACTTTAACCAAATAATTAATTGTGTAATAAAAAGTTTTTACATTTCCAATATATTTTCTGTATCAATTCCTTTGGTTTTCAGATCTCTGCTTGCTGTCTTGTATAGGAAGGTTCATTGTTTACCTTCTGTGGGATAAACATTGGTCTGTGGTCATGCGATGTCATACAGGTGCATGGCTTGTGTCAAGGATCGGGTTAGTGGACCCTCTGGACCACAGCGGACGATGACACAAGTGACACTGGGGTCCCGAATGTTTCAGATTGTCATGCCGAAAATGTGCATCAAAAAGCATGACTTATAGGGAGATTTGTGTTATGACAAGCCCTGATAAATGTCCCCTAATGATTGTGGGGAGACCGAAATTGTAATTATTAAAACCAAACAAACATAACCTTCATACAGAACCCCCATGCTTGCAAAATTTTGCTTGTGAATCTTGAAACGGTTCAGATTTTAGATTCCCAGCTTTCCTGGTAGGAAGTACACTTTAATTTCTTGTGCCAAAACATAGTAGAGGGAATACTCTGCCAAAACTCAGTTATCAGCCTCCCTGCTGTTCAGAATTATTTCAGGAGGAAATGACTAATTAG
The DNA here is from genome assembly GCA_019512145.1 of Engystomops pustulosus. Taxonomy (NCBI): domain Eukaryota; kingdom Metazoa; phylum Chordata; class Amphibia; order Anura; family Leptodactylidae; genus Engystomops; species Engystomops pustulosus. The sequence goes on from CM033647.1 coordinate 42,529,039, forward strand.
TTACAGTGCAGCAAACATGACAGGCAGAGAAAAAATACCTAGTAAAAAAAAAAGATACAAGCGTGAATGACAGCAGTGGAATGCATAGTAACAGAAAAATCCACCCTAGAAATATCGTTCTTTTTCTCTTAGCCTCAGGCCACATGCCTATATGGCCATTATTTAATAAAGCGCACCAAATATATATTTTTTTTAATTCTGTAAGAATCAATCAACAATAAAGATGGTTGCACATTGCACAGTGTGACATATTAAAGGACATCTACCACCAGCATGAAGGATGGTGAAACCAACCCACACTGACATATACTGGGTGTGTGCCCCCGTTGGCAGGACCTCCAGGCTCCATGAACATCTAGAGAGCCAGAGCCCTCAGGATCATTTGCATTAATTTTTAAAGCACTTGTGTGATAAATATGGCGACGGAGAGGGAGGGCCTTTTACTATGAAAATTCCAAAATTCCTACTACCCCCCCCCCCCCCCTCAGTGTAATTAGCCTAATGGAGCTAGCAAGAGGGCTACCTAAACCAGCAGGTAGCCGGGCTTCAAAAGATCTCTGTAGCAGCATCGTCTCCAAAGGCTTGAGATGATTTCCCTCCATTTCAAACAGGAGACAAAGAGTCATAAAAACTCTTAAACCAATACGTTGATTAGGGACAATATGGAGTTATGGTCCACGTCAGCAAAGGGCAACAACATTTTTGGAATTGTTATCTTCAGGGGATCGTAGTGGCCCAATACCCGAGGCTCTAGCACTCTTGGATCCAGAGATATAAATATCTCTGGATAGGTACATCGAAAATGGGTCAGGTTTGGTATCAATGCGATCCAGGGATCACCTGATCTAATGATACCAGAACGCCTCCCCTTAAGAATCTGTGACTTATCCCAGGTTATGGACGTCATATGTACCATGTAGGAGGGACCATGACCCCTCTGGGGTGGGCAGAGGGGGTCACCCTTATAGAATCAGAGACTCTGAATCCCCATTGTCTTGTCTGGGAACCAAGTTACCAAAAGTGCAGAGAAAGACTTAAATATTATGCTAATATTTATATGATTGTGTAAGGAAAAGTTATACAATTTTCCAATATACATTCTGCATCAATACCTTGCGGTGTTTTCTATATCTCTACTTGCTGTCCTGCTACAAAAGCTTCTATTTTTACTTCCAGTGGATAGAAATCTGTCCATGGTGAGTGATGGACAGAGGATGCACGAGACCGTACATAATATAGTTCCTATTACTCTCTGTGATAATCTGATTCGTGGAAATGTATGCCATCACATCACATGGACAGATTTCTAACCACTGGAAGTAAACAAAGAGACGAACAACCCCTTTAAGGTGTGGACTATCCGGTTCCATTCGGCCCACACACACACACACACACAAGGTAACTAATTACTGATCTGCTGATACTTGTAGTGCTACCTTGTATAAAACTTAACAGTGTTGCTCTATTTTATCATCAATCCACAAACCCCAACATCCATGTTTCTCGCTTATATACATGCTACCGGGTTGGTTCCTTACCCTATATAATCCCATTACAGACTGGGTTGTATTAAAGGAGAGAACTGGTGGCAGCTTAAATTGAGTTGATAAGGTTCTGTTTACGGAGGGCTAGTGAAAAGGGTCTTATAGCCATTCAAGGGTTGTGATTTATTGTTGTGCCATATCTGGAAGTTGTGTGGACAAATAACTTCCTGCGCCTCTCAGAACCCATGGACGCTCTGGGAGTGTCTAAAAAAATGTTAACTAAGTGACCGTGCGTACCGAAATGGTCAGAAACGTTCAGTTGCCTTCACAACTTGTTTTTGTACAAAGAACGGCATAACGAAGCTAAATCAAGAGCAAAGCCTGTAGAGGGGACACACTCCAGTATGTAGTGTTCTTGGTTTACAATCCTTAATCTGATAGTAGATTTCCTTTAAGCACTTCTTTTCCTGAATTTATTTCTTCTATAAGAACATTAAGGCATCAAGAAGAGATCATAGAGCGCCTATAATCTGTCAACTAGATGTTATACTTGGATCAAGTGCCCCTGCATATGTGCCATGTGTTGCAAAAACTCGTCATTGGGATACGTGGAATAAGCTTTAACCCCATAAAGACATCAGACCCATCTGTAGGGATAAAGACACCAGTATTAACAGGTACATTGTGAGGATACATTGGCACGGAAGCTGTTCGGTTAAATACAAAATCTCAACATCAGAATCAGGTCAACCGCAAAATGGAAGTAAGCCTCCCCTTGGTAATCTAAATTGTTGTTACTATCGACTTTACATGGCTTTATGTCTGTCATCAGATGCCTGTTAATAGTAGGTTGCTTGTAATACCATCAAACTTTTACAGCTTCAAGTTCTCTTAAGGCAGTGGTCCTTCCGAACCAGGGCCGGCAAAATGCATAATTTTTCCATGGACCAAAAGAGGCTCCTCCAACCAGGTCTTGGGAAAAAAATTGCATGCACTGCCCTTACCCAAACCTCCAGGGCCCACAAAGTAACCCGCCTTACCGGCACCTTTTTATGATTGCCCCTGTTGTGCACAGTTGCAGCAAAGAAGAGGTGAGGACTGCTGTTATTGAAGAAAAAATTAAGATTTCCACCACAAAATTCAGACATTACCGTATTTATGCCTGCCAGGGCGCAAACCTAGTGAATATGTGGTAGCGCGGAGTTGCATGAGACAGATTCACGAGTGCTTGTGGAGCTGTTTGCATGGCATGAATGAAGTTTGGAATTTTATGGCGAGTGCACGGGTGGTCATGTAGTACAAGTGATATGATTGTATAATGCCTCCTCTACCTCAAGTGCCAGTATCACCTCAGGTCATTAAGAAAAGAGACTGTGGTGTATAACTCCGCAGCATTTTGGAGAAGTGTGAGTGCCAAGAGGAGACTGTCCACAGGCACACTAGCTGACAGCAATGGGAATCACAATACAATAAATGTTCTTAAGCACCCAAGAGTGACAATTAGACTTTTTAATAAAAAAATTTTACAATGTAGACTATTTCAATCAATCTTCTTTAACGCCCTCTGTAATTTGACTCTTCCCATAAGAAATGTGATTGTAAAATTCTTTTGTACCATTCTCTGAAACAAATAGAAAAAAGATTTCATTTAGAGATTAAAACTGCCCCTGCATACATGTAGGATTTGTGCTATATAAATTTGTAAGAACCTCACTGCCAAAAGTCTTCAGAACAGTTTAATAAAAATCCCTAAGAAAATACACAATATATAATGCTATAATCAGCTGAGTAGCAAATTCTATAGGTATTCAAAAAGCAATCATAGAAAGTCTACCAGCGTTTGACCATACAAAGCTACAGATAGAGGAGACATGTGTAACCATAACATGTGTTGTTAGCAACCACAGAACTGTGAGAAAGGAGTTACAGGAGGTCCCGACTTGAGGACAGCGATTTTACCGTCAACCCCTAGTTACAGACAGATCTCTATGCCCATTGTGACGTCTGATGAAGCTCTCTGGATGTTTGCTTTAAGTCCCAGCTGCAATGATCAGCTGTAAGGGGTCGTAATGTGTTTATTGATAATCCTTGTTCTATGACAGCACAAAACTTTCAAATCGAATTGTCAACACAGAAAAAAGGAAATTTAACTTCTAAAAAAGGAAAATATTCCCTCAAGGTTCAAAACATAAGTTCCGTAAAAAAACGTAATTTTTATTTCAAGTTTCATAAAAGAACAATAAAATGTAACTTTTTCAATAGACACGTATCGGAGTCAGCGCAACACCTACCGCGACTCCAACCACGCCCCCTCCAACCAATGAAACCCCTATGTAAGGTTTTGTGTCATACCCTCTAGGCCCTCCTCCTCCTTTCATTGGTCCATGCCCAGATTAGTAGGTTCCGGTGCACACAGGCCAATTAGACACCACCTCCTGAGGAGACCATAATCGAAACACGCATCAGGGCTTCCAAACAGAGATTCCAACAACCACAACATTTAGGCGAGTTCTGAACCTTGTAAAAGTGGCACTTTGTATTAGATATACATTACCTGTTTTATACATAAGTACAATTGACTCCTTCTTTTTGGTTTTCCACAACAATAGACTTTCTCCATAGCTGCACATTCCCATTGGAATTTACATCGGATTTAAATAAACTCCATAGAGACATCTAGTGGATGTTTTTGGTATTCTCCTGTTTTGTTTGCACCCCTCTACCTGCTAAATGTAGTACAGTTTTATGCTATTCCTTTATGAAATTTGAAATAAAAATTAGGATTTTGATGGAACTTATGTTTTGAACCTTTGTTTGAGGAGATATTTCTCTTTTGTGAAGTTGGATTCTCTTTTTTGAAGTTTTGAATGTATTTGGAGAGACTCCTATGTCCATACTAAAAAATACAGGATCTGTTATATATGTAGAAAAAGTAAAATTTTGTTCTGAAGTTACAATTATAAAATGTACTTGTTCCGACTTAAGAACAAACCTAAAAAACCTATTTTGTACGTAAACCTGGCGAATGCCTGTATATTGCAGGATTGTAGCCGGATTGTAGCTGAAGAGTCTCTCTTCATAGTGCTGTGTTCTTTGATCTCTGCATTCAAACTATTCCCCAGTATAAGTGTTTTATGTTTCTGAGCCCCCTTCCCCAGATATATAACAGATATATATATATATTTTTATTTTTTTTTAAATCCCTGACAACACCTTAACCATTTCAAAGCGACGCGCCAAGACGAGGGACAATGATGGTCGCGAGCATTCAGTGAGCGTGCATGTTAATTCAGATGGTATACTCATAACTTACATAGCATGTCATAAGTTGGAAACTGTTGTCAGATATCTTTTAACCCCTGCTGCAAACCTATTTTACAGTATGGCAAGGGGAGCAGTGGTGAGCTAACGGGCTGAGCCATCTCCTTACAGACCATGGCCCAGATTTAACAAAAGTGCAGTTTGCCTCGCAAATGTGCAAGGGGTTCCAAATAATGGTATACTGGCACGCAATCTTCAACTATATGGTGCCACACCGCTCTGGAAGTGTGCACCATTCTGCCGAGCGTAGTGTATGAAATTGTTGCAAACTCTGAATAAGCACTAACACGCCCCCCTTTGGTGCAAATTTTTGCGGACACAGTGCAGCCGCAATACAAAACTGACGCAGACACTTTATAAATACATGTACAAGAGATTGCACGTTATTCTAGTGCAAAAACAGACAGGAAACTGTCTGATGGAGCCAGTTTAATAGATCAGGGCTCATGCGTTTGTGTATATTGAAGCAAACACCCAGCGTTGACAACCCATGATCGGTTGCTGGTACTGAGTGTTGGTGTTCACCTTTCACATGCCGCCAGCTAAGTCTGTTTGGTGGCATTGTAACTGCCGAATGGCAACATGGGTGCTGCCAACTTCTCTGTGATCATTGCTCCCTGTCACGTCATTGGGGGAAGATTAAAGTTAAAATTCCCCCCCATTCCCAGAACTAATTTAAAAGAAACAAAAATAATAAAACATGTCCAGTATTGTTGCGTCCAGATCTGTCAATGATAAAAAATGGTTATTCCGTCGGTGAGCCGTAACTAAAATAGCGCCTAAATGACCAAAAACTAGACTTTGTCATTCAAGGTCAGAAATTATAGCAAAAATGAAGAATTTTTTTGGTCCAAAAGATTTTCATTTTAAAAACCCTATTGAAACCTAACACTGTAAAACAATACAATTTTGGTATTGGCAATTTTTTTTGCCAAGTTCACGCATTTGAATTCTCCCCCCACACTCAGCATGAAAAATTAAATACCACCAAAGGAAGTACTGTATAACTCAAGTATAAGCTGAGTTTTCAGCACAAAAAAATGTGCTGAAAAAACCCTAAACTCGGCTTTATACTCGAGTCAAGAAAAAAACGTTCTCCTGTGAGTTTTCAATAATCACGACTCCAGCATCGGCGCAGTGTCCCGATCCATTTATTTTTTGAGGGGCTCAGATAGACTACACACTACTGGGGGCGGCAGCAAGCTATACACTGGAGGCTTTAATCAATGCATTTCCCACCATCGGCTTAGTACTTAATGAGTTTTTCTAGTTATACTCTGCTTATACTCGAGTATATACGGTACTTTTGGTTACACAGAAAAGGAAAACAAGCCTTTAAAATGCTCCATACACAGACAAAAACAATAAAGGTTTTTAAGATGGGGAGCAAAAAATGCAACGATCCAAAAAGGGTTTGAGCAGTAAGAGGTTACCCTGATATACAGTTACCTGGTTATAACTGCATGTTTTCGCAAATTCTTGCTGAGGAAATCCTTATAAAAATCTGCCATCTTCTGCATCTAACGTCCTTTACGTCCTGTAAAGGGAAAATAAAATTATAATTTGGAACTAGGGGTGTTACTAGAAAAACCTGGTGCCTCATATCACAAAATTGGAAATTTAGAAAATGCACAGTGTGTCATACTACAAAGCTGATGCACACAGCAAGTCACATTTACAGTACAGTGAAATTCAGTGGGGGATACTCACTTTAATCCGTGTCCATTAAAAGCATAGGGCGGCCGAGGGGGATGGGGAGCAGGAGGTGTACGAAGGGAAGTGAAGCTGTATTGCACCGCACGCACCAATGCTTCCTCTACCTCTCTGTACTTTGACTTCCCCGTATTGATTCGAAATTACAAAAAGGTCCAAAACAGCTTTGGAAACCCCTTCTCCATACTTTAATGGAGTTGATAAAAAAAAGATAATATTCATTCACACATGGGACTTCGTAATAAAACAAAACTCATCGATGCCTATCTTACACAATGACGGTACCCATTCAGACATCCATGAAGCTCAGCAAATAAATAGAGGGTACATTACTATTAATAACATAGTTACTAAACTAATTAGACGTGCAGAAAAATCATACAGCAAACAACAGCACATAAAGATAGTATACACTTTTAGGAATCCTTACCTTTTCATCCTCTGCCCTAAACCCAATGCATTAAGTTTGGAGACAATAAATTCTTCTTTTTCCTAAAAATAAATGAGTATATTCATAAGGTCAATGGGATTACTCTCATAATCCAGGAATTCTTAACGGGATAAACTGAGTAATAGGCTCTGCTAGATTGGCAAGGGTCTGTAAATGAGCAAAAGAGCATGAGACGATAAGCTACATAGGAATATAGAAGTATTTTTATTAATAAGTCTTGTTCGTTTTAAGTAAAATTTCAATGCAATATCATATGGATACTTTCAAATATTTATAACCGCTCCGTTTACATGTGACTTTGGTTTTAAGACAATGTGGGATTTACCTGTATGAAAGTCAGATTGTGACTAGCCCAAAACATTTGGTTCCAATCTCTGTTTCCTGACGCAATTCCCTGAGTTTTCTTTCCAAAGCAGATTCATCGACTGGTACAAAAGTATTTTAGGTCGGAAGATTGGAAACTATCAGGAGGACCAATCCAGTCATATTTAGACTCCACAGGGGGACAGAAGCTGACAGCCTACAAAGAGGGAAAAATACAAGAATTATGTTGTTAAATATGTTTCTAGCTGCAAATCACAGTGTCCATCCTATATGTTTGAACCATAATAGTGAAGCTTATATACTTTATAAATAACTCTGATAAACCAGACTGGAAAACTGTCAGGCGATTGATGTTAAATCGAGACTCTTATAAAACATTATGGTCACAGTGCCACCCCCAGGAAAAGTCAGGTTCATAACAGACTGAAAACATTCATGGGATAGGAATGCCCTGGTCCATGTTCTGTCTGCTATTTTTAACAGAAGACCTTTCTTTCTAGTAATACAGCGCGTGCGCCATATATTGCTTTGGGGAGCGCTGCTCAAACCCCTCTCCTCTCCGGACGCCGCCGTGCTATGGTACACATGGCTATAAATTCTATGTCCCAGTGTTCAGTCTACGGCCAATAAATAATAAAGTAGGTCCTATTGCTGCCGAAGTATGAGGACCAGGAAGTCCTATTCATTGTCCATAATTTCACGGATTTAATGGCTTCTGTAATAATAATCCTTCTTCATCCAAATCGTTCTTTCTTCAAATAGTTTCATAGTTTCATAGTTATACGGTTTGAAAAAAAGAAACTTGTCCATCAAGTTCAACCAAGGAAGGGAAGGGGAGGGATTGGATGAGGAAGGGATTTAGGGGAGGAAACAATTCTATAAACATAACCAGCAATGTTATTTAGGTGTAAAAAGGCATCTAGACCCTTCTTAAAGCTCTCTGCTGTCCCTGCTGTGACCAGCGCCTGAGGCAGGCTATTCCACGAGTGACAGTTCTCATAGTAAAAAAGCCCTGTCGCTCGGTGATTAAAACCTTGTTTTCTCCGACAGGAGACAGTGCCCCTCTCTTTTGATTTGATCTAATCTGAAACAACTTACCACCATATTTTTTGGGGACCATTCATTATATTTAAAATAAATTAATCATGTCCCCTCGTAGTCGTCTCTTTTCCAGACTAATAAATCTAGTTGTTTTAATCTTTCCTCATAACCAAGACCCTCCATACCCCCTTATCATTTTTGTGGCTCTACGTTGAACCTCTCCAGCTCCAGGGCATCCTTTTTATGGACCGGGTTGCCCGAACTGGACAGCATATTCCAGGGAGGCCGAACCAGTGCCTTGTACAGGGGGAATATTACATCCTATCACGAGAGTCCATACCACTTTTGATACACGACAAGATCCTACTAGCTTAGAGGCAGCTGATTGACATTGCATGCTTGTTATTCATTATGATCTACTAGTACCCCCAGGCTCTCTCACAAGGGACTCTCCAGATTTATCCCCAAGAATTTTGCCTTGGATTATGGCCCCCAGGTGCATAACCTTACATTTATCCACATTAAACCTCAGTTTGCCAAAGTGGATGACCAACACTCAGTTGTCCAAGTCACCTGCAGCCTATGAAATTCCCTCATTTTACTACGTACACACCCCAGTTTGTCTCATTGCAAAAACTCAGACACAGGCTGGACTTTCCCGTCTACCCTATTCATGTATAGTATAATATTTAGTGAGGGTTATGTAGGGGTCGCTAAGCACAGAAACCTGAGGTACACCACTAACTGGTGACCATTCCGAGTAGGATCATGACACAACTCTGTGGATGATCGATCCTTAGCATAGTTGTGTTCAATCCAACTGCAAATGATTTCTGCCAACCATAGTTTAGCCCTAATTTTACCCATCAGAGCCGTGCTATGATCAAAAAAAAAGATTTTTTAGAAAAAAAAAAATTATTGTATAAATCTCTGTCCCAATGCTAGTTTCCGCTTTTTTGTCCATGTTTGCTCCGCAGGACATATTGCCAGCTCATTTAACTATCTTTACATATTTTGTCGAATTATTTTTTATTTCAACGTCATTCCCGCCAGAAGGTAGATAGCGTAAGTGTTGAAAAGGGTGAGAGATGTATATATCTTAAGAATCATCTATCCTGCTAGATACCTCCTCCCAAAATGTAATACTTCTGGGCAAGACCACACCAGATTGAAAAAAGAAATCTGAATCCAAAGACTGACATTTTCAGCATTTAGATTGGTCTCTAGGCCTAAATTCCACGAACGGTATGGGGGACGTATAATGGCGTATGTACGTCCCCCATACACTTCAATGGCTCACAGCGCCATAGGGGAAGAGATAGGGTACTGCACACTTGCGGCACCGTACCGTACCGTTCCATCTTCGATGGAATAAGGCGCCGGGCCCTATGTTACTCTATGGAGAGGTGGGGGGGGGGGGGGGGGGGTGAGAGGTTCATCCCCGGGCCCAATATATATCAATTCGTGTGAATGTAGCCTAGGTGTCGTTGTGTCACATGTAGCGTTTTGGATTCCGTTTAGTAACAGAATTAAAGCGCACTGGGGCGCCCGCGGCGATCGCATATAGTTTATATGCAAACACATGCGATCGGCAATCAGTGCCCGATATCTTGTATGTGTAATGCGAGAGTCACGGACGCGTGATTGCCAATCACACTCGTTTGCATGGAAACGAATATGTGATCGCCACCCCAGAGCCCTTGATTCTGTTAACAAACGGAACCAAAACGGAGCATCAACCTTAGCCTCATCTACACAGGACTGTAGGTGAATAGTACACTTGTGTAACGTATAAAATAAATTCACCTATGATTCCAATTCAAAGAGCATCTTCTTCCAATTTCTACACCAATATCCCCATAACACTTTCCCATTTTTTACATATTTATGCACGGTATTCATCGAAAAACTATCCTAAAAAAACCTATATTTTCCACACATAGTACTTAGAAGCAAAAAAACTTGATAGCTAAATTTATCGAAATCTTACTTTATGTGGGGGGGACATGTGCGGTAGATGGTATCGGCTGTGCCGTCTGTTCTCTTCCTAAATTAGTTTAAAGGAGTTTTCCAGGAATCCTGAATAAATTACTGTATTCCAGCCGCCATATCCCATGGTCTTCTGGCCATGGGATCACTGGCTAACACTGGTCTCCTTGGATCACATGTGATGTTACGTGGTCTGAGGTGGCCACAGATTTAGGTGGGAAGGGACATTGTTTTTCTTCTCCTATCCCCAGTATAGGGCACATGACTGCCGCTACATAGATAACTGAACACTACCACAAATACAGCAGCAACTACATAGATATCTGAAACTATGGACCATAATACAGCAGGCACTACTCTGAGGGCACTAGTCTAACAGGTCTACTGTTCTTCAATCATCTTCAGTCTTTACTAACAACAAAGGTGCAGCCAATGCCAATCCACTAACTCCACTAATTCCCTTCCTTCCAATACTTCACCCTGTTTGCCCTTCCTTTGAGCCAGTTATAGAGGAAGAAGTGTCCAGACTTTCCTCTGCTCACCCCACTACCTGCATCAGTGAACCCATCCCCTCACATCTCGTACTGTCCCTCTCCCCAAGCAGCCACCTTCGCTCACAAAAATCTTTATTTTGTTCTTTATTATCAGTCTACACTCACCGGCCAGAGGTCAGAGGAGAATGGGGAGACTGGTTCGAGCTGATAGAAAGGCAACAGTGACTCAAATCGCCACCCATTCCAACCAAGGTAGGCAGAAGAGCATCTCTGAACGCACAGTACGTCGAACTTTGAGGCAAGATGGGCTACAGCAGCAGAAGAAGACCACACGGGTGCCACTCTCTTTCAGCTAAGAACAGGAAACTGAGGCTACAATTTGCACAAGCTCATCGAAATTGGACAGTAGAAGATTGGAAAAACGTGCCTCTAGTCTAGGGTCAGAATTTGGCGTCAACAACATGAAAGCATGGACCATTCCTCATTGTATCAACAGTTCAGGCTGGTGGTGGTGGTGTATGGTGTGGGAATATTTTCTTGGCAAATTTTGGGCCCCTGTGGTACCAATTGAGCATCGTTGCAACGCCACAGCCTACCTGGTATTGTTTGCTGACCATGTCCATCCCTTTATGACCACAATGTACCCAACATCTGATGGCTACTTCAGCAGGAATAATGCGCCATGTCATAAAGCTGGGAATCATCTCAGACTGGTTTCTGAACATGACAATGAGTTCACTGTACTCAAATGGCTCCACAGTCACCAGATCTCAATCCAATAGAGCATCTTTGGGATGTGGTGGAACGGGGAGATTCGCATCAGGATGTGCAGCCGACAAATCTGCGGCAACTGTGTGATGACCATCATGTCAATATGGACCAAAATCTCTGAGGAATGATTCCAGCCACTTGGTGAATTATGCCATGAAGAATTGAGGCGTTCTGAAGGCAAAAAGGGGTCCAACCCGTACTAGCATGGTGTACCTAATAAGTGTCCGGTGAGTGTAGATTTAATAAGCTATTCTTAGTGATGTATCCATCACCACAAAGGGGCAGGTCCTATCAGAAGAGGTGTTAACTTACATAAGTAATGGCTATAAATACACACCTGCATATATGTAATGTATAACTGCGAAGCGTCCATTGAAAAACGTGATGAAACCTGTTGCTATGTATTAAACAAGCTCATCAAAGGGCATCATTTTAAACAGTATGGTGCTATGAATATGACTACTGTGGTGCAGGCGCTGAGACTATTGGCTACTATGGGGCAAGCATTGTAGCTATTGGTTACGGGGGAACTGTGACTGTATAGAAGGTGGAAAACATGGTGATGAATCAGGGAACCTAAATGTTGCTACATTTTCAGAGACTAGCCTTGGCTGGACATCATCTGTAAGCGTTTCATGCTCACAATTCTGCTCTTAATGCTCAATATTTATACACTAAGCTGGTTTCTGGTGCTATATATAGTAATAAGGTGTGTTTCTGTACTTACCCTATGTACTGGGTTTGATCTGGTTATGCACTTATATATGCAACTGGGCTGTAGTTATGGTATGATCTTGGCTCTTGCTCTGTATTTAACATGGTCATGGTGTTGTATGTGTTCTACCGTCTGAATCTATGCAGTTAAAACAGCAATTTTGTATTTCTTGGGAGTTACAGAGGCTGTATATGTGTATATAGAGAGGATATAGATGAATAGCTGAATAGTCTGTGCAGAAAATGTATGTGAACAATTTGATTTTAGTATACCAAAGGTTAATTAAAGTACATATATATTAACATAATGTACATTGTAAATATTTAATGTTTATTACAGTAGGTATTTTTTAGTGTCAGTACTTTTCCACCTGTTCCATACATTCCAATCGCTTCACTATTACCCTTAAAATTTAAAAATATGTCTCATGAGCTGGCCTGATCTGTGATCACCATAGACCAGTGTACATTCCATTGCCATCGACCCATTATGAAAATCACTCATCAGCATGGTCAGCTGCTGTCCTCCCCAGTGTGCTAACCACAGAACAAGGAACAGTTGGCACAGATATGAAGTTATACATTAATAATAGCAATAATGCAAATAGTTTCAGATGAAAAATTTATAAAATAATTTATCTGTGAATTAGGGTATGTGGACATAAACATTTAGTTGGTGCACACCTTTTGCAATTCTATTTGGCACCTTTGCAATTCTGTCAGATAATACTAATTTTCTTTCAGAAAATGATTCATTCACAAATTATGTTGTATTAATATCTTCATTTATTTTTCTTGCAATGAAAAAAACACAAAGAGAATGAAAAAACAAAAGTGATCAATGATCATTTTACAAAAAAACGCCAAAAAATGGCTGGACAAAAGTATGGCACCTCAGCCTAATAAATGGTAGCACACCTTTAGGCAACATAAACTGTGAACAACCGCTCGGTAACCATCAATGAGTTCCTTACAATGCTCTGGGAGAGCATTGGAATGGGACCATTCTTCTTTGGCAAAACTGCTCCAGGTCCCTGGAGATGGGATGTGTCTTTCCAAAACTCCTTGTGAGATCTCATCCACGGTGTTCTATGGGATTCAGGTCGAACTCATTGCTGCCACTTTACAAGTCTCCAGTGCTTTCTCTCAAACCATTTTTAGTGCTTTTTGAACTGTGTTGGGTCATTGTCCTGCTGGAAGACCATAACATCTGAGGAGGACCCAGCTTTCTCACAATGGGCCCTTACATTATGCTGCAAAGTTTGTGGTAGTCTTCAGACTCATAATGCCATGCACATGGTCAAGCAGTCCAGTGCCAGAGGCAGCAAGCAACCCCAAAACATCAGGGAACCTCCGCCATGTTTGACTGTAGGGACCGTTGTTTTTCTTTGAAGCCCCGCTTTTTCCCTGTAACTGTTGATGCCTTTTCCCAAAAGCTCTACTTTGTCTCATCTGACCAGAGAACATTCTTCCAAAACGTTTTGGTAAAACTCCAGCCTGGCTTTTTTATGTTTCTGTGTATGAAGTGGGGTTGTCTGGGTATCCTACTATACAGTCTTGTTCATCAGAAGCCGACTGATAGTACGGGTTACACGTTTTTACCCCGATCTGCAGGGCAGCTTAAACTTGTTTGGATGTTAGTCAAGGTCTTTTATCACCATTCGCACAATCTTTCACGAAATCTCTCGTCAATTTTCTTTCCATCCACATCTAGGGAGGTGCCACAGTGCCATGGGCTTTACACTTCTTGATGACACTGCGCACAGTAGACACAGGAACCTTCCGGTCTTTGGAGATGGACTTGTAGCCATGTGAGATTGCTCATGCTCCTCGCAATGTGATTCTCAAGTCCTCAGACAGTTCTTTGGTCTTCTTTCTTTTCTCCACGCTCAAATGTGGTAACACAAGGACACAGAACAGAGGTTGAGTCAACTTTATATCCATTTCAACTGGCTGCAAGTGTGATTTATTATTGCCAACCCCTGTTAGGTGCAACAGGTAAGTTATAGGTGCTGATTAATTAGAGAAGGATCACATGATTTTCAAAAAGTGCCAATACTTTTGTCCACCCCTTTTTATGTTTCATGTAGAATTATATCCAATTTGGCTTTTTGACAACTTTTTTGTGTTTCCATTGAAGGACAAATTAAATGAAGACAATAATACCAAAGAATTCTGATTGAAAAAACTGAGTATTATCTGACAGAATGTGGAGGGTTGCCAACACTTTTGGCCACCACTGTATGTAAGGAAAAACTCTTATGTACCAACATAAGCCCTTTCATACCAACAAAATATGGTATATGAAAGGGCATGGGGGGCTAACTACACACAGGGGGGGGCACGCAGGGAGGGGCAGATGTGCCCGCACCTTCTCCATCAACACCCAAACCCCATTTCACATTCTGGCTTTCAATGACCTGGAAATAGGAAGCATATCTGGGTCGAGGTCGCCAATGTGCAACAAAAAGCAAGAAGCTTTTGTATGGGTTCCAGAAAAATATTTGCAAAAAAAAAAATCCTACAATCTTAAGCTAGCATTTCAGAATGTACCATTATACTGGGACTACATAGTATTTTCTAAAACTAACCTTAAGTGAAAATATGTCTGCAGGAACATTTGCTTTCAACGTTGATATGAAGAATAATCAAGGTACAGCATAAGCGTAGTGTTAGATACTGAAATTTCATACCCGTATCCTGTTCCACTCCAGGAGGAAGCGCTCATTTACTGGAAAAAGGAAAAATATGCCAAGTATATTAATTAACACATTATCAAAAGCTTTGGAAAGTCACTGATAATTAAGATTGTGTGGAAGTGGCGGTTAGTGATAACACATGCCAGCTTCACAGTCTTCATTCAATCTTTGTCTCAAATGAATCAGATTTCAGGTATTTTTTAGGGGGTTCAGTGGCTGAAGGATATTGCATACAGCTTTAGAGGTCGTTCTCCAAAACAGTCAAAAAGTTCTCTCCTGGGGGTTTGCTCTGGAAAAGAAGCAGAATAATGAAAATGACGGCTGTGCTAGATCTGTCCCTTGACGGATATAATGACCACCAGACATCGGGGTACATAGAGATAGGGTTTGTAGGTTTGTTCTTAAATTGAATTGTATGTAAGTCGGAACTGTATATTTTATCATTGTAATCCCAGCCAGAACTTTTTGGTCTCTGTGACAATGGATTTTAAAAATGTGTGGATTGTCATTAGAACCAGCCATTAATAATAATAAATAAAAGCTTCATATACAGACAATGTGATAAACTGTTACAGCTGTTTATTATAGCCTAGGACTAAAGTACAATAAATTACAATATCCAGAGGTCCGTTGTAACTATGGGGTCGCATGTAAGTCGAGTTGTTCTTAAGTAGGGGACCGACCGCCTGTACATTGACTTTACAATTCTATCCAAGCCAGTTATTAATTTAGGTTAACCTTCTGCTTGAGAATGTGATGGTTGGGTAGTACCACTTTATGTCATATACATTCAACTATTTCATAAAAATGTCCCCATATCATTATACTACTATAGGGGTATTTAGAAAAATTACCACAATCTGCTTCATATAGCAAATGTGCTGGCAACACCATTCAGAAGGTTGAAAGCTGTGAGAGAAGAAACTAACATTAGCAACGATGTACTTCATATTTAAAGGGGATGTCCACTTTAACCAAATAATTAATTGTGTAATAAAAAGTTTTTACATTTCCAATATATTTTCTGTATCAATTCCTTTGGTTTTCAGATCTCTGCTTGCTGTCTTGTATAGGAAGGTTCATTGTTTACCTTCTGTGGGATAAACATTGGTCTGTGGTCATGCGATGTCATACAGGTGCATGGCTTGTGTCAAGGATCGGGTTAGTGGACCCTCTGGACCACAGCGGACGATGACACAAGTGACACTGGGGTCCCGAATGTTTCAGATTGTCATGCCGAAAATGTGCATCAAAAAGCATGACTTATAGGGAGATTTGTGTTATGACAAGCCCTGATAAATGTCCCCTAATGATTGTGGGGAGACCGAAATTGTAATTATTAAAACCAAACAAACATAACCTTCATACAGAACCCCCATGCTTGCAAAATTTTGCTTGTGAATCTTGAAACGGTTCAGATTTTAGATTCCCAGCTTTCCTGGTAGGAAGTACACTTTAATTTCTTGTGCCAAAACATAGTAGAGGGAATACTCTGCCAAAACTCAGTTATCAGCCTCCCTGCTGTTCAGAATTATTTCAGGAGGAAATGACTAATTAGTTACAGTGCAGCAAACATGACAGGCAGAGAAAAAATACCTAGTAAAAAAAAAAGATACAAGCGTGAATGACAGCAGTGGAATGCATAGTAACAGAAAAATCCACCCTAGAAATATCGTTCTTTTTCTCTTAGCCTCAGGCCACATGCCTATATGGCCATTATTTAATAAAGCGCACCAAATATATATTTTTTTTAATTCTGTAAGAATCAATCAACAATAAAGATGGTTGCACATTGCACAGTGTGACATATTAAAGGACATCTACCACCAGCATGAAGGATGGTGAAACCAACCCACACTGACATATACTGGGTGTGTGCCCCCTTGGCAGGACCTCCAGGCTCCATGAACATCTAGAGAGCCAGAGCCCTCAGGATCATTTGCATTAATTTTTAAAGCCTTGTGTGATAAATATGGCGACGGAGAGGGAGGGCCTTTTACTATGAAAATTCCAAAATTCCTACTACCCCCCCCCCCCCCCTCAGTGTAATTAGCCTAATGGAGCTAGCAAGAGGGCTACCTAAACCAGCAGGTAGCCGGGCTTCAAAAGATCTCTGTAGCAGCATCGTCTCCAAAGGCTTGAGATGATTTCCCTCCATTTCAAACAGGAGACAAAGAGTCATAAAAACTCTTAAACCAATACGTTGATTAGGGACAATATGGAGTTATGGTCCACGTCAGCAAAGGGCAACAACATTTTTGGAATTGTTATCTTCAGGGGATCGTAGTGGCCCAATACCCGAGGCTCTAGCACTCTTGGATCCAGAGATATAAATATCTCTGGATAGGTACATCGAAAATGGGTCAGGTTTGGTATCAATGCGATCCAGGGATCACCTGATCTAATGATACCAGAACGCCTCCCCTTAAGAATCTGTGACTTATCCCAGGTTATGGACGTCATATGTACCATGTAGGAGGGACCATGACCCCTCTGGGGTGGGCAGAGGGGGTCACCCTTATAGAATCAGAGACTCTGAATCCCCATTGTCTTGTCTGGGAACCAAGTTACCAAAAGTGCAGAGAAAGACTTAAATATTATGCTAATATTTATATGATTGTGTAAGGAAAAGTTATACAATTTTCCAATATACATTCTGCATCAATACCTTGCGGTGTTTTCTATATCTCTACTTGCTGTCCTGCTACAAAAGCTTCTATTTTTACTTCCAGTGGATAGAAATCTGTCCATGGTGAGTGATGGACAGAGGATGCACGAGCCGTACATATATAGTTCCTATTACTCTCTGTGATAATCTGATTCGTGGAAATGTATGCCATCACATCACATGGACAGATTTCTAACCACTGGAAGTAAACAAAGAGACGAACAACCCCTTTAAGGTGTGGACTATCCGGTTCCATTCGGCCCACACACACACACACACACAAGGTAACTAATTACTGATCTGCTGATACTTGTAGTGCTACCTTGTATAAAACTTAACAGTGTTGCTCTATTTTATCATCAATCCACAAACCCCAACATCCATGTTTCTCGCTTATATACATGCTACCGGGTTGGTTCCTTACCCTATATAATCCCATTACAGACTGGGTTGTATTAAAGGAGAGAACTGGTGGCAGCTTAAATTGAGTTGATAAGGTTCTGTTTACGGAGGGCTAGTGAAAAGGGTCTTATAGCCATTCAAGGGTTGTGATTTATTGTTGTGCCATATCTGGAAGTTGTGTGGACAAATAACTTCCTGCGCCTCTCAGAACCCATGGACGCTCTGGGAGTGTCTAAAAAAATGTTAACTAAGTGACCGTGCGTACCGAAATGGTCAGAAACGTTCAGTTGCCTTCACAACTTGTTTTTGTACAAAGAACGGCATAACGAAGCTAAATCAAGAGCAAAGCCTGTAGAGGGGACACACTCCAGTATGTAGTGTTCTTGGTTTACAATCCTTAATCTGATAGTAGATTTCCTTTAAGCACTTCTTTTCCTGAATTTATTTCTTCTATAAGAACATTAAGGCATCAAGAAGAGATCATAGAGCGCCTATAATCTGTCAACTAGATGTTATACTTGGATCAAGTGCCCCTGCATATGTGCCATGTGTTGCAAAAACTCGTCATTGGGATACGTGGAATAAGCTTTAACCCCATAAAGACATCAGACCCATCTGTAGGGATAAAGACACCAGTATTAACAGGTACATTGTGAGGATACATTGGCACGGAAGCTGTTCGGTTAAATACAAAATCTCAACATCAGAATCAGGTCAACCGCAAAATGGAAGTAAGCCTCCCCTTGGTAATCTAAATTGTTGTTACTATCGACTTTACATGGCTTTATGTCTGTCATCAGATGCCTGTTAATAGTAGGTTGCTTGTAATACCATCAAACTTTTACAGCTTCAAGTTCTCTTAAGGCAGTGGTCCTTCCGAACCAGGGCCGGCAAAATGCATAATTTTTCCATGGACCAAAAGAGGCTCCTCCAACCAGGTCTTGGGAAAAAAATTGCATGCACTGCCCTTACCCAAACCTCCAGGGCCCACAAAGTAACCCGCCTTACCGGCACCTTTTTATGATTGCCCCTGTTGTGCACAGTTGCAGCAAAGAAGAGGTGAGGACTGCTGTTATTGAAGAAAAAATTAAGATTTCCACCACAAAATTCAGACATTACCGTATTTATGCCTGCCAGGGCGCAAACCTAGTGAATATGTGGTAGCGCGAGTTGCATGAGACAGATTCACGAGTGCTTGTGGAGCTGTTTGCATGGCATGAATGAAGTTTGGAATTTTATGGCGAGTGCACTGGTGGTCATGTAGTACAAGTGATATGATTGTATAATGCCTCCTCTACCTCAAGTGCCAGTATCACCTCAGGTCATTAAGAAAAGAGACTGTGGTGTATAACTCCGCAGCATTTTGGAGAAGTGTGAGTGCCAAGAGGAGACTGTCCACAGGCACACTAGCTGACAGCAATGGGAATCACAATACAATAAATGTTCTTAAGAACCCAAGAGTGACAATTAGACTTTTTAATAAAAAAATTTTACAATGTAGACTATTTCAATCAATCTTCTTTAACGCCCTCTGTAATTTGACTCTTCCCATAAGAAATGTGATTGTAAAATTCTTTTGTACCATTCTCTGAAACAAATAGAAAAAAGATTTCATTTAGAGATTAAAACTGCCCCTGCATACATGTAGGATTTGTGCTATATAAATTTGTAAGAACCTCACTGCCAAAAGTCTTCAGAACAGTTTAATAAAAATCCCTAAGAAAATACACAATATATAATGCTATAATCAGCTGAGTAGCAAATTCTATAGGTATTCAAAAAGCAATCATAGAAAGTCTACCAGCGTTTGACCATACAAAGCTACAGATAGAGGAGACATGTGTAACCATAACATTGTGTTGTTAGCAACCACAGAACTGTGAGAAAGGAGTTACAGGAGGTCCCGACTTGAGGACAGCGATTTTACCGTCAACCCCTAGTTACAGACAGATCTCTATGCCCATTGTGACGTCTGATGAAGCTCTCTGGATGTTTGCTTTAAGTCCAGCTGCAATGATCAGCTGTAAGGGGTCGTAATGTGTTTATTGATAATCCTTGTTCTATGACAGCACAAAACTTTCAAATCGAATTGTCAACACAGAAAAAAGGAAATTTAACTTCTAAAAAAGGAAAATATTCCCTCAAGGTTCAAAACATAAGTTCCGTAAAAAAACGTAATTTTTATTTCAAGTTTCATAAAAGAACAATAAAATGTAACTTTTTCAATAGACACGTATCGGAGTCAGCGCAACACCTACCGCGACTCCAACCACGCCCCCTCCAACCAATGAAACCCCTATGTAAGGTTTTGTGTCATACCCTCTAGGCCCTCCTCCTCCTTTCATTGGTCCATGCCCAGATTAGTAGGTTCCGGTGCACACAGGCCAATTAGACACCACCTCCTGAGGAGACCATAATCGAAACACGCATCAGGGCTTCCAAACAGAGATTCCAACAACCACAACATTTAGGCGAGTTCTGAACCTTGTAAAAGTGGCACTTTGTATTAGATATACATTACCTGTTTTATACATAAGTACAATTGACTCCTTCTTTTTGGTTTTCCACAACAATAGACTTTCTCCATAGCTGCACATTCCCATTGGAATTTACATCGGTTTTAAATAAACTCCATAGAGACATCTAGTGGATGTTTTTGGTATTCTCCTGTTTTGTTTGCACCCCTCTACCTGCTAAATGTAGTACATTTTATGCTATTCCTTTATGAAATTTGAAATAAAAATTAGGATTTTGATGGAACTTATGTTTTGAACCTTTGTTTGAGGAGATATTTCTCTTTTCTGAAGTTGGATTCTCTTTTTTGAAGTTTTGAATGTATTTGGAGAGACTCCTATGTCCATACTAAAAAATACAGGATCTGTTATATATGTAGAAAAAGTAAAATTTTGTTCTGAAGTTACAATTATAAAATGTACTTGTTCCGACTTAAGAACAAACCTAAAAAACCTATTTTGTACGTAAACCTGGCGAATGCCTGTATATTGCAGGATTGTAGCCGGATTGTAGCTGAAGAGTCTCTCTTCATAGTGCTGTGTTCTTTGATCTCTGCATTCAAACTATTCCCCAGTATAAGTGTTTTATGTTTCTGAGCCCCCTTCCCCAGATATATAACAGATATATATATATATTTTTATTTTTTTTTAAATCCCTGACAACACCTTAACCATTTCAAAGCGACGCTGCCAAGACGAGGGACAATGATGGTCGCGAGCATTCAGTGAGCGTGCATGTTAATTCAGATGGTATACTCATAACTTACATAGCATGTCATAAGTTGGAAACTGTTGTCAGATATCTTTTAACCCCTGCTGCAAACCTATTTTACAGTATGGCAAGGGGAGCAGTGGTGAGCTAACGGGCTGAGCCATCTCCTTACAGACCATGGCCCAGATTTAACAAAAGTGCAGTTTGCCTCGCAAATGTGCAAGGGGTTCCAAATAATGGTATACTGGCACGCAATCTTCAACTATATGGTGCCACACCGCTATGGAAGTGTGCACCATTCTGCCGAGCGTAGTGTATGAAATTGTTGCAAACTCTGAATAAGCACTAACACGCCCCCCTTTGGTGCAAATTTTTGCGGACACAGTGCAGCCGCAATACAAAACTGACGCAGACACTTTATAAATACATGTACAAGAGATTGCACGTTATTCTAGTGCAAAAACAGACAGGAAACTGTCTGATGGAGCCAGTTTAATAGATCAGGGCTCATGCGTTTGTGTATATTGAAGCAAACACCCAGCGTTGACAACCCATGATCGGTTGCTGGTACTGAGTGTTGGTGTTCACCTTTCACATGCCGCCAGCTAAGCACTGTTTGGTGGCAGTGTAACTGCCGAATGGCAACATGGGTGCTGCCAACTTCTCTGTGATCATTGCTCCCTGTCACGTCACTGGGGGAAATTAAAGTTAAAATTCCCCCCCATTCCCAGAACTAATTTAAAAGAAACAAAAATAATAAAACATGTCCAGTATTGTTGCGTCCAGATCTGTCAATGATAAAAAATGGTTATTCCGTCGGTGAGCCGTAACTAAAATAGCGCCTAAATGACCAAAAACTACACTTTGTCATTCAAGGTCAGAAATTATAGCAAAAATGAAGAATTTTTTTGGTCCAAAAGATTTTCATTTTAAAAACCCTATTGAAACCTAACACTGTAAAACAATACAATTTTGGTATTGGCAATTTTTTTTGCCAAGTTACGCATTTGAATTCTCCCCCCACACTCAGCATGAAAAATTAAATACCACCAAAGGAAGTACTGTATAACTCAAGTATAAGCTGAGTTTTCAGCACAAAAAAATGTGCTGAAAAAACCCTAAACTCGGCTTTATACTCGAGTCAAGAAAAAAACGTTCTCCTGTGAGTTTTCAATAATCACGACTCCAGCATCGGCGCAGTGTCCCGATCCATTTATTTTTTGAGGGGCTCAGATAGACTACACACTACTGGGGGCGGCAGCAAGCTATACACGGGAGGCTTTAATCAATGCATTTCCCACCATCGGCTTAGTACTTAATGAGTTTTTCTAGTTATACTCTGCTTATACTCGAGTATATACGGTACTTTTGGTTACACAGAAAAGGAAAACAAGCCTTTAAAATGCTCCATACACAGACAAAAACAATAAAGGTTTTTAAGATGGGGAGCAAAAAATGCAACGATCCAAAAAGGGTTTGAGCAGTAAGAGGTTACCCTGATATACAGTTACCTGGTTATAACTGCATGTTTTCGCAAATTCTTGCTGAGGAAATCCTTATAAAAATCTGCCATCTTCTGCATCTAACGTCCTTTACGTCCTGTAAAGGGAAAATAAAATTATAATTTGGAACTAGGGGTGTTACTAGAAAAACCTGGTGCCTCATATCACAAAATTGGAAATTTAGAAAATGCACAGTGTGTCATACTACAAAGTGATGCACACAGCAAGTCACATTTACAGTACAGTGAAATTCAGTGGGGGATACTCACTTTAATCCGTGTCCATTAAAAGCATAGGGCGGCCGAGGGGGATGGGGAGCAGGAGGTGTACGAAGGGAAGTGAAGCTGTATTGCACCGCACGCACCAATGCTTCCTCTACCTCTCTGTACTTTGACTTCCCCGTATTGATTCGAAATTACAAAAAGGTCCAAAACAGCTTTGGAAACCCCTTCTCCATACTTTAATGGAGTTGATAAAAAAAAGATAATATTCATTCACACATGGGACTTCGTAATAAAACAAAACTCATCGATGCCTATCTTACACAATGACGGTACCCATTCAGACATCCATGAAGCTCAGCAAATAAATAGAGGGTACATTACTATTAATAACATAGTTACTAAACTAATTAGACTGCAGAAAAATCATACAGCAAACAACAGCACATAAAGATAGTATACACTTTTAGGAATCCTTACCTTTTCATCCTCTGCCCTAAACCCAATGCATTAAGTTTGGAGACAATAAATTCTTCTTTTTCCTAAAAATAAATGAGTATATTCATAAGGTCAATGGGATTACTCTCATAATCCAGGAATTCTTAACGGATAAACTGAGTAATAGGCTCTGCTAGATTGGCAAGGGTCTGTAAATGAGCAAAAGAGCATGAGACGATAAGCTACATAGGAATATAGAAGTATTTTTATTAATAAGTCTTGTTCGTTTTAAGTAAAATTTCAATGCAATATCATATGGATACTTTCAAATATTTATAACCGCTCCGTTTACATGTGACTTTGGTTTTAAGACAATGTGGGATTTACCTGTATGAAAGTCAGATTGTGACTAGCCCAAAACATTTGGTTCCAATCTCTGTTTCCTGACGCAATTCCCTGAGTTTTCTTTCCAAAGCAGATTCATCGACTGGTACAAAAGTATTTTAGGTCGGAAGATTGGAAACTATCAGGAGGACCAATCCAGTCATATTTAGACTCCACAGGGGGACAGAAGCTGACAGCCTACAAAGAGGGAAAAATACAAGAATTATGTTGTTAAATATGTTTCTAGCTGCAAATCACAGTGTCCATCCTATATGTTTGAACCATAATAGTGAAGCTTATATACTTTATAAATAACTCTGATAAACCAGACTGGAAAACTGTCAGGCGATTGATGTTAAATCGAGACTCTTATAAAACATTATGGTCACAGTGCCACCCCCAGGAAAAGTCAGGTTCATAACAGACTGAAAACATTCATGGGATAGGAATGCCCTGGTCCATGTTCTGTCTGCTATTTTTAACAGAAGACCTTTCTTTCTAGTAATACAGCGACGTGCGCCATATATTGCTTTGGGGAGCGCTGCTCAAACCCCTCTCCTCTCCGGACGCCGCCGTGCTATGGTACACATGGCTATAAATTCTATGTCCCAGTGTTCAGTCTACGGCCAATAAATAATAAAGTAGGTCCTATTGCTGCCGAAGTATGAGGACCAGGAAGTCCTATTCATTGTCCATAATTTCACTGGATTTAATGGCTCTGTAATAATAATCCTTCTTCATCCAAATCGTTCTTTCTTCAAATAGTTTCATAGTTTCATAGTTATACGGTTTGAAAAAAAGAAACTTGTCCATCAAGTTCAACCAAGGAAGGGAAGGGGAGGGATTGGATGAGGAAGGGATTTAGGGGAGGAAACAATTCTATAAACATAACCAGCAATGTTATTTAGGTGTAAAAAGGCATCTAGACCCTTCTTAAAGCTCTCTGCTGTCCCTGCTGTGACCAGCGCCTGAGGCAGGCTATTCCACGAGTGACAGTTCTCATAGTAAAAAAGCCCTGTCGCTCGGTGATTAAAACCTTGTTTTCTCCGAGAGGAGACAGTGCCCCTCTCTTTTGATTTGATCTAATCTGAAACAACTTACCACCATATTTGTTTGGGGACCATTCATTATATTTAAAATAAATTAATCATGTCCCCTCGTAGTCGTCTCTTTTCCAGACTAATAAATCTAGTTGTTTTAATCTTTCCTCATAACCAAGACCCTCCATACCCCCTTATCATTTTTGTGGCTCTACGTTGAACCTCTCCAGCTCCAGGGCATCCTTTTTATGGACCGGGTTGCCCGAACTGGACAGCATATTCCAGGGAGGCCGAACCAGTGCCTTGTACAGGGGGAATATTACATCCTATCACGAGAGTCCATACCACTTTTGATACACGACAAGATCCTACTAGCTTAGAGGCAGTGATTGACATTGCATGCTTGTTATTCATTATGATCTACTAGTACCCCCAGGCTCTCTCACAAGGGACTCTCCAGATTTATCCCCAAGAATTTTGCCTTGGATTATGGCCCCCAGGTGCATAACCTTACATTTATCCACATTAAACCTCAGTTTGCCAAAGTGGATGACCAACACTCAGTTGTCCAAGTCACCTGCAGCCTATGAAATTCCCTCATTTTACTACGTACACACCCCAGTTTGTCTCATTGCAAAAACTCAGACACAGGCTGGACTTTCCCGTCTACCCTATTCATGTATAGTATAATATTTAGTGAGGGTTATGTAGGGGTCGCAAGCACAGAAACCTGAGGTACACCACTAACTGGTGACCATTCCGAGTAGGATCATGACACAACTCTGTGGATGATCGATCCTTAGCATAGTTGTGTTCAATCCAACTGCAAATGATTTCTGCCAACCATAGTTTAGCCCTAATTTTACCCATCAGAGCCGGTGCTATGATCAAAAAAAAAGATTTTTTAGAAAAAAAAAAATTATTGTATAAATCTCTGTCCCAATGCTAGTTTCCGCTTTTTTGTCCATGTTTGCTCCGCAGGACATATTGCCAGCTCATTTAACTATCTTTACATATTTTGTCGAATTATTTTTTATTTCAACGTCATTCCCGCCAGAAGGTAGATAGCGTAAGTGTTGAAAAGGGTGAGAGATGTATATATCTTAAGAATCATCTATCCTGCTAGATACCTCCTCCCAAAATGTAATACTTCTGGGCAAGACCACACCAGATTGAAAAAAGAAATCTGATCCAAAGACTGACACTTCAGCATTTAGATTGGTCTCTAGGCCTAGAATTCCACGAACGGTATGGGGGACCGTAATAGATGGCGTATGTACGTCCCCCATACACTTCATGGCATCACAGCGCCATAGGGGAGAGATAGGGTACTGCACACTTGCGGCACGACCGTACCGATTCCTCTTCGATGGATAAGGCGCCGGGCCCTATTGTTACTCTATGGAGAGGGTGGGGGGGGGGGGGGGTGGGTGAGCAGTGTTCATCCCCGGGCCAATTATTATCAATTAGTGTGAATGTAGCCTAGTTTCGCGGTTGTGTCACATGTAGCGTTTGGATTCCGTTTAGTAACAGAATTAAAGCGCACTGGGCGGCCCGCGGCCGATCGCATATAGTTTTATGCAAACACATGCGACGGCAATCGTGCCCGATATCTTGCTATGTGTAAATGCGGAGTCCCATACGGACGCGTGATTGCCATCCACACTCGTTTGCATGGAAACGAATATTGTGATCGCCACCCCAGAGCCTCTGATTCCTGTTACAAAACCGGAACAAAACGGAAAGCATCAACTCTAGCCTCATCTACACGGACTGTTGGGAATAGTAACATTTGTGTACAGTATAAATAAATTCACTATGATTCCAATTCAAAGAGCATCTTCTCCATTTCTACACTCAATATCCCATAACACTTTCCCATTTTATTACATTATTTTGCCGGTTTATTCATCGAAAAACTATACCTAAAAAAACTATATTTTCCACACATAGTCTAGAAGCAAAAAAATTGCTTGATAGCTAAATTTATCGAAATCTACTTTGTGGGGGGGGGGGACATGTTGCGGTAGATGGTATCGGCGTGCCGTCTGTTCTCTTCCTAAATTGTTTAAGGAGTTTTCCAGGAATCCTGAATAAAAAATTACTGTATTCCAGCCGCCATATCCCACTTGTCTTCTGGCCATGGGAATCACTGGCTATTAACTGGTCTCCTTGGATCACATGTGATGTTACGTGGTCGAGGTGTGCCACAGATTTAGGTGGGAAAGGGGACATTGTTTTTCTCTCCTATCCCAGTATAGGGCACATGACTGCCGCTACATAGATAACTGAACACTACCACAGAATACAGCAGCAACTACATAGATATTGAACACTATGGACCATAATACCAGCAGGCACTACTTGAGGGCACTAGTCTCTCACCCCACTACCTGCATCAGTGAACCCATCCCCTCACATCTCGTATTGTCCCTCTCCCCAAGCAGCCACTTCTCGCCTCACAAAAATCTTTATTTTGTTCTTTATTATCAGTCTACACTCACCGGCCAGAGGTCAGAGGAGAATGGGCAGGCTGGTTCGAGCTGATAGATCCATGATGCGAATCTCCCGTTCCACCACATCCCAAAGATGCTGTATTGGATTGAGATCTGGTGACTGTGGAGGCCATCATGTCAATATGGACCAAAATCTCTGAGGAATGCTTCCAGCACCTTGTTGAATCTATGCCACGAAGAATTGAGGCAGTTCTGAAGGCAAAAGGGGGTTCAACCTGTTACTAGCATGGTGTACCTAATAAAGTGGCCGGTGAGTGTATATTTTCATAAGCTATTCTTAGTGATGTTATCCATCACCACAAAGGGGCAGGTCCTATTCAGAAGAGGTGTTAACTTTACATAAGTTAATGGCTATAAATACACACCTTGGATGGTGTTTCCAAATTGTCATCTGCGAAAATCCCCCGTTTATGACTCAAACCAGATGCCAAAAGGTCTTTCTTCGATCACCAGAAAGAAGCCAAAGATTCCATCATGGCTTGACGGAAGACATGAAAATCTTATACTGAACCTGCTACAGAAGGATCCAGGATGGCTTGGGTGTGTCTGGTAAAAAATCGGAGACACCATTGTTCCGAACAATCTGCTGGGAAAGGAACGGAGAGAGGAGACACAGGGCACCCATTCCATCTGATTCTGGTGAACAAACCCATATGGTTTTAGGCCGGGGGGTTAACCCCCGTGCCTCCTTCCAGAACTCGTGCCTCCTCCGCCCACTGCTGTAGAACATGACCCTGGTTGCCCTGGGACATCGCCTCCTCTGCTGCTTTACTGCAGTTTGTCATCCTATTGCTGCCCCAGTCTCTTGGTCTGATTCTCTGAACCTCTCGGCCCGACACGACGACCCTTCAAAGCCTGCGTTTTGTTTGGCTCCAAGACCACCCTGAGACCACAGATTTCCATTCTTTATGGTGAGTATCGGGTGAGTATGGGCGCTTGAATTCAGGGAATTATTTCCCCGCCATATTTGGCACAGGAAGGAATGTGTTCCCCTTAAATCCGGAAATTGTCTTAAAGGGTTTTTTTCTTTCCTTCCTCTGAATCAACAACCCAAATGCCCCAAACCAAATATTTGCCCCCTAAAACATTTTAAATACACTTAGCCCACTTCCAGAAGAAACAAATTATTTAGTATATGATTCATGGACTAGTTGACTGCCATGAGGGGGTTCGGGACGAATTTTTCCTCAAGTAAAGTTAATGGCTCAAGAGGTTTTTTTTCGCCTTCCCCTGGAATTAATGAAGAGTTATTCCAGGGATCTAGTCTGACTGCCCTAGGGGATCGGGAAGGAATTTCCCCTTATAAGTTTTCACAATTCCCCTGAATCAACAAAGTCGTGGATTTCAGATATCCTTGACTTTTATTTCGAAATTATCAAAATCAATCCCCCCCTCATCAATAAAAATTGCTGTATTTCAATAATCTCTATGTTCACCATTATATCTTGTGTACTTTATTATTTCTGTTTATTGCTGGGTTTCCCCCTCTTGGAATTAATATAGAGTAATATTATGATAAACAGAATATAGTTATAGATTAATAGCCAATAGTCATCGGTATTTAGCTAATGGAAAAATAAGTTATCACTAGGAACAAAAAAGTTTTATCAGCTGATGAAGGAGTTCAAGACATTATAAAAACCTGGGAGGGGAATAGCAATGTTCTGGTGGCACCTGTACAGGAAAATGTCGTCATTGTAAAAATGGAAAAACTGAAAAAAAAAGATATGGGGGCAGATTTCCTTATAGTAAGTATAACAATCAAGATTTAGTTCAAGCATTATGAATGTCACCACACAATACGTCTTTAATATTGGGCAGAGGATTGTTTATATACAATGTGCCAGACTCAGATGCTTCCATCATTGGATTTAAAAAAAAAAATTCAAAGATCTGATTTACCCAAAACAAGCGATGCTCTGCTCAGACATCTAGCGGAAGTTTAACTCCAAAACAGCAAAAAGTATCGACCAGAATGACTTCCAAACTGGGCTGAACCCTATCTCGAATCTGCACCAGAGAAGGAAATAGGTGGTTTGGCCCATTTTCAGTTTATGTGTAGGGCACTTGTAGAATATACATCCAAAATGTGGAGATTATTCCGAGTGGCGGATGCGTGGTGATAAATTCTGAGTTTAAGACAATTGGTTTCACTTGGCATCTATTATTGGCTTTGTTTATGCAAAGCAACAACAGAATTCTAATTTATAAGTATTTTGTTATGAATGCGACAGTATTGCATGTTTTTAAGCAGCCTGGAGAAGAGACAAAATAGTTGGCTGGTATTGGGGCCCTGTACATATTCTAACTAAAAGGCGGGCAGTCACATGTTATTAACAGGCACTGAAGAGAGAGTTTGCTTAATAACTCGGACCGCCCGATTACTTTTAGACGTCAAAACGGCGCAGGTCCAGAATCTGCAGTGGACGTCTTTTAGAGGCAGGACCACTATACGGGGGGTCAGAGGCACCGGAGAGACCCTAGGGAGAAGGGAGATTCGCGTTTGTTACCCGCTTCTCCCTTCTCGGCTCCTCTACATCACGCTAGGAGCAAGCCTTTATTAAGACCCAGTTCCAGCTCTGATCAGAATCCCAGTGGACAGTTATAGAGCCTCTGTTACAGGGGGAAAATTTTATCTAAAAGCAAAAAAAATTTAAAAGTGAACAGTGACCTCCTTGGGGGGATATAAAGTTAAAAACACACGCCAAATTTTTTTAACCTGTTCACGCTCCACTTTCGAATATCGGTGAAATAAACGAAACAGTTGTGTTTTGTAAACACAAAGTTTTAACAGCTGTTAATAGCCAAGTCTGTCTTCAGAGTTTTGAAAAAGGCAAAGTGTGACGCAACCTAAGGCCGGTTGCACACGCGCCGCTTTGTCTGCGTTTGACAGGCGGCCCAAGCTAAAGTAAGCAGCTCCTAGTGCTACAACAGGTGGCGAGCAGGGTTACACTGCTAGCGTTATAAGAAACCTCGACAATTGCTAGCAGGACACTACGCGATGTACAATAGAAACGCAAGACCCTCTCAAAGCGGTCCGGGTATTC
The DNA here is from genome assembly GCA_019512145.1 of Engystomops pustulosus. Taxonomy (NCBI): domain Eukaryota; kingdom Metazoa; phylum Chordata; class Amphibia; order Anura; family Leptodactylidae; genus Engystomops; species Engystomops pustulosus. The sequence continues at coordinate 42,559,483 of CM033647.1, forward strand.
ATGTTGGGGCGGTTGGTTAGTGACTTGCCGCATGAGAAAACGATGATGGCGCTTCTAGTCGACAGCGCAGAAGTGTTTGTTAGCGTTCTGTTCTGAAAGACTGACAGCAGGACACATGCCCTGCAGCTCCTGTGGGGCAGAAGCCAATAGGTTTGTCACGTGTAAGTACAATGGGGGCACATGTACGTTTCCACCAATTTTTGTGGCGCTCTCACCGCATGTTCTGATCTCAGACATTTATTACCTGGAGGCGCCAGAAAAAATGATTGTCAGCTGCTCGAATATGACTCCGAAAAGGGTCGTAGCTTGGGCCGAGCAAAACTCGAGACACAATTATGTTGTAGCCAATCCACAATGGCGGAAAGTACACCAAAAGAAATTGGACTAGCGGGACAAAAAAAAAACTTATAAATATCGGTTATGCCCCCACCAAATTTTTAAGAAACAGGGCCTCCCTTCAAACAATAAACAAGAATAAAAATCACACTCATCATTGCTATATATAATACTCAATTTAGTTTATTTTATTTTTTTTTTTTTGTTTATTGTAATTTTACATATGGATCTTCATTAAACTATCTTATATAACCCCCCTCCCCATCCATTTTTATCCCATATTGATCCAGCCCCGGGTTATGTACAAGGATAAGTTCTTTAGGGTTTCTACTGAAGTTGATGTCACGGGCACCGGCCACGATCCATACTGTGAGATCGCGGGTTGCACCCGGGCTGCCCCGATCCTGGCCACTCCTGTTGCGGGAACTTACCTCTCCACACTTCTGCCCAGACCAGGCCCCGTGCGTGCCCCGCTCCCTAGGGCGCATGTGGCGCAGTACTTCAAGATTTAAAGGGGCCAGCGCACAGGTGATTGGAGCTGGACACTTCGGGAATGCATTTACTCCGGCAACTCCTTAATTCCCTGAAGGATCTTCAAGTAATGCTGTAAAGAAGAAAGCCTCCGTTGTTCCTGTGTCTGCAGTTGTCAGGAATGTTCCTCCGTGTTCCGGTGTCTCCCGCGTTACCTGTGTTTCTCCATGTTCTGTGTCTCCAGCGTTCCCTGGTTACTACGTGTTTATGTAGTCTTGCAGTGTTACTAAGTGCTTCCCTCGGTGTCCTGAGTCTTCAGCGTTACCAGTGTTCGTTCCGTTGTTCCTGTGTCTTTAGCAGGTCATGTTGTCTCCAGGTATCTGTGTTCCTGTTCCGTTGCCAGCTCCGGTTCCTGACGTAAGTCCCCTACTGTCTCACTGAATCGCTACCTTGGCTTCCACCGTGGACACGACCTGGTGGTACCCCGTCCGCAGCAAGACCATATCGCTTTGCAGGCAGGCTCTGGTGAAGACCAGGTGCCACTTAGACTCCCGTCCAGGGTTCAGCTAGCTAGGACCATATCCCGCCGTGTCCAGAGGGTCCATAGACTCACATCCCTGACTGTTGGAATGTATGAAAATAGAATGGTATATTTAATCATTTTAAACATTTTTGGCCCCCAGTGACAATGGAGTCTCAAAATGTTAGCTTTCATGGGAACACGGATTATTAATAAAAACTTCATACGACACCTCACAGCCCTGTCCTTAAAAATGCAGAGAATCCGCTATTGATTTTCTGTTATACCGTATTATTGTTAGAAATAAAAGCAATTTGAAAACGCTTTGGAAAACAAAAGTATACTAACAACTAACACGTTTGGAATGTTAGGCTGCATTACAAAACGGACATGTATTTCTCCAGTCCTGTATCTACAGGCCTGTATTTCTGTATAAATACGTGACGTTTTTATCCGTATGTAAGCACGTATTTAACCCGGATTTTATTACATGCCATAGACTGTAGGGCATACAGAACTGAAATAAGGGAGAAAATAGGACTTGCTCATATTTATACGGCAGTCTACGGTCCGTACAATCCAGTGTCAAAAGAACGGCAAATAATGGTTGGACGTATTGTTCCATTGAAATGAATGTGGCCGTATGTAACCCTGTTTAAAAAACCGGACGTATACGGACGTTTTTATACGTCCGTGTGTGAATGTAGCGTAGTTAGTACTGGCGGTGGTAACATTGTCGCAAAGTCGATAATTAAGTATTTGAAAATGGTAATAACTTTCAAAGTTCGAAAAATCTTTTTTTTTAAAGATAAATAAACAAAAAAAAACATATCAGCCAAAATGTTTCATACACTGGAGTTCAACATGTCTTAACAACAATCACTCTGGTAAGTGAACGCGTCAAAAGTCAACAGCCACATATAGGACAAGTCAGTTTACAAAAAATGAGCTGAGCCTTAAAAGGGAACCCGTCATCACATTTGCACACATACAGCCAGTTAAGGTTCCTATTAAAGGCCCTATTAAGGACCTTTTATTCTTAAATTACGGAATCAGCGGCGGGGTCCTATCTGTAGTGCTCATTTCAGGTCCTTTAGCCTATTAAACAATACCAAACTGTATCCCATGCATGTATATGCCACATTAAAAGTGCACAGCTGTCTCCAGGAACTTCTACTCCTCTACATATCCATGGAGCTGCTGTGATCTCAGTAATCAAATAATGGTTGTTAAAGTGGCTATTCTTAGAAGGCGAAGAAACTGCAATGAGGTCACTGGTCACGTCATGGATGTAACACAAGGAACCATGTAAAAAAAAAAAATTCACTATATTTCTATCTGTACATTTAGAGATTTAATGTATGTAGTTGAATATTAGCAGACGTCCCCCCTATGGAGGCAGAGCAGAGATTTGGAAGAGACACAGAGCTGTCAGATAATGGGGCATGCTTCACTGTTAATTAAGGTACAGCGGCACAAGTGGCAAGCTAATTTTAGGTGACTTGTAACCTTTACCAAATATAGTGACAGGTCCTCTTTAAGTCACAAAGTGGCGCATCCTAAAAGGATTAACCCCTGCACCCAATGGCTCTTTTCCGTTTGGGTGTTTTCCGTTTTACTGGGACAATGGAAAAGTTTTCACGTTACTATAACTGCAACACATTGACACACAGCCCCCCCATGGGGGCCAGAAGGCACCCTCATGTGCCAGACAATTTAGGGAACATAGGCTTAAAAACATATATTCAGTCAGTATCCCCTTGTTAATAAACATCCCAAATGGTTGGAAACATACATTGATGACCTCTTTTTCATTGGGTCGGTCATCAGCCAAAGCAAAAGCGGTTGTGGAATATTTTAATCAGAAATGAGCCGGGGGATCAGTTTCCAACACATATGCTAGCAATAGTCAATTATTTCTAATTTAGAAATCAAACAAAAACCAGTCAAATCATTACCATCCCACTTTCTGAAAAGTGGATATAAATAGGTCTCTGGATTGTCCAAGTGCACATTACAGAAATGGAACAAAATATTCACCAAAAATGGGCAGCTATCTAACAAAAAACGTTTGAGGGAAAAGGGGGGATTTCTGAAATATATTTTAGACTACAGCTTACTATGAGGTGGGAGGAAACGACCAGAACTCTATCATGCAATTTCATTAAGTTTCAATAGTTCTTATAAAGAAATCTAATGTCCTAAAAAAATGGGATTACTACTAAAAAAAAACGATAACCTTCACTTATCGTAGACACACAACTGCTCAAAAATATGTTTTTGCACCCAGTCATATGTGAAAAAGCATAAAATAACAGTTAATTCTACCTAAAATCTCCACCCACAAAAGTGTTAAAAATGCTATACAAGGGATTGACTTTTGCTTATAACGCTTGTAAAAACATAACGCATTAAATTTCAATCTAATGACGAACAGGACATTTTTCCAATTAACCCCTTCCCGCCGCCGGCCCCTTTTCGACTTTGCGTTTTATTTTTTACTCCCCACATTCAAAAATCTTGTAACTTTTTTATTTTTCAAGTAAATAATTGGTTTATAACAAAACGCCAATTTGTGTCGTATTATTGTGGGCTTGGATTTTACGGATTTCACGTGCACCCCAAATGACATGTCTACGATTCTGGCGCTCATAACTTTTCATACTTTTTGGGGTACGGAGTGAGGGAGATGTCATTTTTTGAAGAATTTTGATTTGTTTACAATGTTATCATTTTAGGACTGTATGACCTTTGATCACTTTTTATAGATTGAATTTTTTTTTAAATGGCAAAAAAGTGCCATTTTCGGACTTTGGGCTGCGATTTTCGTTACGGGGGTTTTAAACGCAGTGAAAAACGTATAATATTGGATTGACCAGGGAAGGAATTTCGGACGCCGGCGGATACCTAATGTGTTTATGATTTTGACTGTGTATTTATATTTATATCAATTCTAGGCAAAGGGGGGTGATTTGATTGAATTTTAGGTTTTTTATTATAATTTTTTTATTTTTAACTTTTTTTTATTGTTACATTTTTCAGACTCCTAGGGTACTTTAACCATAGGTTGTCTGATGATCCTACCCTATATGCCATACTACAGTATGGCAGTATCTGGGGATTTCATTACTCCAAATTACCCTGTGCTGACAGCACATTGTAATGACATGGGTAACACGAGTGCTTCGGGTCTTCGGAGGAACCCGAAGCTACCATGGCGGACGGATCGCCGCTCCCAATGAACGTCACGGGGAGCGAGAGCAACCGGAAAGATGGCGGCGCCCGGAAACAGAGGGAAAGATGGCGGCTTTTTGGAGGCCGGGGAAGAAACCCGATCGCGGGTGTTACCGGTAAGCTTTTGCTGCATATGCAGCAAAGGACTTACCGGTATGGAGAGGGCTCGGCCCGTCGAGCACTCTCCATGTACCGGGACCCCGCATGTGACTGTAACTATTAAGCTCACATTTAGGGAAGGGGTTAAGAGTCATTTCTTTGGCCTCCCACATCTCCTTTTCTTTTGAAGTCCACACCCTCTGGATCAGTCTACCTCTCGCCTTCATGTGGCTTATAGCAAAATAATCTCCTGGCTCACCCCACCAGGTCCGCAATCGTTTGGGTTCTGGCTTACCCTCATTTTCTGTCATGATATTCCACACTCATCATGGGAGACCTGTAACATTCCTAATTACACCCCATCTTCTTCAGCTTCTTCACTTTTAATCACTAACTTCCTCTTTCTCTGCAACTCTCGATTTCTCCCACTCACAGGAGAGAGAACAATACTAGACTTGTCTTCATCTCTGACTTCACTTATACTCCTTGCAACGTACCCCCACCGGGCTTAGCCTTTCTTAGTGGGCCTGAGGAGCGCGGCCAGAATACCTGAGTGGCTCGTTTAGTGCGGCCTTGGGCATGCTGTGGTCACAGTGCTTGGTAGGGGGACCAGAGGGCTTCCTACAACCTGATCAGGTCTCAAGCAGGTGTGTGTGCAAGAAATAGGGGTAAGGTCTAGAAGTGCTTTGTTTACTCCTCTGCGTGGCAACCCCTGAGTGTTTGTAGGATGGGTCTGCTGCGAATGGGATGGGGTAAGCCTCATGGTGGTATACACGCCATATCAGGATCAGTTGGAGGCAACGTTGGTAAATCAACTTACAGTTCTTATTGAACACGAGGCACACCGAGAAACGTTAACAGCACATTTATTTCTGGTCAGCTGGTCATGGGAGATGGTCTGCAGAAAAGGTGCAGCAAAGCTGAGTAGTAGATGAGAGGATGGACTGTTCAAAGGAGAACTGTGTACAATGTGTGAACGCTGCATTCGGGCTTGAGTTCCAGATTCCCGCTGCGTGCCAGCGGGTAGGGGTAGTATGCTGAGGCACTAAAGTTTCCTGGGTTAATATCTGTGGAAGCAATGGCATGTGCTGCTCACTCTGTCTCTCTCTGACCGGCTCCAGATGGAGTCCACTCACTCTGAGCATGAGGTTTTTATACTTCTCCTGGTCAGGTGGTAGCCTCTCTCCAATAACATCCCATCGACATAAACAGCCACAACATTGGAGATTTACATAAACCTTGTTAACTGTTGCCCTTCCAGGCGTGTTAACAGCTGCACACTACATCAAGTTCTCCTAGCACTATACTACTGGCATTGAGTTGCTACAGGCTTACAACATAACGTATATACTGACAGGAAAGGGCACTATTCGCAGAGTACCCCCTGCCTATGTATTGGCAGGGGTGGTTGTGCACTACCTTTCACTTCAGACATAAACCTTCTCTCTTTTACAAGTTTCTCTCCTTTACAGAATATGCCCACCTTTCACACTACTGGGAACCCACGTGCCATTGATATACTGTCTCACAGACACGTTGTTACCATCCTCTTCTATTGTGCTACTGATTGTACCCATTATAATCACCCAATCAAAAGTGCCCTGGATGATATTGCACTCATTAAGTCAAATCTTTCGACACAGATGTAGGCAGCTTTTGCACATGCCCCAAAACCCTTTCTTCGCCAGTTGCCCAGGTGTGACGAACATCTAGAGAAAATCATGGCACATCTGCAGACTTCTCCACTTCAACATTATGTTAGGAACCTTTAACTCTGCCCTCACCTAACAGGTTACTGTTCTTCAATCATCTCAGTCTTTACTAACAACAAAGGTGCAGACCAATCCCAATCCACTAACTCCATAATCCCATTCCTTCCAATACTTCACCCTGTTTGCCATTCCTTTGAGCCAGTGTATAGAGGAGAAGAAGGTCCAGACTTTCCTTGCTCACCCCACTACCTGCATCAGTGAACCCATCCCCTACATCTCGTACTGCCCAATCTCCCCAAGCAGCCATTGCGCTCACAAAATCTTTATTTGTTCTTTATTATCAGTCTACACTCACCGGCCAGAGGTCAGGGAGAATGGGGAGACTGGTTCGAGCTGATAGAAAGGCAACAGTGACTCAAATCGCCACCCATTACAACCAAGGTAGGCAGAAAGCATCTCTGAACGCACAGTACGTCGAAACTTTGAGGCAAGATGGGCTAAGCAGCAGAAGAAGACCACACGGGTGCCACTCTCTTTCAGCTAAGAACAGGAAACTGAGGCTACAATTTGCACAAGCTCATCGAAATTGGACAGCTAGAAGATTGGAAAACGTTGCCTCTAGTCTAGGGTCAGAATTTGGCGTCAACAACATGAAAGCATGGACCATTCCTCATTGTATCAACAGTTCAGGCTGGTGGTGGTGGTGTCATGGTGTGGGAATATTTTCTTGGCAATTTTGGGCCCCTTGTGGTACCAATTGAGAATCGTTGCAACGCCACAGCCTACCTGGTATTGTTTGCTGACCATGTCCATCCCTTTATGACCACAATGTACCCAACATCTGATGGCTACTTTCAGCAGGATAATGCGCCATGTCATAAAGCTGGAATCATCTCAGACTGGTTTCTGAACATGACAAGAGTTCACTGTACCAAATGGCCTCCACAGTCACCAGATCTCAATCCAATAGAGCATCTTTGGGATGTGGTGGAACGGAGGAGATTCGCATCAGGATGTGCAGCCGACAAATCTGCGGCAACTGTGTGATGACCATCATGTCAATATGGACCAAAATCTCTGAGGATGATTCCAGCCACTTGGTGAATCTATGCCATGAAGAATTGAGAGCAGTTCTGAAGGCAAAAAGGGGTCCAACCCGTACTAGCATGGTGTACCTAATAAAGTGTCCGGTGAGTGTAGATTTTAATAAGCTATTCTTAGTGATGTTATCCATCACCACAAAGGGGCAGGTCCTATTCAGAAGAGGTGTTAACTTTACATAAGTTAATGGCTATAAATACACACCTGCATATATGTAATGTAATAACCTGACGAAGCGTCCATTGAAAAACGTGAAACCTGTTGTCTATGTATTAAACAAGCTCATCAAAGGGCATCATTTTAAACAGTATGGTGCTATGAATATTGACTACTGTGGTGCAGGCGCTGAGACTATTGGCTACTATGGGGCAAGCATTGTAGCTATTGGTTACTGGGGGCACTGTGACTGTATAGAAGGTGGAAAACATGGTGATGAATCAGGGAACCTAAATGTTGCTACATTTTCAGAGACTAGCCTTGGCTGGACATCATCTGTAAGCGTTTCCATTGCTCACAATTCTGCTCTTAATGCTCAATATTTATACACTAAGCTGGTTTCTGGTGCTATATATATGTAATAAGTTGTGTTCTGGTACTTACCCTATGTACTGGGTTTGACTCTGGTTATGCACTTATATATGCTACTGGGGCTGTAGTTATGGTATGATCTTGGCTCTTGCTCTGTAGGTAAGTGGGCATGAGGACATAAAGTTCCTGAGCTTACATATCTGTGGAAGCATGGCATGGTGCTGCTCACTCTGTCTCTCTCTGACCGACTCCAGATGGAGTCCACTCACTTGAGCATGAGGTTTTTATACTTGTCCTGGTCAGGTGGTAGCCTCCTCCAATAAAATCCCATCTGACATAACAGCCACTCAACATTGGATGATTACATTAACCTTGTTAACTGTTGCCCTTCCAGCGTGTTAACAGCTGCAATTGACATTCAAGTTCTCCTAGCACTCTATATACTGGCATTGAGTTGCAAAGGCTTAACATAAGTATATCTGACAGGAAAGGCGCACTATTCGCAGTACCCCCTGCCTATGTCATTGGCAGGGGTGGTGCACTACCTTTCACTTCAGACATAAACCTTCTCTCTTTAAAGTTTCTCTCCTTTACGAATATGCCCACCTTTCACACTTACTGGAACCCACGGGCCATTGATACTACTGTCTCACAGACACGTTGCTACCATTCCTGTTCTATTGTATGCAACCTGATTGTACCCATTATAATCACCACTCAAAAGTGCCCTGGATGATATTGCACTCATTAAGTCAAAATCTTTCGACACAGATGTAGGCAGCTTTTGCACATGCCCCAAAACCCTTTCTTCGCCAGTGGCTCCAGGGTGCCGAACATCTAGAGAAAATCATTGCACATCTGCAGACCTTCTCCACTTCAAATTTATGGTTAGAACCTTTAACTTGCCCTCACCTAACAGGTCTACTGTTCTTCAATCATCTCAGTCTTTTACTAACAACAAAGGTGCAGCCAATCCCAATCCACTAACTCCACTAATCCCCTTCCTCCAATACTTCACCCTGTTTGCCTTCCTTTGAGCACAGTTATAGAGGAAGAAGTGTCCCCTTTCCTTGCTCACCCCACTACCTGCATCAGTGAACCATCCCCTCACATCTCGTACTGCCATCTCCCCAAGCAGCCACTCTTGCCTCACAAAAATCTTTATTTTGTTCTTTATTATCAGTCTACACTCACCGGCCAGAGGTCAGAGGAGAATGGGGAGACTGGTTCGAGTGATAGAAAGGCAACAGTGACTCAAATCGACACCATTCAACCAAGGTAGGCAGAAGAGCATCTCTGAACGCACAGTACGTCGAACTTTGAGGCAAGATGGGCTACAGCAGCAGAAAGACCACACCGGTGCCACTCTCTTTCAGCTAAGAACAGGAAACTGAGGCTACAATTTGCACAAGCCATCGAAATTGGACAGCTAGAAGATTGGAAAAACGTGGCCTAGTCTAGGGTCAGAATTTGGCGTCAACAACATGAAAGCATGGAACCATCTCCTTGTATCAACAGTTCAGGCTGGTGGTGGTGGTGTCATGGTGTGGGAATATTTTCTTGGCACTCTTTGGGCCCCTGTGGTACCAATTGAGCATCGTTGCAACGCCACACGCCTACCTGAGTATGTTTGCTGACCATGTCCATCCCTTTAGACCACAATGTACCCAACATCTGATGGCTACTTTCAGCAGGATAATGCGCCATGTCATAAGCTGGAATCATCTCAGACTGGTTTCTTGAACATGACAATGAGTTCACTGTACTCAAATGGCCTCCACAGTCACCAGATCTCAATCCAATAGAGCATCTTTGGGATGTGGTGGAACGGGGAGATTCGCATCAGGATGTGCAGCCGACAAATCTGCGGCAACTGTGTGATGCCATCATGTCAATATGGACCAAAATCTCTGAGGAATGATTCCAGCACTTGGTTGAATTATGCCATGAAGAATTGAGCAGCAGTTCTGAAGGCAAAAAGGGGGTCCAACCCGTACTAGCATGGTGTACCTAATAAGTGTCGGTGAGCGTGGTAGATTTATAAAGCTATTCTTAGTGATGTTATCCATACACCACAAAGGGCAGGTCCTATCAGAAGAGGTGTACTTACATAAGGTAATGGCTATAAATACCACACCTGCATATATGTAATGTATAACCTGACGAAGCGTCCATTGAAAACGGTGAAACCTGTTTCTATGTATTAAACAAGCTCATCAAGGCATCATTTTAAACAGTATGGTGCTATGAATATTGACTACTGTGGCAGGCGCTGAGACTATTGGCTACTATGGGGCAAGCATTGTAGCTATTGGTTACGGGGGACGGACTGTGACTGTATAGAAGGTGGAAAACATGGTGATGAATCAGGGAACCTAAATTTGCTACATTTTCAGAGACTAGCCTTGGCTGGACATCATCTGTAAGCGTTTCATGCTCACAATTCTGCTCTTAATGCTCAATATTTATACACTAAGCTGGTTTCTGGTGCTATATATATAATAAAGTGTGTTCTGGTTACTTACCCTAGTTACTGGGTTTGATCTGGTTATGAATTATATTATGCTAATGGGGTCTGCTACTGGGGCTGTAGTTATGGTATGATCTTGGCTCTTGCTCTGTATTTAACATGGTCATGGTGTTGTATGTGTTCTACCGTCTGAATCTATGCAGTTAAAACAGCAATTTTGTATTTCTTGGGAGTTACAGAGGCTGTATATGTGTATATATGAGAGGATATAGATGAATAGCTGAATAGTCTGTGCAGAAATGTATGTGAACAATTTGATTTTAGATATACAAAGGTTAATTAAAGTACATATATATTAACATAATGTACATTGTAAATATTTTAATTGTTTATTACAGTAGGTATTTTTTAGTGTCAGTACTTTTCCACCCTGTTCCATACATTCCAATCTGCTTCACTATACCCTTAAAATTTAAAAAATATGTCTTCATGAGCTGGCCTGCATCTGTGATCACCATAGACCCAGTGTACATTCCATTGCCATCTGACCATTATGAAATCACTCATCAGCATGGCTCAGCTGCTGTCCTCCCCAGTGCTAACCACAGAACAAGGAACAGTTGGCACAGCTTATGAAGTTATACATTAATAATAGCAATAATGCAAATAGTTTCAGATGAAAAATTTATAAAATAATTTATCTGTGACATTAGGGTATGTGGACATAACATTTAGTTGGTGCACACCTTTTGCAATTCTATTTGGCACCTTTGCAATTCTGTCAGATAATACTAATTTTCTTTCAGAAAATGATTGCATTCACAAATTATTTGGTATTAATATCTTCATTTATTTTTCTTGCAATGAAAAAACACAAAAGAGAATGAAAAAAAAGTGACATCATTGATCATTTTACAAAAAACGCCAAAAATGGGCTGGACAAAAGTATTGGCACCCTCAGCCTAATACATGGTAGCACAACCTTTAGGCAACATAACTGTGAACAACCGCTTCTGGTAACCATCAATGAGTTCCTTACAATGCTCTGCTGGAGAGCATTGGAATGGCGACCATTCTTCTTTGGCAAACTGCTCCAGGTCCCTGAGATGTGGATGTGTCTTCTCCAAACTGCCATTGTGAGATCTCTCCACAGGTGTTCTATGGGATTCAGGTCTGAACTCATTGCTGCCACTTTACAAGTCTCCAGTGCTTTCTCTCAAACCATTTTCTAGTGCTTTTTGAACTGTGTTTTGGGTCATTGTCCTGCTGGAAGACCCATAACCTCTGAGGGAGACCCAGCTTTCTCACACTGGGCCCTACATTATGCTGCAAAGTTTGTTGGTAGTCTTCAGACTTCATAATGCCATGCACATGGTCAAGCAGTCCAGTGCCAGAGGCAGCAAAGCAACCCCAAAACATCAGGGAACCTCCGCCATGTTTGACTGTAGGGACCGTGTTCTTTTCTTTGAAGCCCTCTTTTTTCCCTGTAAACTGTTGATGCCTTTTCCCAAAAAGCTCTACTTTTGTCTCATCTGACCAAAGAACATTCTTCCAAAACGTTTTGGTAAACTCCAGCCTGGCTTTTTTATGTTTCTGTGTATGAAGTGGGGTTGTCCTGGGTATCCTACTATACAGTCTCTGTTCATTCAGAAGCCGACTGATAGTACGGGTTACACTGTTGTACCCCCGATCTGCAGGGCAGCTTAAACTTGTTTGGATGTTAGTCAAGGTTCTTTATCCACCATTCGCACAATCTTTCATTGAAATCTCTCGTCAAATTTTCCTTTTGCATCCACATCTAGGGAGGTGCCACAGTGCCAGGGGCTTTACACTTCTTGATGACACTGCGCACAGTAGACACAGGAACCTTCAGGTCTCTGGAGATGGACTTGTAGCCATGAGATTGCTCATGCTTCCTCACAATTGTGATTCTCAAGTCCTCAGACAGTTCTTTGGTCTTCTTTCTTTTCTCCACGCTCAATGTGGTAACACAAGGACACAGAACAGAGGTTGAGTCAACTTTAATCCATTTCAACTGGCTGCAAGTGTGATTTAGTTATTGCCACCACCTGTTAGGTGCCACAGGTAAGTTATAGGTGCTGTTAATTAGAGAAGCATCACATGATTTTTCAAAAAGTGCCAATACTTTTGTCCACCCCTTTTTTATGTTTCATGTAGAATTATATCCAATTTGGCTTTTTGACAATTTTTGTGTTTTCCATTGAAGACAAATTAAATGAAGACAATAATACCAAAGAATTTCTGATTGAAAAAACTGAGTATTATCTGACAGAATTGCAGGGGTGCCAACACTTTTGGCCACCACTGTATGTAAGGAAAAACTCCTTATGTACCAACATAAGCCCCTTTCATACCAACAAAATATGGTATGAAAGGGGCATGGCTAACTACACACAGGGACTCCGAGCAGGAGGGGGCAGATGTGCCCAGCACCTTCTCCATCAACACCCAACCCCATTTCACATTCTGGCTTTCAAACTGACCTTGGATATAGGAAGCATATCTGGGTCGAGGTCGCCAATGTGCAACAAAAAGCAAGACAGCTCTTTAGCTTTATGGGTTCCAGAAAATATTTGCAAAAAAATAAATTAAAAAATCCTACAATCTTAAGCTAGCATTTCAGAATTGTACCATTATACTGGGACTACATAGTATTTTCTAAAACTAACCTTTAAGTGAAAATATTTTTGCAGGAACATTTGCTTTCAACAGTGATATGAAGAATAACCAATGTACAGCATAAGCGTATGATGTTAGATACTGAAATTTCATACCCCGTATCCTGTTCCCATCTCCAGGAAGCGCTCATTTACTGGAAAAATATGCCAAGTATATTAATTAACACATTAATCAAAGCTTATGGAAAGTCCTGATTAATTAAGATTGTGGAAGTGGCGGCTTAGTGATAACAATGCCAGCTTCACAGTCTTCATTCAATCTTTGTCTCAAATGAATCAGATTTCAGGTTATTTTTAGGGGTTTCAGTGGCTGAAGGATATTGCATACAGCTTAGAGGTCATTCTCCAAAACACTCCAAAAAGTTCTCTCCTGGGGGTTTGCTCTGGAAAAGAAGCAGAATAATGAAAATGACGGCTGTGCTAGATCTGTCCCTTGACGGATAATAATGACCACCAGACATCGGGTTACATAGAAGATAGGGTCTGTAGGTTTGTTCTTAAATTGAATTTGTATGTAAGTCGGAACTGTATATTTTATCATTGTAATCCCAGCCAGAACTTTTTTGGTCTCTGTGACAATTGGATTTTAAAAATGTTGGATTGTCATTAGAACCAGCATTAATAATAATAATAAAGCTTCATTACAGACACATGTGATAACTGTTACAGCTGTTTATTATAGCCTAGGACTAAAGTACAATAAATTACCAATATCCAGAGGTCCGTTTGTAACTATGGGTCGTATGTAAGTCAAGTGTTCTTAAGTAGGGGACCGCCTGTACATTGACCTTTACAATTCTATCCAAGGCCTGTTTATTAATTTAGGTTAACCTTCTGCTTGATGAATGTTGATGGTTGGAGTACCCCTTTATGTCATATACATTCAACTATTTCATAAAATGTCCCCATATCATTACACTACTATTAGGGGTATTAGAAAAAGTACCACAATCTGCTTCATATAGCAAATGTGCTGCAACACCATTCAGAAGGTTGAAAGCTGTGAGAGAAACTAACATTAGCACCCGATGTACTTCATATTTAAAGGGGATGTCCACTTTATGCACAGCTAATCATTAATATTGTTTGTGTAATAAAAAGTTATTACATTTTCCAATATATTTTCTGTATCAATTCCTTTTGGTTTTCTAGATCTCTGCTTGTTGTCTTTGTATAGGAAGGTTCATTGTTTACTTCCTGTGGATAAACATTGGTCTGTGGTCATGCGATGTCATACAGGTGCATGGCTTGTGTCAAGGCTCGGGGTTAGTGGACCCTCTGGACCACAGCGGACGATGACACAAGTTGACACCTGGGTCCCGAATGTTTCAGATTGTCATGCCGAAAATGTGCATCAAAAAAGCATGACTTTATAGGGAGATTTGTGTTATGTACAAGCCCTGATAAATGTCCCCTAATGATTGTGGGAGACCGAAATGTAATTATTAAAACCAAACAAACATAACCTCATACAGAACCCCCATGCTTTGCAAAATTTTGCTTGTGAATCTTGAACGGTTTCAGATTTAGATTCCCAGCTTATTCCTGGTAGGAAGTACACTTTAAATTTCTTGTGCAAAACATAGTAGAGGGAATACTCTGCCAAAACTCAGTTATCAGCCTCCCTGCTGTTCAGAATTATTCAGGAGGAAATGACTAATTAGTTACAGTGCAGCAAACATGACAGGCAGAGAAAAAATACCTAGTAAAAAAAAAAGATTACAAGCAGTTGAATGACAGCAGTGGAATTGCATAGTAACAGAAATCCACCATAGAAATATCTGCTTGGTTTCTTTTCTCTTAGGCCTCAGGCACATGCCTATATGGCCATTATTTCACATAAAGGCGCACCAAATATATATATTTTTTTAATTCTGTAAGAATCAATCAACAATAAAGATGGTTGCACATTGCACAGTGTGACATATTAAAGGACATCTACCACCAGCATGAAGGATTGTAAACCAAGCACACTGACATACTGGTGTGTGCCCCCTCTGGCAGGACCTCCAGGCTCCATGAACATCTAGAGAGCCCAGAGCCCCTCAGGATCATTTGCATAATTTTTAAAGCCTTGTGTGATAAATATGGCCACGGAGAGGGAGGCCTTTTACTAGAAAATTCCAAAATTCCTCACTACCCCCCCCCCCCCCTCAGTGTAATTAGCCTAATGGAGCTAGCAAGAGTGCTACCTAACACAGCAGGTAGCCGGGCTTCAAAAGATCTCTGTAGCAGCATCGTCTCCAAAGGCTTGAGATGATTTTCCCTCCATTTTCAAACAGGAGACAAAGAGTCATAAAAACTCTTAAACCAATACGTTGATTAGGGACAATTATGGAGTTATGGTCCACGTCAGCACAAGGGCAACAACATTTTTGGAATTGTTATCTTCAGGGGATCGTAGTGGCCCAATACCCGAGGCTCTAGCACTCTTGGATCCAGAGATATAAATATCTCTGGATAGGTACATCGAAAATGGGTCAGGTTTGGTATCAATGCGATCCAGGGATTCACCCTGATCTAATGATACCAGAACGCCTCCCCTTAAGAATCTGTGACTTCTCCAAGGTTCTGGACGTCATACTGTACCATGTAGGAGGGACCCATGACCCCTCCTGGGAGTGGGCAGAGGTGGGTCTACACCTTATAGAATCAGAGACCTCTGAATCCCCATTGTCTTGTCTGGGAACCAAGTTACCAACAAGTGCAGAGAAAGATCTTAAATATTATGCTAATATTTTATATGATTTGTGTAAGGAAAAGTTATACAATTTTCCAATATACATTCTGCATCAATACCTTGCGGTTTTCTAGATCTCTACTTGCTGTCCTGCTACAAAGCTTCTATTTTTACTTCCAGTGGATAGAAATCTGTCCATGGTGATGTGATGGACAGAAGGATGCACGAGCCGTTACCATCATATAGTTCCTATTACTCTCTGTGATAATCGTGATTCGTGGAAATGTATGCCCATCACATCACATGGACAGATTTCTAACCACTGGAAGTAAACAAAGAGCGAACAACCCCTTTAAGGTGTGGACTATCCGGTTCCATTCGGCCCACACACACACACACACAAGGTAACTAACTTACTGATCTGCTGATACTTGTAGTGCTACCTTTGTATAAAACTTTAACAGTGTTGCTCTTTTATCATCAATCCACAAACCCCAACATCCATGTTTCTCGCTTATATACATGCTACCGGGTTGGTTCCTTACCCTATATAATCCCATTACAGACTGGGCTTGTATTAAAGGAGAACTGGTGGCAGCTTAAATTGAGTTGATAAGGTTCTGTTTTACGGAGGCTAGTGAAAAGGGTCTTATAGCCATTCAGGGTTGTGATTTATTGTTGTGCCATATCTGGAAGTTGTGTGGACAAATAACTTCCTGCGCCTCTCAGAACCCATGCGCTCTGGGAGTGTCTAAAAAAATGTTAACTAAGTGACCTTGCGTACCGAAATGGTCAGAAACGTCAGTTGCCTTCACAACTTGTTTTTGTACAAAGAACGGCATAAGAAGCTAAATCAAGAGCAAAGCCTGTTAGAGGGGACACACTCCAGTATGTAAGTGTTCTTGGTTTACAATCCTTAATCTGATAGTAGATTTCCTTTAAGCACTTCTTCTTTCCTGAATTTATTTCTTCTATAAGAACATATAAGGCATCAAGAAGAGATCATAGAGCGCCTTATAATCTGTCAACTAGATGTTATACTTGGATCAGTGCCCTGCATATGTGCCAATGATGTTGCAAAACTCGTCATTTGGGATACTGTGGAATAAGCTTTAACCCCATAAAGACATCAAGACCCATCTGTAGGGCATAAAGACACCAGTATTAACAGGTACATTGTGAGGATTACATTGGCACGGAAGCTGTTCCGGTTAAATACAACTCTCAACATCAGAATCAGGTCAACCGCAAAATGGAAGTAAGCCTCCCCTTAGTAATCTAAATTGTGTGTTACTATAGACTTTACATGGCTTTTATGTCTGTCATCAGATGCCTGTTAATAGTAGGTTGCTTGTTAATATCATCAAACTTTTACAGCTTCAAGTTCTCTTAAGGCAGTGGTCCTTTCCGTAACCAGGGGCCGGCAAAATGCATAATTTTTTCCATGGACCAAAAGAGGCTCCTCCACCCAGAGTCTTGGGAAAAAAATTGCATGCACTGCCCTTACCCAACCTCCAGGGCCCACAAAGTAACCCGCTTACCGGCACCATTTTTTATGATGCCCCTGTTGTGCACAGTTGCAGCAAAGAAGAGGTGAGGACTGCTGTTATTGAAGAAAAAATTAAGATTTCCACCACAAAATTCCAGACATTACCGTATTTATGCCATGCAGGGCGCAAACCTAGTGAATATGTGGTAGCGCGAGTTGCATGAGACGATTCACGAGTGCTTGGCATGCTGTTTGCATGGCATGAATGAAGTTTGGAATTTTATGGCGAGTGCACGGTGGTCATGTAGTACAAGTGATATGATTGTATAATGCCTCCTCTACCTCAAGTGCCAGTTATCACCTCAGGTCATTAAGAAAAGAGACTGTGGTGTATAACTCCTGCAGCCATTTCTGGAGAAGTGTGAGTGCCAAGAGGAGACTGTCCCCAGGCACACTAGCTGACAGCAATGTGAATCACAATAAATAAATGTTCTTAAGACCCAAGATGTGACCAATAGACTTTTTAATAAAAAATATTTTACAATGTAGACTATTTCCATCCAATCTTCTTTAACGCCCTCTGTAATTTGACTCTTCCCATAAGAAATGTGATTGTAAAATTTCTTTTGTACCATTCTCTGAAACAAATAGAAAACAGATTTCATTTAGAGATTAAAACTGCCCCTGCATACATGTAGGATTTGTGCTATATAAATTATGTAAGAACCTCACTGCCAAAAGTCTTCAGAACAGTTTAATAAAAATCCCTAAGAAATACACAATATATAATGCTATAATCAGATGAGTAGCAAATTCTATAGGTATTCAAAAAGCAATCATAGAAAGTCTACCAGCAGTTTTGACCATACAAAGCTACAGATAGAGGAGACATGTGTAACCATAACATTGTGTTGTTAGCAACCACAGAACTGTGAGAAAGGAGTTACAGGAGGTCCCTGACTTGAGGACAGCCGATTTACCGTCAACCCCTAGTTACAGACAGATCTCTATGCCCATTGTGACGTCTGATGAAGCTCTCTGGATGTTTTGCTTAAGTCCCAGCTGCAATGATCAGCTGTAAGGGGTCTGTAATGAAGTTTTATTGATAATCCTTGTTCCTATGACAGCACAAAACTTTCAAAATCGAATTGTCACACAGAAAAAAAGGAAATTTTAACTTCTAAAAAAGGAAAATATCCCCTCAAAGGTTCAAAACATAAGTTCCGTAAAAAACGTAATTTTTATTTCAAGTTTCATAAAAGAACAATAAAATGTAACATTTTTCAATAGACACGTATCGGAGTCAGCGCAACACCTACCGCGACTCCAACCACGCCCCCTCCAACCAATGAAACCCCTATGTAAGGTTTTGTGTCATACCCTCTAGGCCCTCCTCCCTCCTTTCATTGGTCCATTGCCCAGATTAGTAGGTTCCGGTGCACACAGCCAATTAGACACACCTCCTGAGGAGACCATAATCGAAACACGCATCAGGGCTTCCAAACAGGAGATTCCAACAACCACTAACATTTAGGCGAGTTCTGAACCTTGTAAACGTGGCACTTTTGTATTAGATATACATTACCTGTTTATACATAAGTACATTTGCTCCTTCTTTTGGTTCCACTAACAATAGACTTTCTCCATAGCTGCACATTCCCATTGGAATTTACATCGGTAAACTTAAACTCCATAGAGACATCTAGTGGATGTTTTTGGTATTCCTCCTGTTTTGCTGCACCTCCTCTACTGCTAAATTTAGTACATTTTATTGCTATTCCTTTATGAAATTTGAAATAAAAATTAGGATTTTGATGGAACTTATGTTTTGAACCTTTGTTTGAGGAGATATTTCTCTTTTTTGAAGTTGGATTCTCTTTTTTTGAAGTTTGATATGTATTTGGAGAGACTCCTATTGTCCATACTAAAAATACAGGATCTGTTATATTATGTAGAAAAAGTAAAATTTTGTCTGAAGTTACAATTATAAAATGTACTTGTTCCGACTTAAGAACAAACCTAAAAAACCTATTTTGTACGTAACCTGGCGAATGCCTGTATATTGCAGGATTGTAGCCGGACTTGTAGCTGAAGAGTCTCTTCATAGTGCTGTGTTCTTTGATCTCTGCATTCAAACTATTCCCCAGTATAAGTGTTTTATTGTTTCTGTAGCCCCCTTCCCCAGATATATACACATATATATATATATATTTTTATTTTTTTTTAAATCCCTGACAACACCTCTAACCATTTCAAAGCGACGCTGCCAAGACGAGGGACAATGATGGTCAGCATTCAGTGAGCGTGCATGTTTAATTCAGATGGTATACTCATAACTTACATAGCATTGTCATAAGTTGGAAACTGTTGTCAGATCTCTTTTAACCCCTTGCTGCAAACCTATTTTACAGTATGGCAAGGGGAGCAGTGGTGAGCTCACGGGCTGAGCCATCTCCTTACAGACCATGGCCCAGATTTAACAAAAGTGCAGTTTGCCTCGCAAATGTGCAAGGTGTTCCAAATAATGGTATACTGGCACGCAATCTTCAACTATCTGGTGCACACCGCTCTGGAAGTGTGCACCATTCTGCCGAGTCAGTGTATGAAATTTGTTGCAAACTCTGACTAAGCACTAACACGCCCCCCTTTGGTGCAAATTTTTGTCGGACACAGTGCAGCCGCAATACAAAACTGACGCAGACACTTTATAAATACATGTACAAGAAGATTGCACGTTATTTCTAGTGCAAAAACAGACAGAAACTGTCTGATGGAGCCAGTTTAATAGATCAGGGCTCATGCGTTTGTTGTATATTGAAGCAAACACCCAGCGTTGACAACCCATGATCGGTGCTGGTACTGAGTGTTGGTGTTCACCTTTCACATGCCGCCAGCTAAGCTGTTGGTGGCATGTAACTGCCGAATGGCACATGGGTGCTGCCAACTTCTCTGTGATCATTGCTCCCTGTCACGTCATTGGGGACATAAAGTTAAAATCCCCCCCATTCCCTAGAACTAATTTAAAAAGAAACAAAAATAATAAACATGTCCAGTATTGTTGCGTCCAGATCTGTCAATGTATAAAAATGGTTATTCCCGTCGGTGAGCCGTAACTAAAATAGCGCCTAAATGACCAAAACTACACTTTGT
Source organism: Engystomops pustulosus (assembly GCA_019512145.1). Taxonomy (NCBI): domain Eukaryota; kingdom Metazoa; phylum Chordata; class Amphibia; order Anura; family Leptodactylidae; genus Engystomops; species Engystomops pustulosus. The sequence continues at coordinate 42,579,972 of CM033647.1, forward strand.
CATTCAAGGTCAGAATATAGCAAAATGAAGAATTTTTTTGGTCCAAAAGATTTTCATTTTTAAAAACCCTATTGAAACCTAACACTGTAAAACATATACAATTTTGGTATTTGGCATTTTTTTTGCCAAGTTCACAGCATTTGAATTCTCCCCCCACTACTCAGCATGAAAAATTAAATACCACCAAAAGGAAGTACTGTATATACTCAAGTATAAGCTGAGTTTTTCAGCACAAAAAAATGTGCTGAAAAACCCTAACTCGGCTTCTACTCGAGTCAAGAAAAAAACGTCTCCCTGTCAGGTCTTCTTCAATCTATCACGACTCCAGCATCGGCTCAGTGTCCCGATCCATTTATTTTTTGGAGGGCTCAGACTATACACTACTGGGGGGCCGGCAGGCTATACACTGGGAGGCTTTAATCAATGCATTTCCCACCATCGGCTTATACTCAATGAGTTTTTCTAGTTATACTCTGCTTATACTCGAGTATATACGGTACTTTTTGTTACACAGAAAACAAGCCTTTAAAATGCTCCATACACAGACAAAAACAATAAAGGTTTTTAAAGATGGGGAGCAAAAAATGCAACGATCCAAAAAGGGTTTGAGCAGTAAGAGGTTACCCTGTATATACAGTTACCTGTTATATACTGCATGTTTTGCAAAGTTCTTGCTGAGGAAATCCTTATAAAAATCTGCCATCACTTCTGCATCTAACGTCCTTTTACGTCCTGTAAAGGGAAAATAAAATTATAATTTGGCAACTAGGGGTGTTACTAGAAACCTTGGTGCCTCATATCACAAATTGGAAATTTAGAAAATGCACAGTGTGTCATACTACAAAGCTGATGCACACAGCAATGTCACAGTACAGTGATAATTCAGTGGGGATACTCACTTTAATCCGTGTCCATTAAAAGCATAGGGCGGCCGAGGGGGATGGGAGCAGGAGGTGTCCGAAGTGGAAGCTGTATTGCACCGCACGCACCAATGCTTCCTCTACCTCTCTGTACTTTGACTTCCCCGTATTGCTTCGAAATTACAAAAAGGTCCAAAACAGCTTTGGAAACCCCTTCTCCATACTTTAATGGAGTTGATAAAAAAAAGATAATATTCATTCACACATGGAGACTTCGTAATAAAACAAAACTCATCCGATGCCTATCTTACACAATGACGGTACACATTCAGACATCCATGAAGCTCAGCAAATAATAGAGGGTACATTACCTATTAATAACATAGTTTACTAAACTAATTAGACTGCAGAAATCATACAGCAACAACAGCACATAAAGATAGTATACACTTTTAGGAATCCTTACCTTTTTCATCCCTCTGCCCTAAACCCAATGCATTAAGTTTGGAGACAATAAATTCTTCTTTTTCCTAAAAATAAATGAGTATATTTCATAAGGTCAATGGGATTACTCTCATAATCCAGGAATTCTTTAACAGGATAAACTGAGTAATAGGCTCTGCCTAGATTGGCAAGGGTCTGTAACTGAGCAAAAGAGCATGAGACGATAAGCTACATAGGAATATAGAAGTATTTTTATTAATAGTCTTGTTCGTTTTAAGGTAAAATTTCAATGCAATATCATATGGATACTTTCCAAATATTTAATAACCGCTCCGTTTACATGTGACTTTGGTTTTAAGACAATGTGGGATTTTACCTTTATGAAAGTCAGATTTTGACTAGCCCAAAACATTTGGTTCCAATCTTCTGTTTCCTGACGCAATTCCCTGAGTTTTCTTTCCAAAGCAGATTCATCGACTGGTACAAAGTATTTTATTGGTCGAAGATTGGAATATCTATCAGGAGGACCAATCCAGTCATATTTAGACTCCACAGGGGGACAGAAGCTGACAGCCTACAAAGAGGGAAAAATACAAGAATTATGTTGTTAAATATGTTTCTAGCTGCAAATCACAGTGTCCATCCTATATGTTCTTGAACCATAATAGTGAAGCTTATATACTTTATAAATAACTCTGATAAACCAGACTGGAAACTGTCAGGTCGATCTGATGTTCTAAATACGAGACTCTTTATAAAACATTATGGTCACAGTGCCACCCCCAGGAAAAGTCAGGTCATAACAGACTGAAAACATTCATGGGATAGGAATGCCCTGGTCCATGTTCTGTCTGCTATTTTTAACAGACAGACCTTTCTTTCCTAGTAATACAGCGCCGTGCGCCATATATTGCTTTGGGGAGCGCTGCTCAACCCCTCCTCCTCTCCCGGACGCCGCCGTGCTATGGTACACATGGCTATAAATTCTATGTCCCAGTGTTTCAGTCTACGGCCATAAATAATAAAGTAGGTCCTATTGCTGCCGAAGTATGAGGACCAGGAAGTCCTATTCCATTGTCCATAATTTCACTGGACTTTAAATGGCTTCTGTTAATAATAATCCTTTCTTTCATCCAAATCGTTCTTTCTTTCCAAATAGTTTCATAGTTTCATAGTTTATACGGTTGAAAAAAGACACTTGTCCATCAAGTTCAACCAAGGAAGGGAAGGGATTGGATGAGGAAGGGATTTAGGGGAAACAATTCTATATAACATAACCAGCAATGTTATTTAGGTGTAAAAAGGCATCTAGACCCTTCTTAAAGCTCTCTGCTGTCCGGCTGTGACCAGCGCATGAGCAGGCTATTCCACAGAGTGACAGTTCTCATAGTAAAAAAGCCCTGTCGCTCCGGTGATTAAACCTTGTTTTCTCCGACGAGAGACAGTGCCCCATCGTCTTTTGATTTGATCTAATCTGAAACAACTTACCACCATATTTTTGGATGGACCATTCATTATATTTTAAATAAATTAATATGTCCCCTCGTAGTCGTCTCTTTTCCAGACTAAATAAATCTAGTTGTTTTAATCTTTCCTCATAACTAAGACCCCTCCATACCCCTATCATTTTTGTGGCTCTACGTTGAACCCTCTCCAGCTCCAGGCATCCTTTTTATGGACCGGTGCCCCGAACTGGACAGCAATTCCAGGTGAGGCCGAACAGTGCCTGTACAGGGGTAATATTACATCCCTATCACGAGAGTCCATACCACTTTGATACACGACAAGATCCTACTAGCTTAGAGGCAGCTGATTGGACATTGCATGCTGTTATTCAATTTATGATCTACTAGTACCCCCAGGTCCTTCTCAACAAGGGACTCTCCCAGATTTACTCCCCCAAGGACATATTTTGCCTTTGGATTATTGGCCCCCAGGTGCATAACCTTACATTTATCCACATTAAACCTCATTTGCCAAGTGGATGACCAAACACTCAGTTTGTCCAAGTCACCCTGCAGCCTATGAACATCCTCCATAGACTGTATTACACTACACAGTTTGGTGTCATCTGCAAAAATAGACACAGTGCTATTAATTCCTACCTCTATATCATTAATAAATATATTAAATAGTAGTGGGCCAAGCACAGAACCCTGAGGTACACCACTCATAACTGGTGACCATTCCGAGTAGGAATCATTGACCACAACTCTCTGGATACGATCCTTCAGCCAGTTTTCAATCCAACTGCAAATGATTTCTGCCAAACCAATAGCCCTAATTTTACCCATCAGGCGTCTATGATCAAAAAAAAAAGAAGAAAAAAAAAAATTAATAACCCTCCCACACCTCCCTGTGTCCGCTGGCAATTGCCATGCTCATTAACTATCTTCAAGTCTTCAACCAAGCCAAAGATAGCAGTAAGTGTTGAAAAGGGTGAATTAATCTTAAGAATCATCTATCCTGCTAGATACCTCCTCCCTAAAATGTAATACTTCTGGGCAAGACCACACCAGATGAAAAAGAAATCTGCATCCAAAGACTGACATTTTCAGCATTTAGATTGGTCTCTTAGGCTAAATTCACACGAACGTATGGGGGACGTATATATGGCGTATGTACGTCCCCCATACACTTCAATGGCCTCACAGCGCCATAGGGGAGAGATAGGGTACTGCACACTTGCGGCACCGTACCGTACCGTTCCATCTTTCGATGGAATAAGGCGCCGGGCCCTATGTTACTCTATGGAGAGGGGGGGGGGGGGGGGGGTGAGCAGTGCTCATCCCCGGCGCCAATATATATCAATTCGTGTGAATGTAGCCTTAGGGTGGTGTCACATGTTAGCGTTTGGATTCCGTTTAGTAACAGAATTAAAGCGCACTGGGGCGGCCCGCGGCCGATCGCATATACGTTTATATGCAAACACATGCGATCGGCAATCAGTGCCCGATATCTTGTATTGTGTAAATGCGAGTCACCGGACGCTGATTGCCAATCACACTCGTTTGCATGGAAACGCATATGTGATCGCCCACCCCAGAGCCCTCTGATTCTGTTACAAAACGGAACCAAAACGGAAGCATCAACCTTAGCCTCATCTTACACAGGACTGTCGGTGAATAGTACACCTTGTGTACAGTATTAAAATAAATTCACCTATGATTCCAATTCAAAGAGCATCTTCTTCCAATTTTCTACACTCAATATCCCCATAACACTTTCCCATTTTCTTACATATTTATGCACGGTATTCATCGAAAAACTATCCCTAAAAAAACCTATATTTTCCACACATAGTCCTAGAAGCAAAAAACTTGATAGCTAACATTTATCGAATCTTTACTTTATGTGGACATGTGCTGGTAGATGGTATCGGTGTGCCGTCTGTTCTCTTCCTAAATTAGTTTAAAGGAGTTTTCCAGGAATCCTGAATAAATTACTGTATTCCAGCCGCCATATCCCACTGGTCTTCTGGCCATGGGATCACTGGCTAATCACTGGTCTCCTTGGATCACATGTGATGTTACGTGGTCTGAGGTGGCCACAGATTTAGGTGGGAAGGGACATTGTTTTTCTTCTCCTATCCCCTAGTATAGGGCACATGACTGCCGCTACATAGATAACTGAACACTACCACATAATACAGCAGCCACTACATAGATATCTGAACACTATGACATAATACAGCAGGCACTACTCTGAGGGCACTAGTATATAGCCCTGGAATCGCATTATGACTGCAGTGCCAGGCTTGTAGCCGCAAAGTACTCTGGGAGCTTAGTGAAATATTACAGGGGATGGAAATAAATGGCGTCACCTTGGCAGTTCCCGCTCTTGTGTCAGAGTCTCCGCAGTGCCGAGTGCGGTAGTACAGCAGCGGTACCGTGTGAGGGCGAAGAAGGGTCAAGCGGGTACAGGACGCCGCCATTACCCCCTTCAAAGATGGCGGCGCCGGCTGTTCAATGCGCCGCTTTACGGCAGGAAGTCACTTCCGCTGTGGCTATGACAACGTGGGAGTGCTTAGACCGCTTTTTCCAGCGAAAAGACTGGGCCATGGTGACCCGTCACTGACCCGGAGCCCACTGTGTGGGATCTCCGGGAGCCCGAAGAGGGGTGTGGTTAAGTGTAGAGTTTGGAAGAGGTGTGGCGCCCGCTCCCCTCCCCCCGCCGCCTGGGGTGACAGGTTAGTGGCTGCCATGTTGTCATCTACCTGTCATTGCCTCCTAGTGCTGAGAGACAGGGAGACACAGCTGTACATAACATCACCACTGCCGGAGCACTAGGCTTTCTTGTCTCATCATTTAGGGTCAGATAACATCAGAATGTTATTATAACTAGTAATTTGGCGAGGATTGATATACTGCGATATTACTTACCTCGCAACTCACACAAACTTATATACCACTCACTGAAAGTCCCGCTGCAGTGACATTATATTATAGTAACACATATCAGGGCGATTTCTTCTTCTCAAACTATTTATCGATACCAAATCAAACGCCAGCACTGGATACACCCCACAAAATCTCATGAACTTATCATGTGGCCTCAGGCATCAATTACAGCTAGGCCTTGTGTTATTCCTGCAGAGGCAGAATGACTGGATTAACCCCTTAAGGACGCAGGGTTTTTTCACTGATTTCTCGCTCTCCACCTTCAAAAATCCATAACTTTGAAATTTTTCCGTGTACAGAACTTTGGTTTATTCTTTGGTTCGGTACCATCACGGTGATGACAAATTTATATAGGTTTTATTGCTTTTTAACACATTTTTAAAAGTTAAACAATTGTGTACAAAAAATTTTTATAAAATTTCGCCATATTCTGTTCTCGTGATCACTGATTCATCACTGAGACCCCCACTGATCAGCAAGTTAGGTCCTATCTTGTTAATAGGGCCTAACTTGTTTCATGGGAAAAGCCGTTTAATGGTTACACATGGTCTGACATGACATTTGGGTGCCTCTTGCTTCCCTTAATTGTGCCTGGAGTTGTGTGGCATGTATCATGCTGTTTTTCAAGACATTGGGGCACATTTACTTACCCGATCCTGTCGCGATCCAGTGGCGCGTTCTCCGGCGAGGATTCGGGTCTTCCGGTGACTCACTAAGGTCGTGCGCCCGATGTCCACCAGGTGTCACTGCTGCGCCGAGGTCCGCCGGAGTTTACCTAGTTCTTCTCGTGCATGTGAGTGCTTGATTTTGCGACACAATTTGTTTTTTTTTAATTCTGCGGTTTTTCCTAATCTGTCAGGTTTTCCGTCAGCCACGCCCCCGATTTCTGTCGTGTGAAAGCCGGTGCAAAATCCGATCGCTTGCGCCAAAAATCCGGCGGAATTCAGTGCAAAACGGAAAAAGTTGGGAAACCCTACGAAAGTGCGGCCTTGGAGCCCTTAGTAAATGAGTCCCATTGTTCACAGTGAAGTGGTCCACTGTGTGGAATGTGACCAAAGGATGTCCACTTTTCTACACTTTTCTGTGACTTTTCCAGTATCTTTGTTGCAACCTGATGATGACTCTCTGTGAAACCCTAAGCTCGGTTACCACATCTATCTGAGGACACCCTGTTTGAAGCAGGTACTGTTCAAAAGTAGTACCATCTTAGTCTCAAAAAGCCAAAATGTGAACAACATGATAAGGATGACTCTTTAAACACCAATTCTAATTGATCAGGAAATTTATTGGGTGATTCACGGATCAAAGACCTGGTGTAAATTTTGCTGTTCACATTTTGTCTTTAGGACACGTTAAGCATATATAGCAGGAAAGCTACCGGCATATACGTGAAAGGTGTAATTAAAGTTCTACTGGTAGACAAGGGCATGTTTTTTGCCCCATCTGCTCAGTACGTGTTAAAAAACACAGAAGACTTAATTTTTCAATGCTTCTTCCTGCTGGAGAGCGCAGAATATGCTCAGTGGACACTAGTACAAGGTGTGGGAGGATGGATGCAACTTTGTGGCATCCATCCCTGGCCTCCACTATTTCTACACTGTGGGTTTTCCAAATAATGACATTTTATATCACACGGAACATCAATGACAGTAAATCACTGAATCCTGCTGATGTTCACTCCTCCCACTTTCAGATCGGAGGGGCGGAACAAGTGGACATATCCCAGTGTATATCCATATGTTGGGAATCACTGCTGCCCTCCATCTTATGTTCCCACTTTTTGACCTGCAAAAGCAAGATATGAATTTGAAGAGAACAGCGTGGAGTGCAAAAAGTAATGAAACATTTAACAGTTGGGCATTTAAAAATTTCACCCACAAGACAAATATGTCAAACTTTTTATGAGCAGTGTATGCCGGATAAAAGCTTATTTTTATTTCGGTGAAATTCACAGAACAACCTGTGAAAGGAATTGGATTCCAATTTAGTTTCTTTTATTGATTTTGAGGCAGAATGCTGCTACATTGGATTGCACCTTGAAATGCACTCTCCAACTTCTCCATGAAACCATATGCATTTTGACCAAAGCATTTGTGTTAGATAAGTAGCAACTTGTGTTTTGTTATAAGAGGTAAGCAATTATAAATAAGAATGTTTCCATGTTTTAAGGCTATGACTATTATCCTGGAAGTTTTGCAATGCAAAATCCTTATCAATCATATCACTATTTAATATGAGTATATGTTTGCCACATATTTACTGCAGATTATCAAAAAAAATGGATGCTTGCACAGGAAATGTAATACTTTGAGAAAAGTCTCATGCAGTGTAATACACATGAGACTTTCCTCCAGTGACGCTATATAGCAAAGGGGTTGGACTTATCTAATTGCTATGTTATCTACCTGCAGACAGCAGTAGGAGGCCTTTCTGTTAGCCAGGATTATGCAGCCATGCTATTGGCTACCACTCTTTCCACGGCAGGAGGGGAATTTTGTGTCTTATTTGAGTCCCCCCTAATAAGTTAGTTGTCCAGTGTTTCCTGACTGTCATCTATACTAGTGATTCAGTCATTTTGGAAATCTTGAGTAGCTTAGTAGTATCACTATCCCTATACAATTCAGATTTGGCCTTTAGTACATAGGTACTCTTGCCTAGTTTAGGATCTGGTGGTTGTTTAGTAGGTGTAGGTGTCCACTGTGTGTTTTGTCTGCCAAATGATTCTCCTCATCAGGCTTTGCATGTAGTATTTGTGACCAGCCCAACCTTAAGTTATTATAACCCTTTATTGATGGTGGAGATGTGTCCTACTAGTAGAGAACACTTGGAAGACTATTATTAGGTGACTTCAAGACTGTGAAGTCCTAGGTTGTCTGACAGGCTCTTCCCTCAACGTAAGCACATACAATCCTAGAAATATTAATATTCTTTATACTCCGCCCTGGCTGATGTCTCAACCTGCTCATACAAGAGTTAAAAAAAATGATTGCCACGCTCCCAGACTCAAGCAAATGCAAGGAGGAAGCAACCCCTGACTGGTGTATGATTGATACTAAAGGAGGTCCTGTCCACACACCCAGCAAGCCCACTCCTTCCATAGCAACCTCTAGAGGAGACCTCCTGGCTATTCTTCTCGGGTAGGTTAGGAAACATGTTTTGTCGTTTGCTATTATTTTTTTCAACATGACAGCTTGTTAGTATCCATTCCAGTGCTAGTACTGTCATGTGACACGTGTGCAGAGCGAATCTTCACCCCATTCCTTATACAGGCAGTCCCCGAGATAAGTACAAGATAGGTTCTGTATGCAAGTCTCTAGGCGCTATATAAATAAAGAATAAGAATTAAGGCGGAACGGGTATATTATATAATTGTAGCTCCAGACAAAAATTTTTGTCCCAGTGACTATTTAATTTTCCAAATTTCTTGCTGTTATGAGGATAAGGAGTATTAATTAAGCTTTATTACAGACACCTTACAGATGGTCATTGCAGCCTGGGACTAAAATAAAGCATCCAGAGAATTCACCAGAGGTCACAGTGGGCAGAGAGGTCTGTCTATAAGTCGGATGCCCTTAAGTTGGGGACTGCCTGCAATATTGTAGCTGACAATAGGGTCAATGGCAGAATGTATCCAGCATGTAGGGAATTGGAACCTATAGTTGTTTGTTGACTCTGCACTGGGTAAAAGAATAAATATCTCTGTCAGCACTATGACAGCAAACCTAGTCCTGTTATTGATGTGCAGATGCCTATAACACTAAATGCTCTTCTAAACTTCAACCGTAGCTGTATTGGATGGGTTGTAATTAAAGCAAATCTACCATTAGTTTTTTCAGCAAAACCACTCAGTTCAGGGATTAAACAAGATATGTGTCTGCATCAGTGTAGCTTCAGCATTCTCAAGGTATGTTTAGTCCATAGTGCATTAAAGCAAATGGTAGATTTCCTTTAAGTATTAAATAGTCCTAGGACCTGTGCAGGTGAAATACTTGATAGTGGATACTACTTAGGGTCTCCATACTGGTATGATATAGATTTAATTCAGAGAGAGTACCTTTATATGCTAGAAACTATACGACCCCCATCACTACATTCCCTTTAATGGGAAACATGTCTAACTGGACCATGGCTTCAGCTATCGAGACAAACCTTTTTTTATTGAATGAATCCAGACAGTGCATGATCGTAAAAAGGAAGTTGCATAGATATTGGGTACATGGGTTGTACATTCAAACAGTGAATGCATAGAGAGGTGGCTGTCCATGAGAGAGCGAGTTTTCCTATTCCTTATTTAAATGTGGGTGAATCGTACCATCTAGGATATGGGGGAGCTTGGGAATAACCATGTGCAGTGCTTTTTTTATACATCTTAGGGCTCATTCAGATGGCTGTCTGGGGGACGCAAATTTGAGGCCACATGTATGTCTCCATAGAAGGCAATGGCGGCCCGTTGCCACACATGTGTGACACCGTTCCGCGTAGTACGCCGGGAAAAGATAGAGCATGCTGTATCACCTCACGAGTGTGCGGCCGCGCGCCGCTGTTTCTTATGGAGGGTGGATGGGCAACCTCCTCCTCCTCTCCAGCACCCGGCGGGCATACCGCGTGTGACTGCACCTTTATAGTGTATGGTCCCAGCCTTTAATGTAAATGATTTGAGTAGGAGTATTTGTCTTAGAAACGATGTTGAGAAATAACAATATAAAGCAGAATTAGATCAATCTCAGGAGCCATGTCAACAATTTACTAAAAAAAAACATTTGAAACAATATTTTATATTTATATTTAGTACATTTTACACAGATGGACCAGATTAGACCTTATGTTCCTCTGCTGAGCCACACAGATGCCAGGTCTCCTAGAGGGTGACTATTGTCACCTCCCTCCCATAAAGTATACTGCATTCCCTGAGGACTCCACTCCAGCCATGTAAGGAGTGGACGTTCCTGCCCTGGCTTGTTAGGGGAACACATGATGTTCTGTGAGCTGTATGGTTCAGGATTGAGGTTTATGTATGGAAATATTCCTTGCCGCAGTCATAGCCTGCAGATTAAGAGCTTGTCGCTGCAGTCAGATTCCAGGCAAGCGCATTACTCTGCATCATCACACTGTATCACCAGCACAGCAGACACTGCCACTATTTTTAGCTGCGGTTTTTACATTCACTGAAATTAAATTGAGGAGACTTTCTGTATCTGACATCTAGTTTATTTAAAGGGCATATTTCTTTAGTTTTATCATTATACATAACTATTATCTCATATGCAAATCAAACTGAACCTTTCACAAGATAAAAGATTGAAACAGTGAAGTTTATCAGTGCTACTTGCCCCTAAGGCTTTGATCACATGGACATCATGGATTCCTAGATAAACTGAAGCTACAACACACACCGACAATGTCATGACATGATAAAACCTTATGGAGTTTTTGGGCTTGGTAAATTTTGCTGCAGTGTCTGACTCTTAGAAATAGAAGTGCTGCATATTGTGTTATGCTTCCCATTCAGAAAAGGAATCTATGGCAGATGTTTCTTAGGGGGTCATTGACGGGGCTAGATGGGGGTTTCCTTATCTTGGGTATGATATACACACAGAATAAAGACCTAATAGATGTAGGTTCCACCTCTGGGACCTGCACCAATCTTGGGAACAGTGATCTTCTGATCCCCATGGCCGACTGAACAGTGAAGTAGTGGAATCTGGTTGATATATAACTCTATAGGAGAGACAGAAATGGCAGAAACACTTTGCTTTTTTCAACTCTCCTGTAGACTTGAATAGAAAGCACCAGATGACTTCTATTCTCAAGTTGCCGTTCCCAGAGGAGGGTCCTGAAAATATCATATATTTACAACAAATCCTGCGTCAGATATACACCCAAGATGAGAATACCTCTATAAGAGCTGAACTTCATTCCTTTGGCATGTTATGGATATCTTCAAATGTGAGGTTGCACACAGACGCTCATCATCCTTAAAAGATCAATGCTCTATAGCCCCCCCCCCTTTACCACCACACACATTAGATTAAAATCGCCTCAATTGACCATGTAATATGCTTGGAACAACCCGCTTCTTCCTTTGTGGCAGATATACGGGAGATGAGTATCAAGCAAATTGGGAATAAGCTGTCCGATTATTTTGTTGTAAGGCCTCATTATTTCCCTTATATACGCACTTTAAGCCAATTTTCTCAAACTAATTTCTGAGGAATTCGGAGATATAGTTGTCTGCCAAATGACCATTCAGCTGACAGGTGTATAATGTGTATGGGGGATTTAACCCCTTAAGGACGCAGGATTCAAAAATCCATAACTTTTTCATTTTTATGTGTACAGACCTGTATGAGGGCTTATTTTGTGCGTAACAAATTTTACTTTACCGTAACGTTATTTATTTTAACATGCCGTGTACTGCAAAGCTGGAAAAAATTCCAAATGTGGAAAAAAAAACCAAAAAAACCCCGCACTTTGTTGTGGGCTCAGTTTTTGCGACTTTCACTCTTCGCTCCAAATAACACCTCTGCTTTATTCTTTGGTTCGGTGCGATCGCGGTGATACCACATTTATACAGGTTTTATTGTGTTTTAATACATTTTCAAAAATTAAACGAATGTGTACAAAAAAGAAAAAAAAAACATTTTTGCCATCTTCTGACGCTAATAACTTTTTCCTACTTTGGGGTACGGAGCTGGGGAATGTGTCATTTTTTGTGAAATGAGCCGACGTTTGCATTGCTACCATTTTTAGGTCTGTGCGACATTTTGGTAATTTTTTATTCCATTTTTTATGTGATGTAAGAAGGGGTAAAGTCGCATTTCAGACATTTGGGCGCCATTTCCCGTTTTGGAGGTCACCGCCGGCCGTAACCATTATTATATTTTGATAGATCGGGCATTTTGGGCGATACCTAATGTGTTTGTGATTTTTACTGTTTATTATGTTTTATATCAGTTCTAGGGAAAGGGGGTTGATTTGAATTATTATTAATTTTTTAATTTTTAAACTTTTTTTTTCCTTTTTTTTTTTTTTTTTTTTTTTTTTCACTATTTCTTAGACCATCTAGGGTACATTAACCCTAGATGGTCAGATCGTTCCTACCATATACTGCAATACTTCTGTATTGCAATATATGGCATTTTTACTATATATGGCAATGAGCTACTGGCTCATTGTAACGAATCTGCAGAAGCTATTCAGCCTTGGGTCAAACGAAGACCCAAGGCTACCATGGCAACCGATCGCCGCCCCCCAATGTAATCTTTACGGATGATGTAGATGCCCAAATGCCTTGACTGGAATTGCTCCTCAACATAATTATATAAATGCACTGTAGTGTTACCTGTCTGATATTCTGTCACTGAGCACTGTTCTTCTTCTCTCTTTTAGTTTAAACTATAAGCGGTGGATTATCTGAGTATGGATATGGGTAATCAACATGCTTCGATCACAGCCCTTCAAGAGATCCAACGGAGAGTCAAAGACCTTGAGCAGAATGTGGCTAGCTACAGTGGATTACAGAGTGACTTGGAGTACAAAAAGTTGGAGAAAGCTCTGACCAAACAACTCTTTGAGATTGAATCAATAGACACAGAAGGGAAGGGGAACATTCAGCAAGCCCGGAAGAGAGCAACTGATGAGGTGGAGAGGCTTCTAAAAGAATTGGAGAAAACTGCAAACCATCCCTGTAGATTGGAGATCGAACAGATTTTCAAGGAGGTGCAAGCTCTTGTAGCTCAACAAATAGGTCCATTGTATGGAGGAAGAGGATCTATTACAGAGGAGTTTGAGGAAGGCATTCAGAACATTCTTATGAGACTTACACAAGTCAAGACTGAGGGCAGAGCTTCATTAAGAAAAGCTAGGTATCGCACTTTAACTAAAGTTCTTGCTATACAAGAAATACTAGAAAATTGTTTGAGGCAACAGGTGCTAGCCCTTCCCCTCTCCGCTGATGCTCATCCATCCATATCTAAGATTAATTCTGTTATGGGTGAAGTCAATAAGGCCCGTGCCAGCCTAATCGCACTCCTTGCTGGCGTAAATGAATGTGAAACCTACAGACACTTATCATGTGTGCTTTCCGGGTTTATAGCTGAACTGGACGCTTTAGATGTTTCGGGCCATGTCGAAGTGAGGACATACAGAAAAGAGGTAGTAGAAGAAATAAACAGCTTATTTAAATATCTAGACCTTGAAGAGGAAGCCCACTTCACCAGTGCTTATGACCTGGCCAAGAACCAGTCCATAGTCCAAATAGAAATGATTCGCAAGCGATTGGCTGACATAGAAGCCAGGCTCTTGGAAAGACAAAACGGAGTCTCTGAAATTCATTTGGGGACCAAATCAGAACTTCAGAGTCTCATCGCACAGTTAGATGAAGTGACCGTGGGGAGGAATCCTTGCATTCGAGAAGCGAGGAGGAGAGCAGTGGTGGAGGTACAGGCTGTCATTACTTACATTGACCTCAAGGAAGCGCTCGAAAGGAGACACAACATTGGCGATCCAGTCAATCCTGAACACCCATCACATGTTGCTGTATGGAAAGTCCTCGGGAGCCTGTCTGAGCTTCAGAAAGAGGTCTTATCCTTTGATGGCAGGAGAGCAGATAAAAATTATATGCGGCTGGAAGAGCTCCTCACCAAGCAGCTATTGGCTCTGGACGCCATTGATTCACAAGGCGATGAACGTTCTAAAATTGCAAGGAAGCAAGCGGTAAAGTTTGCCAACAATATCCTGAGCTATCTGGACATGAAGACCGATGAATGGGAATATTAGGACCCGCTTTAGCTGTCCCTAAGCTTGCACAAAATGTATGATTGTAGGATGAAGATAACACGTGTGTGGTCACTAAGCCAAGTGTAAAACCGGATTTCATTTATAACACGTTGGTTTTTTTTTTTTCTTCATATTTTATAAATATTTTTCCAAAGAAGCATTCCTACACACAATTGAGCTGCACAACGATATCTGATCCAAAAAACTTGTAAGAAGCCCCTGTACTAGCAGTTAGTGATGACCTTATGGAATATGGGGCTAAGCAATTATTGGGTTTTAGCCAATAAGCTATCAGTTTATACAAGTTTAGTGTTGTCCGATATCTTGTCAATTGCTGTGATTTGCGGCATGTGTTTTTCGCTTGCACTGCTATACTTTTTGGTTTGTCATGTTTGATTCTATTAATCCGTAACTGATGGAGATGATAGACAATTTCTTTTGAGTTGCCTGGTTGTGACACTATTTCTTTTTTTGTTAGAAGGGGCTCTCCACAGTAAGCTGAACAGATCATGTTCATCGATCTATAGGCAACCTGACAGCCAGTGTGCTGTTCTCACATAGTGCCTCCTGAGGGGAAAGCAGGCATTACGTTCTTGTGTTATGATTCTTTATTTTAGGAATTTAGGACCATATGCACAAATCTGCTTGTATGGCATTGCTTCTTTTTTTAGAATGCTGTTTAATGGGTTTTATCCAAATCTGGATATAACGTTAAAAGGAAATATACCATCAGAATCACTGATTCTGGTGGTGGTAGACTAATTACACTTATATTTGTGCTTCTTTATGTCCTCTTTATATCCTGGATTGCCCTTAATTTTGAAAAAAAAATATAGCTTTTAAAAATATGCTAATTAGCCTGAGGTGCTCAAGCTTACATCATCGGAGCCCCACTCGGAGCTTTCATCCTTTAATTTATTCACATAGATTCTAACGCACGTTCTCTGGCTTTCTGCGTGGAGTACGACAGAACAGGAGTGGGGGCTTGAGAAAATTTGAAAAAAACAGCGCTGAAAAGACCTCAAATGACATAAGGCTTAGTATTTTTTTTTAAAGAAACTTTTTTTTCCGGAATTTGGCAGCATTCCAGGTTATAAGAAACACTGTTCCATAGAAAAGACTGATTTGGCAAACTCTGTGCGGCGCTGTGTAATCTGTGAGCACTATATAGAGGAATTATTATTTATTAGAAGATGAAGAAATGCACATGTAAGTGTAAGTAGTCTACCTTAGACTATTCTCATGGTAGATTTCCTTTCAAACCATTGAAGAAGATCATTGGGGTCCAACTTTGACAACCTCCAATCAAATGTCTAAAAATTTTCAGCCCTTGAGCGAGTGCTAGTTGACCTTGGTCTGGCTTCCTGCATATAGTACACAGTAGCAGTAATACAGTGTATTGCAGTTTTATTCCATTCAAGGTAACGGAAGTTAACTGAGTGCAGGTAGTTACACTGAGTAACATAAAAAATAGGCCACAGCTTTCTCTAAAGAGCTGTGATCCCTACCTGTAGCAGGTTGGAGAGGACACTTAGGTCATCAATATCTTGATCCTGGAAAACCCATTTTACAGCATGGAAAAAGAGGGTCTCATTATATCATAATGTTTAATTAGCTTAAAGTGATTCTCTAGGGTTGGAATACATGGTCAACATTTTCTGGTTGTGTTTTGTAGAGCCTGTACCACTCTTGGCCAATGGCTGTATCTGGTATTGCAATTTTGGCGCCTTTAACCGGAGTCTTCTTAATCCTTTTTCTAATACAGGACGACTAAACGTATTTAGTTAAAATACAGATGATCTTATTTAAAAGGATTCAGGTTCATGTCACAGGTGAAGGAGAGTCCTATACATTCACCAGCATCTATGATCACACAGTAAAAACATATCATACTACCAATGGTAACTGATGTAATAAGTAGATTTTTCTCAAGAGAATCCATCCCCATTTATACTGCATGATGTGTTTTTAGGTGTTCATTTACTGGGAAGCCATTCAGTAAAGGCAATATCTGCCAGCCTGCGAGCCTTCTTCATATGAAGTACTTGTAAAGCATGTTACACCTCTGGGACGGCGCTAAACATTCAAAACTGCAACACATTTGTATATGGTAAAAAGAGTTTCAATGTAATGTATGGCCTGAAGAATTCATGTGCAATTCTGTCAATTGATGATTGTAACTTTTATTTGCTGCTACTCTGAAGCTATCAGCTGTACTGGCATATTCATCATTAAAGAAGCATTGCTTTGATGAGTGTCTTTTTTTCTGGGATATCTTGTTATACAAGTTTAATAAAGTTTCAGAATGAATGCTCCTCCTGCAACATTGTCATTATTTGCTATTGTCCTGGTTATTGGATATTGTATATATGCACTGGAGAACAACAAACGATTTCCAAAATGGTAAAGGACATTACCACCAGGATGAAGGGTGGTAAACCAAGCACATGGACATACTGTTGTATTACCCCCTGGCAGGATCTTTTCTTCTTTAGGCTTTTTAGCACCTTGTTTTTAAGAAAAAGAAATGTTAAAAATTATTGCAATGAACCTGAGGGGCTTCGGCTCCATAGATGTCAATGGAGCATGGAGTCTTGGGCTCATTGTCATAATTTTTAAAAGCTTTATTTCTTAAAAACAAGGGCATAATAAGCTTAAAGAAGAGCAGATACTGCCAGAAGGGGCACACACCAGTATATCCTGGAGGTAGATGTCCTTTAAGGTCATTGTGTAGTCCTATGTGAACAAATATTGACATGAATAAAGTAGCAGTAGTTTAAAGGGGTTCTCCGGTGACAAAGATTGACCTCACTATACCTTATCACTTTACTAATTCAGTGTCATTAAATCTTCTGCCCCCATTTCATGAAACCAAAGTCATTCCTGTGCACTGCCAGCTCCTGCTACACTTACAGTTTCCATAGAAACGACCTGTATACTGTCTCTGCTCCCTGGTCTGACATGTGCAGTCAGCTCCTTGTTCCCTGCTGTGGGGGTGTGGCTGCACGTTCCTCTGTACGAAGAAGCTGTGCTGACCAGGGGGATTGTGGGAGATGTAGTCTTTAAAGGGCACCTGTCATCAGGTCTGTGTCACTTGTCCTGTCACTACTACCTGTTGGAGCAGCTCACAAGGATCCCATCCCAGCCTTTATCTAGTCATTTCATACATTAATCATTGTAAAATCATCTTTTCTTTATCATGTAAATGAGGCTGGTCACATGGTCAGAGGCAGTGATGTCACCCCTGTTACCCCTCCCCTCTCCTCCCCCTGCTCATGTCTGTGTGTAATGTATAGTAAAGCATGGCTAGTGTGTGTGCTGCATCTGCTGACATGCTGCATCCTCCTAATATACAGGTGAGAGACACAGACATCAGCTACACATGAATCTGACATGTTCTGCTGTAACATGGCTGCCTGGAGCTGCTGTATCTCTCCTAAACACACACACATGCACACACAGGCTGCAGGGGGTGTGGCCACCAGGAAGCACATCATTATACAGGCTGTCAGTCATGCACTGGGGGCGTGGCTGTGCCTCCCACTCATGAATAGAGTGGACAGCTTGAATATGCTAATGCTTCATTGGACATTTCACAGGCCATTTGCATACAGCTTTAGGACCTCATTGCTTAGGTTTACAGGCATGTAGAGGGACAATGTAGGGATAGAGACAATGCTCTCTATTGGCAGTTTATGAAAATATACAGGTAGTCCTCGGGTTACGACGGTCTCGGGTTACGTCGTTTCGTGGTTACGACGCTTTATACGTCTCATTCCGACTTACGCGGTTTTGCGTCGTAAGTCGAACCGTACGTGCGCCGGAAGTCATAGAGTACTGTACTGCACACTGTACCCGGTTACTGTACATGAGAAAAACGAGTCTCCTGCACGGCATAACACCCTTCATTATGGCTCCCAAACGAAAGGTAGACTCATCTGATAGTGTATCAAAGAAAAGGAAGGCCATCACCATGGAGGTGAAAGTAGGTATCATAAGGCAATCAGAGAAGGGGGAAACAGCAACAGAAATTGGCAGGTCATTAGGACTTAGTCGTTCTACTGTTGCTACGATTATCAAGGATAAAGATCGTATCCTTGAACATGTGAAAGGATCTGCTCCTATGAAAGCAACAGTGATAACAAAGCAGCGTAGTGGGCTTATTATTGAGATGGAAAGATTATTGGTGCTTTGGTTGGAAGACCAAAATCAACGCCGTATCCCTGTGAGTTTTATGGTTATTCAGGAGAAGGCTAGGCGACTGTTTGAGGCTTTGAAAAGAGAAAAGGGGGAAGGAAGTCAAAGTGAAGAATTTGTGGCGAGTAGGGGTTGGTTTATGAGGTTTAAGGATCGTGCCAATTTCCATAACATTAAAGTGCAAGGTGAAGCTGCTAGTGCTGATGAGAAAGCAGCAACTGAGTTTCCTAAAGAATTGGCTAAGATAATTGAGGAGGGTGGTTACTGTGCTCAACAAGTATTCAACGTGGATGAGACAGGCTTGTTCTGGAAACGTTTGCCTAACCGTACGTACATTGCCAAGGAGGAGAAGACAGCACCAGGTCATAAAGTCGGCAAGGAAAGACTGACTTTGCTTCTTGGGGGCAATGCTGCTGGCGACTACAAACTGAAGCCCATGCTGGTATATCAGGCTGAGAATCCAAGGGCGCTCAAGGGTATTTCAAAAGGTCATCTACCAGTCATCTGGAAGTCTAATAGGAAGGCATGGGTGACACTTGCAGTGTTTGATGACTGGTTCACCAACCATTTTGTGCCAGACGTGAAGCGGTATTGTACCTCCAAGGATATCCCCTTTAAGGTGTTGCTAATTCTGGACAATGCCCCTGGACACCCTGCCCATCTGGATGACTTTAACCCTAATGTCAAGGTGGTTTACCTTCCACCTAATACCACTGCCCTAATACAGCCTATGGACCAAGGAGTCATTGCTACATTCAAGGCCTACTACCTACAAAGGGTCATTGGTAATGCTTTAGCAGCAACTGAAAAGGATAAGAACTTGACTCTCAAGGACTTTTGGAAAACATACAACATCCTTGATGCTGTGAATAACATTGCTGATTCCTGGGATGAGGTTAAGCAGACCAGTATGAATGGTGTGTGGAAAAAACTGTGTCACCAGTTTGTGAATGATGTCACAGAGGTCCAAGAGTCAGTGACTAGCGTCATAAAGAACGTTGTTGATATGAGTAAGACAATGAATCTGGAGGTGGAGGAGGATGATGTCACAGAGCTATTGGCATCTCATGGAGAGGAGTTATCTGCTGAGGACCTTATTCAACTGGAGAAGCAGATAATAGAGGAAGAGGAAGACAAACCAACCCCAGAACCTAAGAGATTTACAAGGCAGGGCTTGGCAGCAGGTTTTGCCCTGATACAGGAAGGGTTGTCAAGGTTTGAGGCTGAGGATCCCAACATGGAAAGGTACACTAGGGTTGCCAGAGGAGTCATGGATTCCCTTAGCTGTTACAAGGAGATCTTGGAGGAGAAGAAGATGGTCTCCTTCCAAACTAACCTGCTGCAGTACTTCAAGATCCTGCCTGCAACAAATCCTGCAACAGATCCTGTACCCTCTACCTCAGCTGCCCCTCTTGACTCAGCTGCCCCAGTATCTCAAGCACCTTCTGTAGCTTCCTCCCAATAAGTAAGCCTGTTCTCTCTTTGGAATTGTTACATTGTTTATTACAGTACAGTACACTGTTTATTACTGTTACAGCACAGTACAGTATTTCATTATTAAACGTACTATACTGCACAATATTTTACTGTACCTATGTTTATTGATAATTATGTAGGGTAGGATAGGCTAAGTATGATACAATGAACGTATGATCCGACATACGTCAAAATTCGGTTTGCGACGCCGCGCAAGAACGGATCAACGTCGTAAGTCGAGGACTACCTGTATTTAGTTTAGGGGGGTTATTTTGCATGACGGGTTCTCTTTAAGAGTGGTTTTTTGTCTTTTAACCAGTATTTTCGGTCGCGCTGCTTATCCCGTCCTGCGCGTTCCCCAAAAGTGCATTGTCTGACCGGAATGCACATCTGCCGCGATTCACGAAAATTGTGTGCCCGATATCCTGCATCTGTCGCTTCCCCGCTCAGGTCCGACGGAGTTCACCTTCTTCTTCCTGGTGCATGTAAGTGCATTGTCTTGCGACACAAATTGAATGTTAAATCCCGTACTAAGTCTGAATCAGTCGGACCGTCCAACGGCCCGCCCCCCAATTTTTGACGGATGAAATCCTTTGCAAATCCCGAAAATGTCGGGAAGTCCGCCGGAAATGCGATCCACAAACCCTTAGTAAATAAGCCCCAATGTGTTGTAGTGGTGTTACAACTTTAGTTTTCTAAAACAAAGCTACATGCATATGAATGTTATATACGGCTTGTGCTAGACATATTTTATACAACTATCCATCCACTTTATATGGATTTATGCACAAGGCCCTGGATTCCACAATCCCGTGCATGAGCTGACTGCCCATAGGGGAGATCATATTCCTGTACATTTTGCGACCCATCAAGTCTTCTATTATTGTTAGTGACGAGTGAGCCGACGACACATGGGAGGTAAACAACGGTCCATGGAACAATGTTTTGCATCCCTTGTATTATGTGCATGGAGCCAAACATAGTAACTTTAGATGACATGATAGTAAAATTGCATTTTCATTTTTTTTCATCTGTTAATTTATCATTGTGTAGTCCTTGCTTTATTCTTGCCTTGTTAGGTGAATTTATTGTACTTCTGGCCTGTGTTTACATCTGCGACTATAGGATTCTATGGTAACAGTAATTTCTTCAGTTTTATTGTATATGTCTCATCATCTAGTCTTTAATTATAACATCTTCTCAAGACAATATTCATATCTGCACGCAGCACTATCCAGTGTCCATATGTGGTAATGATGGTAACAAACTGTGATCTGTACTATAAATGAGACCACTGCTGGCTGCTGCATCAACTTTCCTGGGAATGCGGCCTATTAATCAAGCTTGTCTTTGGAATCACTATGGCAACACAGAGGCGATGCCAACGTCCTAGATTTTCCCAGCAGTGTGTCCCTAAACTGACAGCGGTGATTTCAATGCTCCTTGAACCAGATTTTTTCTTCTCATGGAAAGGAAAAAGCTTTAAATCTTCCTTGTTTGTCCAACAACTCTTAGCCTCAACCATAAGAGGGATATCTACATATAGATTTAGTACAGTCAGACACAGTTGTGTGTATTAATCAGATATTAATGGTCTTACAACTGCAGCACTATACTTTTTAACCCATGTCTCTACCTACTTGCTGGTCCTGCTAATCACAGCCGACAACTGGGTGATAGTCTGTATTCTGGGTTTGCGCACAGAACAGAAAGACAAACAAACAAGAGAGACAGACAAATAGCAAGGTCATTAAAACTGAATCAAAAACAAAAAATGGTTGGGCGGTACAAAATTGTAAAGGCAGTTGAATAGTCAATAGGAACAAACAAAGGTCAGAATCACCACAAAAGAAAAATAGAGCAAAATACTTTTCTATCAAGTACTTGTTTATTTGCAATTGAGGAATATATACAGAGACTGGACAATGACTCACAAGTTGATTGTTAAAACATCAAGCACACTAATGGGAGATGGTGCACACCCATTCCCAGCCGGGGGAGGCTGCTAGAACAGTTAATGAATGAGGAATATATGCAGTGACTGGACAGTGCCTCAGAAGCTGGAATACTGAGTACACTGATGGGAGATGGTGTACATCCATTCCCAGCCTGGGGAGGCTGCAGTCAATCAAGCAGCTCTCCGCAGAGCAAAGACCTGGATGTGGAACTACAAGCAAGAGAACTCAGACCTAGATCCTTCATGGGTTCTGACAAGTGAATCCACTGCCCATCTGTCCAATGGCAACCAGGGGAACCGCTCTGAGGTTCCCAACTGTCATGGCAACCAATTGGCAGCCAGTAGCATATTCAAAAGATGTGTACATATGTTATGCAGCTATAAAAAATAGATTTTTTTTTATAAAACTGGTATCACTGCTGTATTTTGTTCATAGATGCCCCCTCTATCCTCAAGTCCGCGTCTCCGCATATGACTGTGCTCCGCCCTTGGAGATCTTTCAGGTCAGATCTCACTGACCAATCACAGTGCACTGGACAGAAGTCCTCGGTTTGTGGGATATGACCTGCATGCAGGTCCATTTCCCTGGGTCCAGCACATTCCTGTGCAGTGGGCCTTAGTTTCACCTTGATGATTGCCCCCTCTGATCTCAGTTAACAACCCCTCACAGTCATCCCTCCCTTCATATTCTTCCCCCTCATGACAGCTCAGCTCTTCCTTCATATTTGGCCCACTCCTCACAATAAGCCCTCCCATCATATTTGCACCTCTTCTCAAAGTCAACCCCCTCCCATCAAATTTGCCCCCTGTCCTCACAGTCAGCCCTCCCAACATATTTCCCCCTCTCCTTACAGTCAGCCCTCAGTTCAGCTTCCTTCCCTTTGTATTTGTCCTGTCTCTTCAAAGTAAGCACCACATCATCTTTGACCCTTCATTTCAGTGAGCCCCCATTCATATTTTGCCCCCTCCACTGTAAAGCCCTCTCCCTTCGTAATTGCTTCCCCTCCCCTCAGAGCCAGCCTCCTTCATATTTGCCTCCTTCTCACAATTAGCCCCCTACATATTCTCCCCCGTTCTCAGTCAGCCCCCACCCCAAGTTCTCCCACTTCCAAACTCACTTTCCCAGTCATGTCTAATGTTTAATGTTAAAAAAAGTTGTGGAGAGGGTAAATCTTTAGAAGCAAGTAGAGTCAGGTCTAAGTGAGCTGAGCTTAATGATCCAGCCCCCTCATGGTTATTTTATATAAAGCCCTCCTCACCCTCATGGATTCCTTATGTACAGCCTTATGTGGGCCCAGCAGTTCTGGGCCCTGGGTATTCACAGTGCTGCCCCTAGCCCTGGTTAGCAACACAGAGATTTTATTTTTCTGGCACTCAACACAACTAATGGACTCAGACCCCTTTTCTTTTAAACTATCTACTGCCACATTAGAGCACATGAAAATATTGGATGCCTTTTGTATTTGTAGCCACAAAAGTGGCAGAAATGCCATAATACATCTTCCTCAGTAAATTTTATTTCAAGTTATAAGCTAAAAATCTTCTTCTACAGCACCAAGGAAAGTTTTACATGAAATGTAATATGAGTAGTTACTATATAATTTGCATGGATTCTGCAACAACCACAATGTATTTTATATGAATTTTCATATTGTGTTGTAGGTAGTTTTTTTTTTTTAATATGTCATTGTTATTATTGTTTTATTGTTGAATTAAATAAATGCTAATATTTTTTCAAGGACTTCTGGAGCCTCTGCTATATTGTTTACATTTACTTTTTTCACTATTGAATGAATAAGTACCTAGTACCTTTTGGCAGGGTGTATCTTACACTTTACTAACCCTAATATCCAACCTATAAAAAAGACCAGTTACTCAAAATATGTGTTATTAAATACCACAAAACACTCCATGAGACATTGTAGGTCTGTAGCTCCCCTAAAAATAGTATGGAGAAGGCAAAAGTATGCTGGATATTCAAGTATAAGCCGTCCCGAGTATAAACCAAGGTACCTAATTTTACCACAAAAAATGGAAAAATGTATTGACTCGAGTATAAGCAGCCGCTACTCTATAATAAAATGTCCAGTAGCCTCCCTTGTGTTTCCCTGTGAAATGGCCACAGCAGCCCCTCCAATTAATAAAATGTCTAGCAGAGTGCCCCAATCATAATAATGTCCAGCAGAGTGACCCCCGTTAGTATAATATCCAGCATAGTGCCCCTATTAGTATACTTCCCAGAAGAGTGTCCCAGTTTTTTGCTAGCAGAGTGCCCCCTAAAAAATAAGGTTAATACTCTCTGTTGTCCTCTTCTGCCCACACGGCACACAATCTATGACACCAGCAGGAGGTGACACTGCCACATTATAGTTTTTGTGCCAGGAGATCGAATAGATGTGCACCCGAACCCTAAGAGGTACTGTGGGGAGAAGCGAACACCGGGGGGCAGTGCCAGAGGGTGAGTACTAACTTTATTTTATTCATGCACACGAGTATAAGCCGAGTGGGGCTTTTTCAGCACAAAAACTCGGCTTATAATCGAGTATATACAGTATAACTACATGGACAATCATAAAAGCCTGTATCCAAAATAGCAGTGTATTACTTACTGTGGGTTTAAAGATAGAAACAGGATGCATTTTCCGCATTTTCCTTCCGAATTGAAGGAAGTGACCTTTAAATAATGTCTCAAAAAAGAAGAAAAAATGATTTACCATCTGCTTCACAAGGTTCTCTGTTTTTAGTCTCGTTCCAATAAGTTTGCTTCATCAAGCTTCTCTATAGGATCAGTACAATATAATCGCATAAGATTCTCCCTAGTCCTCCCGACCCATTAGTTATTGTAATTTTACAGTGGTCCACACGTCTTAACCTGCTTATATGTTGATTCTGGTGTAAAAGGATATCCCATTCAATCCCTTTAATGTATAAGCCAGATGCTTTCCTTTACAGTGGGATACAGCTACATATGTGTGTCCTATTCTCAATCATCAATGGGGCACATTTTTCGTGCACCAATTTTTGTGTCAGACTTTTTACACCATGCACATATCAGAGCACATGAAATCACAGCAGCCTGCATGGAGAGGATTAGAACTCCATCCAGGCATGCTGTCATTTTATGTGGTCAGATATGTGCACCCATTTCAAATGGGTAACTGTTACAGTATGTCAATATATTAACATAAATAAACGTGAAAAGGAAACGGAGGGGGGAGGGAGGGGAAGGGGGACACATGAGGGGACTGGGGAGCACTTAAGACTGGGGTCTTGTGGGCTGGAAGAACGAAGACACACACTATTTATGAAAGGAACAGGTCTTGGAATTCCTTGGAACTTTGATACTTGTGCCATGGGGCCCATGCAGTGATCGTCTGCTGAGTCATTGAACACCATCTCCATTCCATTGATGAAGCCGAGCTCCTGAAGCCACTCGGCCACCGTGGGAGGTTGAGGGCTCTCCCAATGTCTTGGGATTACAGTGTGTACCGCAGCTAGGAAGTGGGGGAAAAGGCCTTTTTTGATAGATGAGATGGAGCCAGGTATAATCGGCAACAGAACTTTATGGGGAGATGGGGTGACCCTCCTACCGGTAACCTGATGGTAGGTATCTTATTCCAAAAGGGTTGGAGCACTGAACAGTTCCACCAGATATGAACTAGAGTACCCACCTGTGCACCGCATCGACCAACACACATCTGACACCTCAGGGAAAATTCTATGGTGCTGAGGGGGGCACCCATACCATCTGGACAATATTTAATAGTTCTTTTCCAGGGCACTACAGGGGAGCGGCATCTTGTGTGAGAAGAGGAAGGCTTTTTGTAATTCTGCATCAGTAATTTCGCTAGAAAGTGCCTATTCACAAACTGTAATGAAGCCGGGGTACCCGGGGACGGAAAAATTTTACGCTTAAAAAAGAGTGTCAGTTAGTTAATAAAGCTTTATGAGAACCTATCACTAGCTGGATTTGTGAAAAATGTGTTGACAGGTTACCTTTAAGTGCAGCAAGCAAAGCCATCTCTTGTTCTTCATTGTACCCTGTGACTTCATCGGGGGAAGCTATCTGGAGTAAAATTCAGATGCAGTATACTAACTATATTACTGAAATACAGACCCCTTGAAGTATAAAAATTATCAAAATAAAGTTAAAAAAATAAACATGAAAGTTTAAATCGACCCTTTTACTTGAAAGGAAATAAAAATAAACATAATCATAAACTTGTTAGGTCCCTGCATCGCAAAATGCCTGATCTATCAAGAAAAATGATTATCACATATGGTAAACTCTGTCATGAAAAATATGGGCAAATGTGTGAATCAAAGTGGCATCAAAAAAATATTAGGTCATCCCACAAAGATTGATACCTTACGCAGCTCTTCACTCCAAAGTATAAAGAAGTTATGCATATCAGAATATGGCGGAACAGAAAAAAATATACGGTATACAAAAGATCTCTGCGATTGTACCAACCCAACAATAATGGGGATGTGTTATTCAGATCATATTTGAAAAGCTGTAAGTAGTCATGATGCTAAGTATCCCTGGTTTATCATAATTGATTTTGGTAGTATACTTCCTTTAAACAATTTCATATTAAAACTTATTGCCTTCATTATCATATCGGTTAAACACACTGGGGGCTATTATGAAGGGCTTCTGCGCCAGGACACTGGCTAGAAGCGCTGAAATAATCGCAAATGCTAGCTTATTGCTAGCACTTACGATTATTTTCTTTTTTCACCACCTGGGGGCGTGATGGGGGGGGGGGGTTTGACTGGCTGGGGAGAGGGTACGGCCAGCGGGGAAGTGGGCTGGCACGGGGTGTTCATGTCCACGCCAGTACAGGTCTGCCCTTATTTCTATGCCAAGTTTTACAATGCAAAGACACCCGAACCTCTTGACGTATATGGCTGAGTCCGGATGGTTGGAGGGGCGATCACACGCCTTTGAAAAATACTTCCCATTGTTTTTTCCTGTTGACGCATTTGCCCCATACGATTTGCCCAATTCTTTGGTGTACTTTCATTTTTGAGGATATTTTCCTAGTTTATTCCGCTGAGGATCTATGCTATCTTCTGAAAAAGTTTTTTTATTGTTTTTATGATCCATGTAGAGGGGATTGACAGCTCACCTCGTGTTAAATGGTCTAACTTAATTAAACTGTTCATAAGTAGTATACACAAGTAAAGGTTGACCAGCAATCTCCAGCAATTTCCAAAAGGTTGGTATGGACCAAAAACAAATTACACTATAGAATTGAAGTGCTACAAGGTTAAAAAATAATTGTGTTAATCCTGAAAATCCTTTCTATGACATTTGTCTTCTGCCAAATTATTTGATCCATAAATAGGTCATTTTCAGTTCAGTTCTTGGATGTTATGTAACTAAAGAATGCTTTTTATATGCCGATGGCTGTTTTTTTGAGCAAACCTGTATATGCCCAATCTAATTTTTATGATGTGCAGCCTGCCCTGAATTGTAAATAGCACCGCAGACTCCTGGTGTTTGCACTTTATTATGCATGACAGCGTTCTCAGTGGCCTGACTTAGCAGAACAGAATGTATTGTAGCAGGCGCTGAACTCTCATCATTGTAACTCTTCTCCTTCCATGAACAGCTGGTAATTTAGTATTGTCCGCTACTTGTAAAAGGAGGACAACAAGTGTCCTGGACCAAAATATATGCCTTAAAAAAATTGGCACTGGATGATTGAGGAAGAGGAAAGGGGCCACAATGTGAGGGGGAAGAGAAGGGCCACAATGTGAAAAAAAGGAGATCAGCCACATTGTGAGAAGGAGGAGATGGGCCACATTGTGAGAAGGAGGAGATGGGCCACATTGTGAGCGGGGGAGGATAATGGGCCACAGTATAAGTAGGAGAAAGGGCACCACAATGGGAGAAAGAGGATGTGGG
Source organism: Engystomops pustulosus (assembly GCA_019512145.1). NCBI lineage: Eukaryota > Metazoa > Chordata > Amphibia > Anura > Leptodactylidae > Engystomops > Engystomops pustulosus. The sequence continues at coordinate 42,608,001 of CM033647.1, forward strand.
CCACAATGTGAGCGGGGAAGGAGAAGGGTCACAATATAATTAGGAGGAGAGGCACCGCAATGTGAGGAGGAGAGGGGATACATTGGGAGGGAGAGGAGGAGAGGGACCACAAGGTAAGGCTACCCGCACCTGACATGTGCAGCTATACAGATGCAAACTTTTTTTGCATCCCTTGTGATATCAGTGGTTGAGCTCCATTCACGTACCAATGACAACTGAAAATTATAAGGGGGCAAAGGGGGCCACATTTTGGGCGGGGTAGCAGTAGAAAAAGCTAGGGAACTATAAGTGGTGAGGTAGGGGGGTAAGTAAAAGTGTTCACTTTGTGGGGTACCAAACGTAAAGAGGGCCACATATGTGCGTGGTATTATTATTATTGTTGGGGGGGGAAAGGGGGATACTACCTTCCAGTTGTGCACAACAGACAACTGGAAGGTAGTATTATACTCAGGGGTGAATCAAGCCTTTCTGCTGCCTGAGGCGAGCCATAGAGAGATGCCCCCCCACCATATATGTAATATATCAGATACTGCGTAAAAATTAGATACAGCATGCCACCATGTAGTATAAAATGCAAACAGAGTGCCCCCATGTAGTGTAAAATGCATAGAGCGTGCCGCCATGTAGTGTAAAATGCATACAGCATGCCGCCATGTAGTATAAAATGCATACAGCATACCACCATGTAGTGTAAAATGCGTGCCGCCGTGTAGTGTAAAATCCATACAGCATGCCGCCATGTATATAAAATAGATATAGTGTACCGCCATGTAGTGTTAAATGCATACAGCGTGCCGCCATGTAGTATAAAATGCTTACAGCGTGCCGCCATGTAGTATAAAATGCATACAGCATGCTGCCATGCGGACAGGAGTATCCCGGAGAATCGGAGCTGGGGGGAATCGGTGTGGGGAGGGAGGGGTCCGGAGCAGAGAGAGGAGTGCGGGGAGTGGAGAGCGGGGAGCTGGGAGCGGAGACCGGGGAGCTAAGAGCAGACAGCTGGTAGCGGGGAGGTGGGAGCAGAGACCGGTGGGCTGGGAGCAGAAAGCTGGGAGTAATTGTGGCAGATAGGGGGGTGTCCAGGTACCTGTGTGACAGACGGCGAGTGGGGTTATGTGCAGGCCGGTGGCAGGTGCATGTCTCGGCTGGTGGGTGAACATGGCGGGAGCCTGCCGCCGCCCCTGTCTCCAGCAGGAGGAGCGCCGCCTGAGTCGAGAATCTCAACTCACCTCATGGCAGGTGCGCCCCTGATTATACTATGCACAGTTTATAAGAGGCAAGGGGGATGGCTTAGGACACAAATTTTCTGTATCACACTGGGCCCGCCTACCCTTTTGTCCCTCTTTCTCTGTCTCAAAAGTTGGGAGATTTAGATATACATCATATAGTAGTATATACCACTTGTTTACATATGCTTTGAGCAAGATGTATTTGTTGTTCCAGAGTTGGCTATTTAGTGACTACTAGCCATGCCAGCTCAACACACACTGGCGGCTTCATCAAGCAGCATAGCAATTAAACACTAATAAAGATCTGGGAAAAATAGAGCAGTGCAGAAAGTTACTCCTTGAAGATTATAGATTATTACTGCAAACAGCAGACTGTGTTGCCTTAGGTGACATTTTATAATTGAATGTCTTCCAAAAGTTCAGCAAATGTGAGATGCTAAGCATAATTATACTGCATGTAGTGTACTTCAAAGTGTCTTACACGATGGGGAGAGGCTTGACTGGTAATACCATGTGAGATTAAATATAGAAAACTATATACTATATGACTTGATGTCATATAGTACATATTTTTCTATAAATAATCTCTTTGATGGATATGACTAAATATGAAAGAAGGTAGAGACTATTCTGCATTTAACGCATGGGGCGGGACTATAAGGGTTCAAAGGTTATGCTGCAGGCGATGCAGCCAAGGAACCAGTTTCGCATGAGGTTACACATATTTTAAAGTTTGCAAGAGTTTAGGGGAAAGGTGTGATTCTGACCCATGTGTTATAAGCCTCATTCGGACCCCAGTATTCTGTCCAGTTTATTTAATCAGAATTTTTCTTGGATTTGAAAGCGGAAACGTAAAGCTGAGACATCTGCAAATCTTTCCATATTCTGGGTAATCAGAATTGACTAATATTTATAGGATTCAAAATTGTCCAGTAACTTTACAGGTTTGAAGCAAATTTTCACATTTAAAGACTTTTCATAAACAATTTTGCTTATATTGGAACGATCATTGATTATATAATTTATAGGTATCTTTTCATGTTCATTAAGCAGTGCAATATGTAGGGGGCATGTTATAGAGCAGTAGGAGTTGAGCAGTTTGTATATAGTGTTCTATATGTAGGCAGCAGATTATACAGCAGGAGAAGCTTAGTATTTACTACAATTTTCCATATTTGCATGGATGGGCTTGGTTACCGCTGTAGTAGCAATAGAGGTTAGTATGTAGATCAAGAAGCCTATGCACACAATGGTGATAAGTGAAGCATGTACTGCATTATTCTCTGCAGCGCTTCCTCTCCAATCGTCTTAATCATCTGATACCGTCCTTCACTGTAATGAAGGTATTGGGTAGATAAATAGTGCCTGGTTCTCTCCAATGAGACACTTGGAATTCAATCAGGAAATGTTCAATCCTGGTTTCATCAGTAAATCATGTTTCTAAAAGTACTTAAGATGCTTTTTGTCACTTTTACTGGAGCGCTGCTGTGATGGTTGATTTTTGGAAGTTTCTCCTATCTGCACATAGGATCTTTGGCGCTCCTCCAGAGTGACTATTGAGTTTCTGGTCACGTCTCTTATCCTGGTCCTTCCCCCCCAGTACTCAGTTTGAATTGGTGGCTACCTCTAGGTAGAGTTGTTCTATGTAATATTTATAGAGGCCACTGTTCCTGTAGCAACTTCCATTACTGCAGAAATGTATTTGTACTCACCCGGGTAAATTTTACTTCAGGTCTTCTCAAGGCTCCTCAAGGAGCCTTGAGAAGTTAAAGAAGTTTAGTGTCTCTATAATTGTACTCACTCTAAGAATAAAGTTATGTTTCTTATAAAACATGGTAAACAAAGGCAATTTAAACTGTTAAAATAAATGATCAGAATTACATTTCCCTCTGCAAAAGGAGTAAAAGGTCCAGTTATAAATTCTATGTGGTGCCTTTTAAAAAGGATTTAAAGAAAATCTACCATCAGTAGGTTAACTCTGAAGTTAATCTGTATAAAGGATAGATAACATTTTTAGCTACTGTAGTTAGTTATGGTCAATAATTTAGGTAAAGGGAGTATAGGGCTTAGTAGATAGAAAGGTATCTACTATCAGGAATCCTTCAGCTAGTGTATTATCAGATGGTAAGTTTCCTTTAACCCCCTCAGAGCTCAGCCTATTTCTGCCTCTAGGATGCGGCCACGTTTTTCAAATCTGCCCTGTGTCACTATAAGTGGTTATAGCTTTGGAACGCTATGAGATATCCAGGGGATTTTGAGATTTTGTTTTTCTCGTGACACATTGCACTTCAAATTAGTTAAAAAATTTGGATGCTATCTTTTGTGTTTAGTTAGGAAAAAAAAACAAATTTAGCAAAAATGTGAAAAACATTTATTTTCAAAGTTGTAAATTCTCTACTTTTGATGCAGATAGTCATAGCATTCAAATTAGTTCATAACTTACATATTCCAAATGTCTGCTTTATGTTGGCATGGTTTTTTAACATTCCACATATTTTACTAGAATTTATAAGGCTTAGAAAATCACCAAAACCTGTTTTTAGACGGACCTGCTCAACTTTAAAACATAACTTACATTTTCCAAATGTCTGCTTTATGTTGGCATGGTTTTTTAACATTCCACATATTTTACTAGAATTTATGAGGCTTAGAATTTGGGTGCCATTTTTCGCATTTTTTGGAAAATCACCAAAACCTGTTTTTAGACGGACCTGCTCAACTTTAAAATGACTGTGAGAGGCCTGAATAATAATTACAGTATTATGGAAACTACACACTTCAACATATGAAAAAGCACTTTTAAGTAGTTTGTTGACCCTGTAGCTTTTTTATAGTGGTTAAAACAAAATGGAGGCGCGGTCTGCAAATTGTAATGTTTTTGGACAATACATTCATTTTGGGTGGAAAATTAACCATTTTCAATTGTTTAAAATTAAAAAAGGCTCCAGAAAGTTTGATACCCAATTTCTTTGGGAAAAGCATTGTTCTTTTTAGTGGTCTTATTTTG